>CM019709.1:1367113-1774613 GCA_009760885.1 Achatina immaculata | reverse complement strand
ATGAATGAATGAATGAACCTTTACCACAGTAAACTCCAAAAAGAAGTTAAGAAACATGGAAATCTCCCATTCTCCTTAAAAATATGAATAACAGAATCCATAAATCAAATATACTCTCCAGTTTATTGCATGCAGCCAGAACGCGAAGAACCAACTGAAGAATCGACAGAAGTTTGAGAGGATTTGAAGGGAGATGCCCTAGGAAAATTCTAGGAATACACTGGGAAGAACGCGTGACAAACGAAGAAATAACCAAAAAACGAACGGGCATTGAGAACATTACTAAAGAGGTCACATACAAAGTTGGGGAATGGCTGGGAAAAAAAAGACACAAGACACACCTACACCGCCTTGACTTGGACACTTCAAGGGAAAAGAAAGAGGGGCAGGACATTGGGGACATGGACACCCACAATACGGGAAGAACTAAAGGAAGCGGGAAAGACGTGGTTTGATGTATCCCAACTTGCTCAGGACAGGATGGCTGGGGAAGCTTTGCTGATGTCCTATACTTCATTGGGAGTACAGGGGAGTGTTGATGACGGCGAAGACGACGATGATGATGATGACGATGATGATGATGATGATGATAACTCAAGAGCAGAAGAGCTACATGACTGGTTTCCAGCGTAGGCCCACTGAAGTCTAGATTATAATCTATTTCTAGATTATGGATAGTTCTAGAGATGTATGAAAGCTTTTCCAGGGCAAAGACCCTGCCCGGTTTAGCAGTCAGCGACCGATAGCTGTCACGCTAGAGCCAGGACTGGCAAACCATAGCTGACCAAGACCCTGTCCCACCCTTTTGTTGGCACCTCCAGTAACGGGGCTACCCTGGCTAAGGACCCCAGGGTGGTGGCGTCTGCAAAGAAATATTGCACACCCTTCCACTTTTCAAACCCCACTCAGTCGCTAAGAAAAAAAAATTGCCACTTTAACCCGCTCACATTCCGACATTATGCCGTGCTTCAACATCTTCATCGCATCGAATGCGAAAGAACACGAGCTCTCAACTCTAAGGAGACAAATGAATAAGAAGAAGAAGAAGAAGATGATGATGATGATGATGATGATGAAAGGTTATAATTTACTAATAACTATTGGGAGCCGGCGGCGAATTATCATGTATTTCTGGGGTCCAGACTTGAACAAGCTTGGGAACCGCTGAGCCAACACTGTGTGTTACAGATAGGTGTATAGTCTCAAGAAGTGGACAGCAAGAGAGATAACCTGATGAACTACGAAGACAGGACGGAAAGTGCTGGAGGTTTGTTTCAGTGAATCTCTCCAGAGACAACAGACGGAAAGTGCTGGAGGTTTGCTGCAGTGAATCTCTTCAGAGACAAGAGACGAAAAGTGCTGGAGGTTTACTGCAGTGAATCTCTTCAGAGACAAGAGACGGAAAGAACTGGAGGTTTGTTGCAGTGAATCTCTCCCGAGACAAGAGACGGAAAGAACTGGAGGTTTGTTGCAGTGAATATCTCCCGAGACAAGAGACAGAAAGTGCTGGAGGTTTGTTGCAATGAATCTCTCCCGAGACAAGAGACGGAAAGTGCTGGAGGTTTGTTTCAGTGAATCTCTTCAGAGACAAGAGACGGAAAGAACTGGAAGTTTGTTTCAGTGAATCTCTTCAGAGACAAGAGACGGAAAGTGCTGGGGGTTTGTTTCAGTGAATCTCTTCAGAGACAAGAGACGGAAAGTGCTGGGGGTTTGTTTCAGTGAATCTCTCCCGAGACAAGGACGCGCGGACGAACTTCCAAGTGTGAAGTGATCAGCAATAGTAACAACAACAGTAAAAACAATAACAAAATTAACAGCAGTAACAACAGCAGCAGCGACAACAAAGGTAACGTAAACAACAGCAGCAGCGACAACAAAGACAGTGTAAACAACAGCAGTAGCAACAAAGGTAATAACAGTGATAACAATACTAACAACAACAATAACAACAGCAAAAAAACAGCAATAACAGCAGCAGAGACAGCAACAACAGCAGCAGTACTAGCATCAACAACCTTTACAATAACAACAAACAACATTATCAACAACGATAACTACAGCAGTCACGACAAAGGAACTGCAGAAGTAGAACTTCAAAACGGTTTAGAAGGTTCAAACTCAGACTCCCAGCCTCACTGCACTCAGGACAGCCCTCCCACCCTCCTCCCATACATCCTCCTCCGCGTGCCGAAGCATCCATCCAAGAGTATTAATAGAGCTGAAAACAAGCAAAAGCCAAGTTCCCCCCCCCCTTCAAAATTACCCAATATCCTCTGTTCATCAATCTCTTGTCTTTCACAAACACCAAACTACTTTTCGTCAGAACTGACACCCAAACTATCATTTCCTCACCCCGGACATACCCGGCCTCTATACCTGGTTGCCAGAGCTTCTCCTAGCCCCGCCTTCCATCCGGGTAATTTATGTTTTACTGTCACCTCCGGCTGTATTAATCTCAACCCCTCGCGAGCAAGACCTAGCACGTGGTACTTCGCCCGAGCCTGTAAAGCGAGGGGCGCTTCCCACTCCCTGCCTGCCGTACAGCTCCACTGCCGCAAAACCGTCTTCCTCAGAAAATGAAACAAAAATTGTCAGACGACAGGCAAGGATCTTTTTTTTTCTTTTTGCCCTTCTTTATTTGTGTTATTTCACGCCGGTACACAGATTTCTTGCCGGCTTTTTTTTTTTCCAATCTGCCGGCGAGATGAACGGCGACCGGCTCAAAGGATTGCACTCTCCGCTGTGATACTAAATCAAGATCGACAGAACAGTGTTTATTTTCACGAAGATTGACTGTTTAGCGAGTGAGCAGCAGAATTCTGTGAAGAAGCTATTCGCGCGACTCGTGTTTAAAATGTGTTAAAACAAAACAAAAAAAAATTGTTTGTATAGTACACACACAAAAAAAGAACATAAAACATAGTGCGGACTTTTATTGTTGTTGTAGATTTATAAGCAAGTACACTTTCCGTCTGACAGCTCCTTCGCTGGATTTTAATTTGCTGATACATCCTTCGTACCGGACTCTGCAAAAAACATTTCCATCAACTTGTGGAACTTTGAAGCTTGGCAGCTTTAAAAAAAAAAGGGATAACATTATTTCAGTTGGGAGTTTTGCAAGAATCAAAAGGTAATTTCCTTCATAGAAAATGTCTGGAAACATTTGATAGTCTTAGTCAGGCCATTTTTTGTCCTGTTTCCGTGAATTTTAGCATAATTTTATTCTGTTTGGAAGGAAGAGGAGAAGCTGTCTCATTTTAGCATCAGTGACCCAATCAATCAATCAATCATTCAACCAATCAAATGCCGTGCCGGATGGCGTAGGTGATCATTTCTCTCCACAATTCCTTGTCCTTAGACCTGATTATGAGTTCCGCCGGTGACTTCCTAGCCACACTGACAGCCCATCCAGTAACTTCTCTCTCTGTCTTCCTCTGTCTCTTCTTCCCTCAGTGTTTTCCAGTTGCCACAATGTGTTCCAGTTTTCCTCATCTCAGAAAATGTCCTACAAGTCTTGCTTGTCTGCCTCTGATCTTTGCTGTAATTTGCCTTTTAACTCCAGCCTCTCTTAACACTTCTTTGGTTTTCTAAGCTGCCCATGGTATATTCAACATCCTTCTTATGAACCACATTTCCATGGCCTCCATTTCTCGTTGCACTCTCTTATTCCTGGACCATGCTTCACATCCATAAAACAAAACTGGCTTGATGTAACATTTAAGTACTCGGAATCTTGTTTCCATTGATATGGATCTGTTGCACAGGATGTTTCTCATTTTCTGGAATGCTGACTTGGCCTGAGCACGTCTGCTTTTTATTTCGTTGTGACATTTCCCATCAGTTGTTATAATTGTTCCTAAGTACTTGAATCTACCAGCTTGTTTCAATTCTGTGCCACTGATGGTAATGCTACATTTTGGTGGTATTCTTTTCTTTGAGATGATCATCACTTCAGTCTTCTTTTTATTCAGGCTGAGACCTTTACTTTTACTTTCACGAACCACGATGCCCAGAAGAGCCTGTAACTCCCCTTCACTTTTAGAAATCAGAACTGTGTCGTCTGCATATCATAAGTTGTTAAGGTTGTACCCGCCAATTGATATTCCTGGCAAGCTCTCTATATTTCTCATGTTTTCGCAGGAGATAGAACACATCTTTGTCTCAACTCCCAATTTTATGTCTTGGAATGCTCCTATTTGGTTCTCAACCTCATTGCTGCTGATTGAAGTCTGTCAGGTAGTATCATCATTTAGTTTTCACGCTCTGGACAAGTCCATCAGCTAGTATCAGTCAGTCAGTCATTTGCATGTCCTTTGCGAAACTTTGTCTCCCTAACAGCACTCCTGTAGGCCTCTCGGTTGTGAGCAAGATGGCCTGCTGCTGATGCATCCATTTGTAGATCATCAACGATGCCTTGCAGCCATCTTCGCCTTGGTCTTCCTCTCTTTCTTTTCCCCATTATTTACCCTTCCAAGACGATCTTCTCTAAATTATCATAACGTTTAATGTGTCCAAAATATTTTAAGTTTTCTCTGTTTAATCTTCTTTACTAGCCAACCTTCTTCAATATTAAGTTCTTGTAGTATGGATATATTTGTTTTGTGTGTGTGTGTGTGTGTGTGTGTGAATATTTGAAGAACTCTTCTGCAGCATTTACATTCAAAGACATTTATGTGCTTCTCGGCTGTTTTGTTAAGTATCCAGGTCTCACAGGCACATATTGCGATGGGAAAGATGGATGAAACTTGTATCATCTTTTGTTTTCACTCTGACTAGTCTATAACGATCTAGTCTTGTCTTGTCTTGTCTCCTTCCTCGCACATCTTTTCATTATTGAGGGCACAAACAGACGTCTTGATAAGGTTCAAGGTTTTGCTTCGTATAATGAGATATTTGAGGTTTCTGAAATTTCCTGCCTCCATTTCTTTCCTGGAGGGAGTGGGCCTCTTCCTCTACCTCAAATCGATTGTTCTTAAACCCTACATAATTTGCTTAATGTATCCCCCGTATCCCATTGAAAGGACTCTCAAAATCATCATCATCATCATCATCATCATCATCATCATACAAGCTTTATTAAATATCGGTATGACTTCAAAAGATGGCAACAAATTGTTTCTCTTTTACCTATGGGCGAGAGAACTGATACAGAATGGCTGAAAGTAAAAATCTATTCCAACAATATTGTCTTTTTAAAATAGTTCAGAGATCGAGATTCATTTCCACCCCCACCCCCCACCCTCTCTTCCACCCCCATCACGTCATCATTTGGTTCCATCACTTCTAAGGGGTATGGAAACCCCAGATTAAGAACCCAGTTTTAATCTATACCTAAATATACCTGCCAGTATGGATTCTAGAACAAATGATGACTTTGTATCTTTGCTGACATTACAGGTTTTTAAAAAAAAATTATGCCATTAATTTATTACAGCGTTACAAGTGTAACATCAAGTAATGTTACAAGTGTAATAACGAGTAATGTTACAGGTGTAATGACGCGTAACGTTACAGGCGTAAGAACGAGTGATATTACAGGTGTAACAACGAGTTACATTACAGGTGTAAATAACTAGTAATATTACAAGTGTAATATCGAGTAATGTTACAGGTGTAATAAGGATCTCATCAAGTGACGAGAGAGAGAGAGAGAGAGAGGAGAGAGAGAGAGAGAGAGAGATGAGAAGGAATGATCAGAGAATCCCAAAACAAGCTATCAAGTGGAACACAACAGGCCGAAGAAAAAGAGGCAGACCGCGTGAAACTCTGAAGAGGACATTATTAACAGAGGCCAAATTAACAGGTATAAAATCCTTTGATGAGGTTGAAAGACTCGCCGAAGACAGGAAAAACTAGCGAACTACTTTGCGAGCCCTATGTGACGTTTAACGGCACGGGAAGGATGTAAGATAAGAATAAGGATCTATACCAGCGGTTTAGGATCAGTGCTTTGAAGGGGATATTTGAGGAGTGGGTGATGGAGGTAGGCTGATGTCGTGACTCTCGGAGAAGCGGAGAATCTTGACCTAAGAGAAGTCTGCCGGAAACAGAGAAGGTAAAGAAATGAAACGTCAGAATGTGACGTCATGAAGTGGGCGTGATGGTAGATGGGCTTGAGTATTAGAGTCGGAGACTGAACAGAACTTTTGCTTCGAAGAGTTAAAAAAAAAACTGTCTGCGAGTAGCCGATGGTGGAGATCGAAATACTTCAACACCCTTGGCGAATAATAAGGTCAAGGCCTCTCACCCCGGTATAAAAATCTGTCAATCTTTTTATATAAATTTGATACACCGCTTGGCCCTTTTCGCTCCACGGGTTCGCTATGCACGATTTGCTGGGAAACGCTTCTGTCGTTCAGTCTTGCCACATGCCGCGACCGAATTAAAATTCTGCACCCACGAGTGTTTCCAGCAAGAATGGAAGATTCCAGCTGTACAGTAACTCAGAGTTGGTAACTTCACCTCTCGCTCTGATATACTTCCTTTGTCTTCTTAAGATAAAACTTCTTCCGCGGTTTTGAGTGTTTTTCACTTCTAGAGAACGTTCACAATCGCCATTTGTAGCGGGCACTCAAAAGCGATGCCCTCTTACAGGCACTTCAACGTTTGCTTTTCTTCTGGATTTTTCTGAACAAGTAGAGAAAAGTTCGAGTATATGTCTAAATCTCTTCACAACATTTTTATGTTCAGATAAATCTCTGGTTGTTTTGGAAGATCTGTTTTTCCGGCGGTTTTTTTTTCCTGTCTTTTTTTTTGGCGAGATTTATGTTCAGGCTAACTTTACAGTAAATGATACCGTAAAAAGTCTGGTTTGTGTTAATCTAAAACATGTAGTGTGTTATTCTAAAACATTTAATTTGTGTCATTGTAAAACGTCTGGTACGTGTTATTTTGAAGATCTAGTTTGTGCTATTCTAAAACATCTGGTTTGTGTTATTCTAAAACATCTAGTTTGTGTTATTCTAAAACTTCTAGTTTGTTATTCTAAGACGTCTAGTTTGTGTTATTCTAAAACATATAGTTTGCATTATTCTTTAAATTACAGTTTGTGTTATTATTTTAAAACTCCAGTTTGTGTTATTCTTAAAACTCTAGAGCTTGTGTTATTTCTAAAACTCTAGCTTGTGTTATTCTTAAATGTCTGTTTATGTTATTCTTAGATTTCAACTAGTGTTCTTCTTAAATTCCAGTTTGCTGTTCTTAAAAATCTTGTTTGCGCTATTCTGAAAGTTCAACCTCTAGTTTGTGTTATTCTTAAATTTCAGTTTGTATTGTTTTTTAAAACTCTAATTTGCGCTATACTTTTAAAATTTCAGTTTGCATTATTTCTAAAACTCCACTTGTGTTACTTTTTAACACTCTATTTTATCGGGCGGGGGTAGTTTAATACTCCATTTTGTGCTATATCTAACACTGCAGTTTATGATACTTTTAAGACTCCAGTTTGAGTCAGACTTTTACGTAAATATAAGTATTCCGGGTGTCTTTGTTTGTGATTGACATTCATTGTACCCCGAACATGCAAAAAGGACTTTCCACCCGCGTTTGTGCCAGTTTTCATATACTCTACCATCAGACCCAAAGAAAAGGGTGGCTTCCACGAGTCTCATCGCCAGCAGGAGGTCTTCATGCCTGCCGCACTATTTTCCAACCGTTCTCTTTGTCCTGAGGCCAGTTTTGGTGGGTCTTTCAGTCTTAAGATAGCAGGGAATTCGTGACCTTTCCTACAATTACAGATCTTTATTTCTGGTTGTCACACTGTGTGTTGTGTTGACATTTTGTGTCATATTGACTTCCACAATGTTTGTTAAGAGGGCTTGTCTGGTCCTGTATCCAACTGGATGGATGGATGGATGGATGGATGGATGGATGGATGGATGGATGGATGGATGGATGGATGGATGGATGGATGGATGGGGTAAGGAAGAGGAAATTGGAAAAAGAGTGGGAAGGAGAGATTAGGATGGAGAGAGACAAAGCGAGAGTGAATGAGAGAGATAGGATGGTTGGAGAGAGAAAATGAGAGTGCATGATAGAAAGAAAGAGAGAAAGAGAAAGAGAAGAGAAGAGAGAGAGAGAGAGAGAGAACCAGACAGAATGAGAAAATCTTCATTCTAGAAAGAGAAGAGAAGCGAAAGAGAGAGAGAGAGAGAGAGAGAGAGAGAGAGAGAGAGAGAGAGAGAGAGAGATAGAAAACCAGACGGAATGAGAAAATCTTCATTCTAGGTTGATCTGGGTGCCTTAATTATACTTTGAAAAAAAAATTCCTCTTCATGTTTATTTTTATTTTAGCAAAACTTCACTTTATTTTACTTAACATTTTAGCTAACTTCCACTTAAGATCATATTTTGGGCAAAGTAAATTTCATTTGATTTTCGAAATGTTTTAACAAAAATCCACTTTATTTTAGTTCACATTGAGAGAACATTCAACTTTATCTTAGTTCATATTGGGACAAAATTTCACCTTATTCATATTCGGAGAGAATTCCACTTTATCTTAGTTCATATTCGGTCAGAATTTCACCTTATTCATATTCGGAAAGAATTCCACTTTAGCTTAGTTCATATTCGGACAACACTTCACCTTATACATATTCGGACAGAATTCCACTTTATCTTAATTTACATTTTTGTGCGAAGTTTCATTTCGTGTTTTTAAAGTTTTTTTTAGTGTGGCTGATGTAGAAGGGTATAATTCAGTGTATCCATTTACTATCTCTGTCTCTCTAGTTTTATCTCTCTAGATTTATCTCTCTAGTTTTAAGTTTCCTTTTCTATTTTCAGTCTCGATTCAAGCTTTATTAGACTTCATCCTGACATGTAACTTTCCTATCCCACATCTAGTTTAAAAAAAAAAAAATTCTCTCAAGGTTCTATAGAACATTAGTTCTGCAGTGTCAAGTAACGTGGACACCTGACCTGGTTATGTTGTGGACAGACTCAAGTGGACATGCTGTTGCTGTGGGGCGCCTTGTGCTCTCCTAGCCGCATGTCTACCAAGAGATCCCTTCTTAGAAACGTGGTCGCGTACTCTTTCGTTTCTCAAACTTGTGTCTTAAGAGACAAAACTGGAGTGTCCTCACAGCACGTGGTTGTAAGATGACTGGTCATGAGATGGTTCAGCGAACTGGCAGGTACCATCATCATCATCATCATCATCACCAGGCCCTGTATGAAGAAGGGGTGGTAAAAAGGGTGTACTCTTCCGGGGCCCAAAGGTTTTGCTGTGTTTTAAAGGTGACCCTGGAAGAATTTCCCGGGGAATGGGGGTGGGGTGGGGGGGGGGGAATGAATGAAATAAGGAGAGGACGGAGTTTTGTACGGCCCTAAAAGTTTCTTTCGCAGACCCTGCTCATCCATCATCATCATCATCATCAACATCATCATCATCTCTAGAGTATTTAACTGCAAGACTTTATCTGTTGTGTCTTCGTAAGTGAGAATGCGAGCAACAATGTCAAAGAAGACGAGGAGAGAAAAGAAAAAAAAAGACCTCGGGATAGATTTTTAAAAAAACCGCACAATAGGAGGAAGAAGATCAAAGAGAAAGCAGGAAAAGAAGAATGTGGTAGAGAAGAGAAAATAAAATTAACAATAAACAAGGAATAGAAAAAAAGTAAAGGTAACCCTGTCATGCCTTAGAGGCACATAGGGATATGGTGTTAGTGCCCATATTTTCCTTGACCTGTCAGCACACTAGAGGATGATATGGTCAGTGTCACGCCTGCCCACCTTTTCCTTCCCCAACTCCAGAAGAAGTCGGGTACCCATTTCTACAGCTGGGTGACTGGGGTGCCGCCGGCCGGATTCGAACCCCCGACCTTCGCCATGAGACCAGTGCACTAACCACTTCGCCACTCAGACACCCAAACAAGGAATAAGAGGACAATAAATCTGGGAATCACCAAAACCATAGAAAACAAGTTGAATTCTTTCCAGACTAAATGTTTACGAAGAATTAGAAAATATTTTGGCCAAACACCATAAGAAATAACATCTTATTAGCAGAAATGCAGATGAAACCACTGACAACAGTTATTGAGGAAAGACGCTGGCGATGGTTGGGACATGTGCTCCGAATGACTGACAACTCACTACCAAAAATAGCACTAAGATGGACACCACAGGGGAGCAGAAGTAAGGGTAGACCAAAAGAGACATGGAGAAGAACAACAGAAAGGATGTTGAGCAATAGAGGGCTCACCTGGGCAAGAGCATGAAAAAAGGCGAAGGACAGGCATTTGTGGAAAACCCTTGCGGAAGCCCCATGTGCCCTGGGCACTTAAGGTTCAGAGAGAGAGAGAGAGAGAAATCTGTGAAGAAAAAAAGGAGGAGGCAGAGGAGGAGGAAGATGAAGTTGAGGATGAAGAGGACGATTAAGAAGAACAGGAGAAGGAAGAGGAAAAAGAAGAGGAACGCGAGGAAGATTAAGAGAAAAAGGAGGAGGAGGAAGACTGAAGACGAGAAGAGGAATAGGAGGAAGATTAAGAAGAAGAAGAAGAGGAACAGGAGGAAGATGAAAAAGAAGAGGAACATGAGGAAGATTAAGAAGAAGAGGAAGATGGAAAAGAAGAGGAATAGGAGGAAGATTAAGAATAAGAAAAAGAGGAGGAGGAAAAATGAAAAAGAAGTAGAAGAAAAGAAAGAGTAGAAGGATGAAGATAAATAAGGGGAGAAAGTGGATGAAGAATAGGAGAAAGATGAGGAAGAAGAAGAGGAGGATGAGGAAGGTGATGATAAAGAAGAGAAGGTTGAAAAGCAGGAAGAAGAAGAAGAAGAAGAAGAAGAAGAAGATGGAAGAGGAGCAGAAAGAGGAGAAGAAAAAGGAGAAGGAGAAGATGATGATGGTATGACGCGTTAGATTATAAGGAAATATAAAACATGGTAATAAGAAAGAATAGAACTAGGGAGTAAATAAAGAGATAATAATAATAAACAAATATAAAATAAACACGTAACAGGGAAGAAACAACAAACAAACAAACAAACATGTTTTTAAGTTGGGACACTGTAAGCCAAGCCATTTGCCGAACACCTAACGCAATAATCCCCGGGCCAAATTAACCCAGAATTAACACCAGCTGCAGTGTCCGCCATTTTAAATGGAATTTCCCGTAATGCACCGCAATTTTCCAGAAAGACGGAAATTAGCAAGGCAGACATGTCTATGTCAGAGTTAAGCGTATGACCTCCAGCTAATTTCCGAGAGATTCCTATAGCGGGTAGGGTTTAACCGAAATTCCACGTAGATGGCTCCTTATTTCCTGCTCCACACAGCTTCTTGCATCCTTCCCGTGCCGTTAAACGTCGCATTGGGCTCTCGCATAGTTGTTTGCTAAGTTTTCCTGTTCTCAGCGAGTCTTTCAACTTCATGAAGGGATGTTATGCCCACTAAACTGGCTTCTCTTAACAATGTCCTCTTTAGAGTTTCACGTGGTCGACTTCTTTGTCTTCGGCCTGTTGTGCTTCACTTGATAGCCTGTTTTGGTATTCTCTGATTGTTTCTTCTCATCACATGGCCTACATGTGTCCATCTTCTTTTTCTGATCATCCATGAGACAGGTTGTTGTTTGCTCATCTGTCTTATCTCTGTGTTGTTCTTGAATTTGTTCCACTTTATACCAAGTATTTTCCTTAGGCATTTGATTTTCAAAAGAGTCTAATTTCTTGTCCATTTCTTTAGTTGTTTTCCAGCTTTCGTATGCATAAATGAGGGTGGATATTACATTTGAATTGAATAGTCTTAACTTGGTTTTTGTGTTTATAACTTTTGAATGCCATGTGTTCTCAAGAATTTTGAAGGTCAATGCTGCTTTTGCAATTCTAATTCTAACTTACTTTCTGGTGTCACCATCCTGGTCTATGTAGCTGCCAAGGTATGCAAATTGGTTTACTTCATCAACAACTGTTCCTTCTAGGTATTTTTGTCGTTCTTGATTAATGAGAAGTTTCATTATTTTTGTTTTGTCTTTGTTAATTTCAAGACCTGTTTTGCTAGCCAAGGAAGACATGGAATCTGTTTTTTCATTCATCGATTTCACTTTGTCATTGATAAGAGATTTGGGTCCATTGTACCCAATCAGTGGCGGTTTTACCTGTACAGCATCTTTTCATTATAAAGTCTATATGTATCACCCAGCTCCTAGAACTTTCTAAATAGAACATTTCATATCCTTTTTTTTCCTATTAAAAATAAGTTGAATTTATTAGCTCTATAGATGTTTTTCTGTATTCGAAAGAGCTGCACTACATATTTTCCCAGTGAATAGAATATTAATCTGCTCTTTTTTTTTTTTGGGGGGGGGCATTTAATAAAATAGAACTATTTGTTTACGCGGAGGTCAGTCAGTCATTTGCATGTCCCTTGTGGAACTTGGCCTCCCTAACAGCTCTCATGTAGGCCTCTTGGTTGTGAGCAAGATGGCCTGCTGCTGATGCATCCATTTGCAGACCATCAACGATGTTTTGCAGCCATCTTCGCCTTGATTTCATCTCTCTAGATTATCATAACGTTTAATGTGTCCAAAATATTTAGGTTTTATGTGTTTAATCCTCTTTAATAGCCAGCCTTCTTCAATATTAAGTTCTTGTATGGATTTATTTTGATTTTTTTGTGTCCATGATATTCGAAGAACTCTTATGTAGCATTTACATTCAAAGGCATTTATTTCTTTCTCAGCTGTTTTGTTAAAGTGTCCAGGTCTCATAGGCATATGTTGCGATGGGAAAGATGCATGCCTTTAAAAAATCTTATTTTTGTAGTTCTGCCTGTTCCACTCCACAGCTTCTTTAGTTGTTTTACTTTCTGAAGAGCGATAGATGTCCTCCTTCTATTTTCCTTCATTATATCTCCATTATTAGTTAGTAGTGATCCAAGATATTAAAAATTCTCCGCTTATTCCAATTTTTCCTAATTGATACATATTTCAGCTGCCTTATTTGTTTTATCAATAGCTCTTTACTATTCTTACGGACTGACATAATTATATTTACGTGGAGGAGAACAAGTATTTCCATTGATGATATGGAAAGTTAATTTTTAATGACTTTCTAATATATCTCCAAAGCCAACACAAGAAATCAATACACAGAAACATAAATAGCCACAGCCTACAAGAAGAAAATACTAACAGCAATTTCAATCAGGAACTTGCCAATCATTCCAAAACACCCAGTGAAGTAGAGGAGATAGGTATAGATGAATTATGGAATTCTTACGTCACAGCCATAATCATAGCAGCAAAAGCAAGCGATGGACTGAAAAAACCAAATAGAAAAGCATGGATATCAGAAAACACATGGAAGTACATACATGAAAGACGAGCAGCCAAAATGTAAAAACAAACCTTGGAAAGGATCTGGCGAAAGCAACATACAAAGAAATAGACAAGAAAGTTAAAAAGTTCAGCTAGAAGGGATAAAAGAGAATTCATAGGCAATATGGCGAAAGTGGCAGAGAAAGCAGCAAAAACAGGAGACAGCAAAACTTTATATAACTCACAAAAGAGGCTAACAGGTACTATTACATCTAAAGAAAGACCAATCATTATCAAAACTGTAACCCTATTAACATCAAGTAAAGACCAAAAGCAAAGATGGCCTGAACACTTCCAAGAAATACTTAATCGACCACACCCAAAAGAATTGATAAACCTTGAAACCGACTTACCAAGCCCACATTTAAATGTCAGCCTAGATGAAATTACATTGCATTAAATTGAAACAGCAGTGATTTAAATGGCTAACAACAAAGCTGCAGGTGAAAATGAAATAACAGCCGAAATGCTAAAAGCTATCAATAGTGTCAACATGAGACAACTACAGAGAATGTTTAATAAGATTTCGAAATTAGGAAAGGTCCCTTCTAAATGGAAAAAGGAATCATTGTTAAAATAAAAAAAAGGCAACCTTAGTGACTGTAACAATTGAAGAGGAGTAACCTTAATATCAGTTGTGTCAAAAGTATTTTGCAAGGTCATTTTGAATAGACTTAAAGATATAGTGGATACAGCAATGAGAGAAGAACAAGCAGGATTTTGAAAAGGGAGAAGCTGTCTCGACCATATCTTTACTCTCAGAATAATACTTGAAGAACATATTGAAAAGCAGAAACCACTAATAGTGAACTTCATAGACTTTAAAAAGGCATTTGATAGCATACACAGAGATTCATTGTGGAGAATTTTATGTCTATATGGAATACCATCTAAAATTGTCAACATCATTAAGGACTTCTACAATGGATATGTTTGTGCAGTCAAGACAGAAAAAGGTATGAGTGAATGGTTCTAGATTGAACCAGGCGTGAAACAAGGATGCATACCGTCTCCTTTACTTTTTGGGATTACAATAGACTTCACAATGAAAAAATGCTGCACAGGTAACAGTTATTGAATGGGGTACATGGGACTCAACTAGAAGATCTTGATTTTGCTGATGACATAACTCTTATCAGTAACAATGTGAATTCCATGCAAGAAAAAAAACAGCCTGTCTTCAATGGCTAGAAAAATAGGACTTCAAATAACAAGGACAAAACAAAAATAATGAAAATGCCCTTTAATCAAAATGGAAAAATTCACATAGAAGGGACAGATATTCAAGATGTCAATCAATTTGCATACCTTGGCAGCTACATAAACCAGGATGGTGACACCAGAAAGGAAGTTAGAATTAGAATAGCAAAAGCAGCATTAATCTTCAAGAATCTTGAGAACATATGGAATTCAAAAGTTATAAGCACAAAAACCAAGTTAAGACTATTCAATTCAAATGTAATATCCACCCTCATTTATGCATGCGTAAGCTGGAAAACAACTAAAGAAGTAGACAAGAAATTAAACTCTTTTGAAAACAAATGCCTAAGGAAAATACTCGGCATCAAGTGAAACGAATTCAAGAACAATACAGAGATAAAACAGATGACTGAACAACAACCAGTCTCATGGGTGATCAGGAAAAGGAGATGGACATATGTTGGTCACGTGATGAGAAGAAACAGAGAATCCCAAAACAAGCTATAAAATGGAACACAACAGGCCAAAGAAAAAGAGGCAGACCGCGTGAAACTCTGAAGAGGACATTGTTAAGAGAAGCCAAATTAACAGGCATAAAATCCCTTGATAAGGTTGAAAGACTCGCCGAAGACAGGAAAAACTGGCGAACTACCTTGCGAGCCCATTTAACGGCACGGGAAGGATATAAGGTAAAATATAAGAATATGTCTCCGTATACACTGTAACAAGGAGAACATCTTTGATCTTTATCATTGTCCACATTTTTTTTAACCGATGATGCCAATCCTCTTGGCAGGATTGCTCCTATCTCGCTGATGTGGTTCGGCCAGAGTAGTGCCCACTGCGTCTAAACTATTCTTCAGGATTTTTATTGTGTCCTTGAACGTCTCACACAGCAGGCCCTAACTGACTAGCTTATTATCAGAGTGGAATTTGGCGTCTCCGTAATGCATCCCTACGTAACTGCTGTTCGTAACGGACTTCAACATTTACGTACACGTATAAATGGTTTGTACATGTAGTTGTTTTGTACACTTCTATATTTCGTCGTGTGATGGGAAGACGGACGTTTGTACTCATATACAAACTAGAAAAAAGAGCATACATATTTGTTTATAAGGTATATAATATTGTGATCCATCCATCGATCGATCGATCCATCCATCCATCCATCCATACACACACTTAACTTACATACGGATAAATCCGAGAATACATACATACATAACATAGATAAATACATGACATACATACATACACACATATACATACATACATACATACATACATACATACATACATAAATACACATATATACTTACATACATACATATATACTCTCTACTGTGTCTAAGAATACCAAACCTTTCACTGTCCTGAACATCTCTCCATATCCTGAATATCTTTCCATATTCTGAACATCTCTCCATATCCTGAATATCTCTCCATATTCTGAACATCTCTCCATATCCTGAATATCTCTCCATATTCTGAACATCTCTCCATATCCTGAACATCTCTCCATATCCTGAAATCTCTCTATATCCTGAATATCTCTCCATATTCTGAACATCTCTCCATATCCTGAATATCTCTCCATATTCTGAACATCTCTCCATAACCTGAATATCTCTCCATATTCTGAACATCTCTCCATATTTTGAACATCTCTCCATATCCTGAACATCTCTCCCTATTCTGAAACGCTCCACTGAATTGGACGAGGACTCTCTGACATGTCGCAGTGTTAAAATACCCTTCACAAAACGGCCTTGACCTGAAAAACTAGCGCATAAAAGAAATTGACTTCTTGTTCTTGTTCTTCTTTTTCTTCTTCTTCTTCTTCTGTCTGCCTGTAATTGCTAGCTGCTGTTTTTTTGCCGTCTATGTAGTGAAAATGTTGAAGCACAGCATGGTGTCGGATTGAGAGCAGATTACAGTCCTTGATTGAAGCTTAAAAAGCAGCGGGATTTGCATACTTCTTTAAAGAACTCCACCACCATAGGGACAGTGGCGATCCATGCCCCTTTAGCCTGACTAGATCTGTTACTAGAGGTGTCAACAATGTCTTGACTGGGTCTTGGTCAGCTATGGTAAGACCACCTTGACGCTAGCATATCAGCCATGGGTCACCAAATGCCAGATCGGACAGCTTCTGTGATCCACCTTAACCTTCACCTCATAGTAGGTCAATGACGTTGTGAAGACCTTGTGTCGATAGCAGAATATCGGACAAGCATTTTTTTTTGAAAGATTGAAACAGGTGTGAAACAAGGATGTATACTGTCTCCTTTACTTTTTGGGATTACAATAGACTTCATAATGAAACAATGCTGCACAGGTAACACAGGCATTGACTGGGTACATGGGACCCAACTAGAAGATCTTGATTTTGCTGATGACATAACTCTTATCAGTAACAATGTGAATTCCATGCAAGAAAAAACAGATAGCCTGTCTTCACTGGCTAGAAAAATAGGGCTTGAAATTAACAAGGACAAAACAAAATTAATGAAAATTCCCTTTAATCAAAATGAAAAAATACACATAGAAGGGACAGATATTGAAGAAGTCAATCAATTTGCATACCTTGGCAGCTACATAGACCAGGATGGTGACACCAGAAAGGAAGTTAGAATTGGAATAGCAAAACCAGCATTAATCTTCAAGAATCTTGAGAACATATGGAATTCAAAAGTTATAAGCACAAAAACCAAGTTAAGACTATTCAATTCAAATGTAATATCCACCCTCATTTATGCATGCGAAAGCTGGAAAACAACTAAAGAATAGACAAGAAATTAGACTCTTTTGAAAACAAATGCATAAGGAAAATACTTGGCATCAAGTGGAACGAATTCAAGAACAATGCAGAGATAAGACAGATGACTGAACAACAACCAGTCTCATGGGTGATCAGGAAAAGGATATGGACATATGTTGGTCACTTGATGAGAAGAAATGATCAGAAGATCCCAAAACAAGCTACCAAGTGGAACACAACAGGCCAAAGAAAAAGAGGCAGACCACGTGAAACTCTGAAGAGGACATTGTTAAGAGAGGCCAAATTAACAGGCATAAAATCCTTTGATGAGGTTGAAAGACTCGCCGAAGACAGGAAAAATTGGCGAACTACTTTGCGAGCCCTATGTGACATTTAACGGCACGGGAAGGAAATAAGATATAAGAAGATTATTTATATTTATTCCTGGATTGGATATAAATCCTGCCAGTCATTTGCATGTCCCTTGCGGAACTTTGCCTCCCTAACAGCACTCCTGTAGGCCTCTCGGTTGTAAGCAAGACGCCCTGCTGCTGGTGCATCCGTTTGCAGATCATCAGCGATGTCTTGTAGCCAACTTTGCCTTGGCCTTCATCTCTTTCTTTTTTTCCAGTTATGTACCCTTCCAAGATTGTCTTCTCTAAATTCTCATGACATTTGATGTGTCCAAATGTGACTGGGGAGTGTGATACAAATCCATGTTGCTTACCAAACTTTGTCACTATCGTAGGAAGAAGAGGGAAGGAAGGAGGGAGATGGAGGGGAGGAACAGGCTGTAATAACACAACAGACAGTGAATACAAACAGGCTGTAGAGCGGAACACGTAACAAAGGAAACAGGAAAAATATCAAGCAGAAAATAGACAAATGAGTAAATATATAAAAAAGGCAAAAAATGAATACGTAGACTCTTGGTTAAATTTGTTTAAGAAAGACTTCATTTACAATGTTTGATGGGGTTTTGATTAATAGCATTTGATATTTGGGTTTGATTCATTCATTCATTCATTTGCATGTCCCTTGCGGAACTTTGCCTCCCAAACAGCACTCCTGTAGGCCTCTCGGCTGTGAGCAAGATGGCCTGCTGCTGCTGCGTCTATTTGCAGATCGTCACCGATGGGTTTGATACATAGCATTTTGTGGGTGTTTGAATCATAGCATTTGATGTTTTTTATGCATAACATTTAATGGGGGTTTAATACATAGCATTTGACGAGGGGTTGATTTATAGCATTTGATGGATGTTTGATTCAGAGCATTTGATGGGGGTTTGATACATAGCATTTGATGGTTGTTTGATTCATAGCATTCGATAGGTGTTTGATTCATAGCATTTGGTAGGGGGGTTTAATATATAGCATTTGATGTTGGTTTGATACATAACATTTGAGTGGGGTTTGATTCATAGCATTTGATTTGGGTTTGATACATAGCATTTTATGGGTGTTTGATTCATAGCATGTGATTGGGGTTTGATACATATCATTTGATGGGGTGGGGGGTTGATTAATAGCATATGATTGGGGTTTGATACACAGCATTTGATGAGTGTTTAACTCATAGCATTTGATGAGGGGGGGGGGTTTGATACATTGCATTCGATAGATGTTTGATTCATGGATTCATATCATGTGATTGTGATGGGGGTTTGTACATAGCATTTGATTGGGAGGGGGGAGGGGGTTGATACATAGCATGTGATGAAGGCGTGATTCACATCGTTTGATATCTAATTAAATGACATCATTTCATGGAACGTACCTCCTCTGCTCCCAAAATATCACTGACAGGGTTGCTAGACCTTGCACGCCTATGAAAATCGATGCTCAGGGCGATATTTAGGCAAAGTTTAAATAAAACGAAAAGTGGCATATTTCTAACCTAACCCATATTTTTAAATTACAGAGTAATTTCCCCTTTGGTTTCTTTCCATGGACATTTCTCGGGAAAATGTATCTTGGGAGAGCATGGGGGGGGGGGGGGGAAATAACTCGGGAGAGGAAGGGTTAAATTACATCACTTGGCAAGGTTAAAAAAAAATTGCAATAGGAAATTTAATAATACTTCCATTTTGACTAGTGTCAGGATTACACCAAGATGTCTTGATTTTCCATTCCCGAGGAGGATGGTTGGATGCATCGTGTAATCCAGTGCACATTGCAGTACAGCCAGGTTTCGGAGGCCGTTTCTGCAACCAGCTTTGGTTGAGGCGCCCATTTTTACAAGTCGGTAGAACCGGAAAGCAATAGAAAAGAGTCTGATTTCCACAGACTTTAGGGAATGAAGATAATTCTTTATGGATTGTGCTTAGGATCTTCAGTACACACGTAAAGACGGTCTTACTTTATAGAGGCATGGGTGATGACTAAAGGGGTTACAAATATTCACGAACTACTGCTTGATGAAGATTTTAACATTAAATGGCAGGACAAGATCAGATGGCAGGGCAAGATCAGATGGCAGGACAAGATCAGATGGCAGGACAAGATCAGACGGCAGGGCAAGATCAGATGGCAGGACAAGATCAGATGGCAGGACAAGATCAGGCCTAGGAAAAGGGCAGGGCAAGATCAGATGGCAGGACAAGATCAGGCCTAGGAAAAGGGCAGGACAAGATCAGATGGCAGGACAAGATCAGATGGCAGGACAAGATCAGATGGCAGGACAAGATCAGGCCTAGGAAAAGGGCAGACAAGATCAGATGGCAGGACAAGATCAGATGGCAGGACAAGATCAGGCCTAGGAAAAGGGCAGGACAAGATCAGATGGCAGGACAAGATCAGATGGCAGGACAAGATCAGATGGCAGGATAAGATCAGATGGCAGGATAAGATCAGATGGCAGGATAAGATCAGATGGCAGGACAAGATCAGATGGCAGGACAAGATGAGATGGCAGGACAAGATCAGATGGCAGGACAAGATCAGATGGCAGGACAAGATCAAATGGCAGGATAAGATCAGATGGCAGGATAAGATCAGATGGCAGAACAAGATCAGACGACAGGACAAGATCAGATGGCAGGACAAGATCAGGCCTAGGAAAAGGCAGGACAAGACCAGATGGCAGGATAAGATCAGATGGCAGGATAAGATCAGATGGCAGGACAAGATCAGACGACAGGACAAGATCAGATGGCAGGACAAGATCAGGCCTAGGAAAAGGGCAGGACAAGAACCTGTGAGCCATCAGATCATGTCTAGGAAATGGAGGTGGACTGGCCACATACTGAGGAAACCCGACACCGGCATAGCAGCAAAACAGGCACTGACATGGAATCATCAAAAAAGGAGGAGGAGGAGGAGGAGGAGGAGAAGAAGAAGAAGAAGAAGAAGAAGAAGAAGAAGAAGAGAAGAAAAAGAAGAACCAAGAAATAGTTTATGAAGGGAAATTATGACAAGGGAAACACACAGAATGAAGCAGAAAATAAATATAAGAACACGGACGACTGCTGAGACTTTATCCGTGGCCTGTGCTCCAAAGAGAGTCCAAGGCAATGATGATAATGATGATGGTTATGGGATTTTCTACTACTACTACTACTACTACTACTACTACTACTACTACTACTACTGCTACTGCTACTACTATTCATTCATTCATTCATTTGCGTGTCCCTTGCGAAACTTTGCCTCCCTAACAGCATTCCTGTAGGCCTCTCGGTTGTGAGCAAGATGGCCTGCTGCTGCTGCATCCATTTGCAGATCGTCAAAGATGTCTTGCAGCCATCTTCGTTTTGGTCTTCCTCTCTTTCTTTTTCCTATTATGCATCCTTCCAATACGGTCTTCTCTAGATTATCATAACGTTTAATGTGTCCAAAATATTTAAGTTTTCTCTGTTTAATCCTCTTTACTAGCCAGCCTTCTTCAATATTAAGTTCTTGTAGTATGGATATATTTGTTCTTTTTTGTGTCCAAGATCTTCTGCTACTATTACTACTACTACTACTACTACTACTAGTACTACTACTACTACTACTACTACTACTACTACTACTACTACTACTACTACTACTACTACTAATAATAATAATAATAATAATGTTTCTTATTTAAATCCCAGCGAATTATAAATGTCTTGAAACTGAACAGAATGCGCTGGCTGGGCAATGTACAATAGAACGAACGAACGAACATAGTTTATGTTCAAAGGGTTAAGAACTGAACACTCAGGTTCGTCTGACATTCTGCCCTTGAAAGAGCGGAAGAGAACAGACAAACGAAAATGATGTATGCACACGAGATGAGGGAAACAAGACCAAGAGGGCAGACCAAGACAGAGATGGAAAGACAACTTAGAAGAGGATATATACAAGAAATTGGTGTTACCGACTGGAGAGAGAAGATTAGGAATAGAAAGGAATGGAAGCGAACTTTATCTGCAGCAATGAGCCTTAATGGCTTGGAAAGCTAAATTATAATAATAATGACAATAATAATAATTCTTCTAAATTTATCGCTTTCTTATGTGTTTTACTTTAAAGAAAATGTTTTTTTACAACAATGAAATTCAAAATTTCAACCCCATCCCCTCCCAAAATAAAAAAAACACACACACACACAAAAACGAGAGAATAAAAAAAAAAGGGGGGGGGGGAGTCATGTGACCAGGAATTAATCCCCCGGATGTGACGTACTTACCCCGTGCTCGAGACACAAAAGTTCAAAAATGCAGAAGTTATGGAAGTTTCTACCGTGGTGCTCTGCCTGTGAAAACGAAACAATTATAAGCGAAATAGTTTTACAACATTACCCCTGACCTTAAATGTGCAGATGAGAGACAATCGGCAAAATGAACGTAATCCGGAACAATTACGCCATATTTCTTAAGTGGCGTTTTTAATAGGTCGGGAAATTTTTTTTTTTTTAATGTGGGGGAAAAGAGACAGAATGTACAAAGAAGCAACGAAACAAACAAAGAAAAAAAGAAACGAGAATTACCCCTTCCCCCCCCCCCCCGACCCCAAGACATGGCTGAAACACGCCGAAGGGATCGTGAGTAAAAGCACAATCGTTGTGTCAGACAAAACTAGCTTTCCATTCATCGCCATTTTTTGCTCACTTCTGTGCTTTTAATCGTCCGCCTGTTGGGAAGGTTAAACTGCTTGTTTTATCGCGTTTATCGATTCCTGGAGTTAATTGTTTTAATGTACCTGCTGCGGCCATTAGAGTTTTCTAGCGCTGTGCCTCTCCAAACAAGCAAAGGAGATAATGGTTTGACTTAATTTGCCAGCCAACTCCGGGGGCATCGATTGAAAATAATTGATTTGTTCGACCTCCTTCTCGTCTTCTCCTGCTTTCTGTTGGTGTAGGCGCTTCTTTTTTTCTTCCAGCAATCTCTCTGTTTCTTTCGGTTTTATTTCTGCCTTTCCGCTGTTTCAACATGTTTTTTTTTTTTATTGGTGAGCTTATGTCTCTTTTCCTGTTTCTAAGTTCTAGTTTTGTTATATTTTTATCTTCTTGCTTTTTTAAAATTTCTCGTATTGTTCGATTTTCATCTTCTTACTGTTTCTAAGATCCTGTTTGGTTATATTTTCAGCTTTTTTGTTGTTTTAAGTTCTCGGTTTTACAAAAAAATATCCATCTTCTTGCTGTTTCTAAGCTCTCGCTTTGTTATATTTCCATCTTCTTACAAAGTTCTTGTTGTGTTATATTTGAATCTTCTTGCTTTTTCGATGTTCTGATCTGGTTATATTTGCATCTTCTTGCTGTTTCTGAGTTCTCGTATTGTTATATTTCTATCTTCTTGCTGTTTCGAAAATCTCGCTTTGCTATATTTCCATCTTCTTGCTGGTTTTTGTTGTCTTCTAATAACGTGTACAATCTTTCTTTCCTTTTCTGTTATCATCGATTCCAGTATTTTTGTTGTGAACTGTTCCACTCACACTCTGCCTTTGTTTTCATATTGCTTATCATTTATTTCAATCTTTTCCGTCATATCCATCTTCATAGACCATATACATCTCTCTCTCTCTCTCTCTCTCTCTCTTTCTCTCTCTCTCTCTCAAACATCCATCTTTTTTTAACCGTTTTATATTTCTACCTCCTTTCGCTATTTCAACCTTTAGCATAGCAATATCCCTACAACTATTTCGAGTAGGTAGTGTCCACCCATCACCCCCATCACCTACACCCCACCCCCCACCGCCCACACCATCCCCCCACACTCATAGATGCTTGCTTTCCCTGTCTATTGTAGTCATTGTTCAACTTCTCAGATGTTATTTAGCTGTTAGATAATACAAACAAACAAACAAACAAACAAGCAAAACAGCCTAGACATCAGAACATGTTTCACTATCATTTATCATAGACGCCATGTTTTAGAATGAAATTCTTTTCTGCGTATTTGTAGGGTACAGAGGAGTTTAAATCAGTGGTTCTCATATGGAAGGCAGGTGGCTTTCCCGGGGGTGGGGGAATTTCAAGTTTAAGGGGAGGATTCTTTTTTTTTCCGAGGAAGAAAAGGTGAGGAATTTCTTTCAGAGAGAGGAAGAGGGGAAGATATATTCCGAGGGAAGAAAACGGGAGGAATTTTTTTTTCCGTGAGAGGAAGGGAGGGGGAAATATTTTCCAAGATAGAAAAGGGGAGGAATTTTATTTTTTCCGTGGGAGGAAGAGGGGGGGGGGGGATATTTTCCGAGGGAATAATAGGGCAGGAATTTTATTTTTTCCCAAAGAGTGGAGGGGGAGGAATATTTTCCGAGGGAAGAACTGGGGAGGAATTTTATTTTTTCTATGGAAGGAAGGTGTGGGAGGGGGGAGGATATTTTCCAAGGGAAGAAAAGGGGAGGAATTATATTTTTTCCGAGGGAGGAAGAGGAGGGGGGAATATTTTCCGAGGGAAGAACGGAAGAAAATGGGAGGATTTTTTTCCTATGGGAAGAAGACGGGAGTGGGGTGGGGGGAAGAGGAGAGGGGATATTTTCCGATGAAAGAAAATGGGAATAATTTTTTTTTTTCGTGGGAGGAAGGGGGGAGGAGGATATTTTACGAGAGAAAAATAGGGGAGCACTTTTTTGTTTCGGAGGCAGGAAGAGGGGAGGAATTTTTTTCCATTGTAGAAGAACTATAACGATGAAAAACCTTTCTGGAAGATGATATAATATATGGGGGGGGGGGGATTCTGGGACAGTCTATGTTGAAACAAGGGAACTAGAACTTGAGAAGTTGAGAACCACCGGCTTAAATATGGAACGAAACCACGTGGCCTCTGTTAACTTAATTTTTCTTTTCCTAACAAAGCCATTTAAGAGACTGCAGGTAATATGTGAGTTTAGAAATGGCAATATCAGGGCTTTTTTTTTTTACTCTTATTCAGAATAATGATAATTGCGGAGTTTGTTACATCGAATGGTTTAGTAATAGTCAGTTATTCGTTGCTGTGTAATGAGATATAAAAGGTATATGGATGGATGGTGGATGAAGGATGGTGTGGATAGATGGATAGCCGGACCAATGGATGCGTGCAATAAGATGAACAAGACGAACGGGCATACTTTATTTTCAAAGGGTTAAGAACTAGCCCGTCTAACATTCTACCCAGATGCGTGGGTAGTTCTGCGCAGTGGATGACTGATTTGGATTCGTGGAGAAATATCTTCCCTGGAGGTCAGATGGATGGGGTGAAATGTATGCATATATTTATGTTCTTTGCTTCCAAATATCTAAGCAGCGATGAGCGAAGTTGAAAGATAAATTAAAGAACACTGAAAAGTATTCAACAAAAGAGGCGAGAGACCACGAACAACAACTCTTTCCTGCATTTAAAGAGAAGCCAGAAAATAACTAACACTGGGAAACTCAGGGGCAAAAGAAGACAGTGAGCTGGAGATAATTACTAAGCGACTCAGGGATACGGTGGTAACAGATCCCCCAAAAAAGCAGTAACAGGAATAGAAGAAAAAGTGATCGCCAACGTCATCGGTACCTGACATGTGGGTGAATGCGCGCCATACAATCAGATAACTATAACCATTCTTATTTTGTCATCTAGCCTGCCTTACAGTTATAAATTCTATCACTTCAATAAAGCCATATATACGCTTTCTATCAATTCAATCTATCATAACATTACACTTTCTATCTCTACAATCTTCTTATATATCCTTCCCATGCCGTTAAACGTCACATATGGCTCGCAAGGTACTTCTCCAATTTATCATGTTTTCGGCCAGCTTTTCAACCTCATCCAGGGATTTTACGCCTGTTAATTTGGCCTCTTGTAACAATGTCCTCCTTAGAGTTTCATGTGGTCTGCCTCTTTTCCTTCAGCCTGTTGTGTTTACTTGATAGCTTGTTTGGGATTCTCTGATCGTTTCTTCTCATCACGTGACCAACATATGCCAATCTCCTTTTCCTGATCACCCATAAGACTGGATGTTGTTCAGTCATCTGTCTTATCTCTGCATTGTTCTTGAATTCGTTCCCACTTGATGCCGAGTATTTTCCTTAGGCATTTTTTTCAACAATTTACGGCATAATAATACTTTATTTTACTTCAGTCTACAATTAAACTCTTTACCTCTAAGATCTGTCCTACATTTATAGCTACCACACCTCTACATTTCATATCACTCTAATCTACTCTACATTTACTTTTCATATCACTCTAATCTACTCTACATTTACTTTTCATATCACTCCAATCTACTCTACAATTACGTTTCTTAACACACCAGTCTACTCTACAATTACATTTCATACAACACCAATCTACTCTGCAATTACATTTCTTTCCACTCCAATCTACTTTACAATTATATTTTGATATCACTCCAGTCTACTCAACAATTACTATTCATATGACTCCAGTCTACTCTACAATTACATTTCATATCACTCCAATATGTTGTGCAGTTACATTTCAGCACACTCCAATATGCTCTACAATTGCATTTCATATCACTCCACATTTAATTATTTCAATAACCAGAAAAAAGAAGCATTCCATCTAATGAACGTGTGATTTATAACCACATCAAAACGGTTATGTGGTTTACCAAACTGTCATAGAGTGGATATGAAACACATCACAATTGTTACGTCATCTGCAACAACATTAAATGAGTAATTTATAAGCACGTCACAATGTATATGTGATTTACACCATAAGTAATATTTGATTTATAACCACGTCGAATGTGTATGTGATTTATAACCACATTACCAGTATTCTGTAGTTAATAGTCAGTGGAACAACATATAAGAGAACAAGCAGCAGTTAAGACTGATTTAGAAAAAAAAGGAGGAAATAGTAATGAATTAGCAAACCATAAAAATACCAGAGTAACTAAGTACAGCCAAAGATGTAGACGGTCATAATCACCCTCGTCGGGACGTCGGTTCGGCTTTTATTGAAACTAAATACGCATACGCATGAGAGAAAGGAAAAAAAAACTCACAACTTTTCTTGTCCATTCCCCGAATCAACAATTAACAATCAGAAAGAAGGGGAATGAAAACAGTTTGAGATAATTTATATCTGTCAGATTTTTCTGCAATTTGTTTTTTTTTGTTTGTTTTTGTTTTGTTTTTCTGAATCCCACAGATAATTGGCAGTTTAATGAAGTAGCGATCTTGATGCTGAATTCTTAGCTCGTGCCTCGTTTTCTTTAGAGGCATGGTCGGAAGAACAATGTTTACTGAACCAGAGGCTCTCAGCAGGGGGGATAAATGGCTCCCAGAGGGAGAAATTTCAGATCTAAGAGGAGATTTTTACCACCGTGGAGAAAAATATACTTTACAGGGTGTTTCAAAAATTCTTTGACCCTTTCCGGGGGGAAAATTTAGGAAGACAGACGCAGCTTAAAAGGAGAAAGTGTGTGCTATTCCGCTTAGAAGTTCTTAAAAATTTTACACACCCCTTTCAGGGTCTCAGTGTGAGCCATAAGAAAAAATGTCACGGAGTGTCATGTCAGGTTAGGAAATCGAGAGGGGGGGGGGGGGGGTTAGCCCACCAGATGTCAAGTCTTTTTGCTCATTTCAGGAGAGAAGGTTTATGGATCTTTCATCCTCGAGAAAAACTCCACAACTGGTAATTTCATGTCTCAGTTTGTTAATTGATTAGTTGACGCATCAGCTAAGGGAAGACAGTCAAAGCTTCATTCTTCAGCAAGACCGGGCGCACCCTCTATTCTGGTACGAAGACGTGCGCGCTTTCTGAACTCCCACCTGCCCAGTCGATGGACTGGAAGAGATGGTAGAAAAGACTCATGTTTGTTGCTATGGATCACTAGATTTCCCGCCCTGATTTTTATAACTTTTTTTTCCACAATGGGAGTATATTAAAGACAATGTTTGTGTAACTCCATTACCAGAGTGGCTTGTGCCGTGTCACCCGAAGGGAGTTTGGAATAAAGGATCCTCACTCTAAGCTTTACGTGCAAACCCGAGAATTTCTCTACAGAGTAAGACAGATGTTCTACATGTGGCTGTATTTGCCGTCTCAAAGTGTAAGGAAACTTTTGGAACATCCTGTGTAATAATCAAAGTCCTTTTCTGGATGATGATGATGATGATGTAGGAAAGGATTTACGGGTCGGCCTGGATTGAAAGGGAGGGAATTGGAACCTTAGATGTTGAGACCGACAACAGCTGAATAATTGACAGCAAGTGTATGTTATCTAGTGTGCAGCCATTGAGTGGCCATATTAATTCTTGAACAATACGTGATATCAGAGACTTAACAAAGGTGAACAATTTGGGCCTCGTGTTCTGTGCGTCAAATTTTCCAGAAGGACCAATTTCTGGTTAAAAGTGTAGAAAATGTCAACTTCTATTTTATGTAATTTAGACATTTTTCGAGAGATGTCATTTTGTAAAAAAAAAAAAATATCCTGAATATCATCCAGTGTAGTGATCGTTCCTACTAGTATATCCATGTCATACAGGACACACAATAAGAAAACTTCTTATAACGTCCTATACACCGATGATTTGGGTAGTCCTTTGGGGGTATACTCCGATAGTTTGGGTAGTCCTTAGGGGTATACCCCGATGATTCGGGTAGTCTTTGGGGTATACCCCGATTGTTTGGGTTATCCTTTGGGGTAGAAGTTAATGGTCTAGTTACTGATTACTAGTCTTCTAGTAACACATAAACACCCATGCTTAACACTTTAGTCTCCTGACGACCTAACACATAAGCATCTATGTTTAACATATTAGTCTCCTGACGACCTAACACATAAGCATCTATGTTTAACACATTAGTCTCCTGACGACCTAACACATAAGCATCTATGTTTAACACAGTTATCTCCCGACGACCTAACACATAAACACCCATGTTTAACACATTAGTCTCTTGACGACCTAACACAAAAACACCCATTTTAACACACTTGTCTGCTGTCGACCCCAGAATAAAATATATATGATTATAAATGATTAAATTATGATTACAAACCAAAATAATATTAAGATAATTTTAAAAAGACCCCGATAGCCAACAACACATCGCCTGGTAGCTTTACTTTGCTTGTTTCCAAAACACTTAGTAATGAACCGCATTTACTTGTAGCAACACTTTGCTCTATACTTTTGAATATGGACGAATCATATCTTATCTTATCTTATATCCTTCCCGTGCCGTTAGAGGTCACATAGGGCTCGCAAAGTAGTTCGCCAATTTTCCCTGTCTTCGGCGAGTCTTTCAACCTCAACAAAGGATTTTATGCCTGTTAACTTGGCCTCTCTTAATAATGTCCTCTTCAGAGTTTCACGCGGTCTGCCCCTTTTTCTTCGGCCTGTTGTGTTCCACTTGGTAGCTTGTTTTGGGATTCTCTGATCATTTCTTCTCATCAAGTGACCAACATATGTCCATCTCCTTTTCCTGATCACCCGTGAGACTGGTTGTTGTTCAGTCATCTGTCTTATCTCTGCATTGTTCTTGAATTCATTCCACCTGATGCCGAGTATTTTCCTTAGGCATTTGTTTTCAAAAGAGTCTAATTTCTTTTCTATTATTTTCTATTATTTTCATCATATGCTGAATACCAAAAAAACCAAGGCACAATCTGTAAGGTTATTACGTTGTCTTGATGCTGTAATCACAAGGTGGCCATTTTTTATTTTGGTGCCAGCCAGTTATATGGACGAAAAATGACGAAATCGTTAACCTGACATATACCAGGGACATGACTTCTCTGTGGTGATTGGCAGTGTTGACAGCCGCTTGACGCTGAGATCACGTTTTATGATGGCTCTTATCCTTATTTGATGGAATCTTTGTATTAATTCTTCTTCTTCTTCTTCTTCAATCTCGCTGGAACTGCTAACTGGTGTTATTTCGCAGCTGGTGCTGTGAAAATGTTGATGCCTAACATCGTGTCGGCTTGGGAGCGGGTCATGGCAGCTGTTTTTTTTTTCTTTCGATCCCAGAGTCCAGCTAAAAAGCAGGCTGTGTGCAATACTTCTTTAGCAGCCTCCACCACCACTATGACGGGCAATGACGATACCCGCCCCATTAGCCAAGCTAGACTTGTTATTAGCGGTACCAACGAAAAGTTGGGACAGGGTCTTGGTCAGCTTTGGTTCACCAGCAATGACCCTGTCATGTCAGGTATATGTCGCTGACAGCCAATACGGACAGCGTCTCCCCTCCCTCCCTCCTCCAATTTTTAAGATAATAAACGGGTTTATTCTGAAAGGGCCGCCATAATTTGTTACAAGAATGTGGCCTCAACAATGAGAGCAGATATCCAGTATTTGTAAGGTTAGTCACGTGTTTTACTTAAGAAGTTCAGTAGGAGAATATACGGTAGTATAGTCTTGAATCAAAACCGCATCCAGGGAAGTTTATGTGAAATTTTTAGGTTTTTTTTTTTCAAAAATATTATCTGTCAACACGTTGGATGCGTCTTAAACGTCGGTGCACCTTATACATTGGTGCGTCTTATACGTCGTTGAGTCTTATACACGGGAAATACAGCACATATGTATAAAGGACGCATTTATTGGTTAAAATCTTGCTCTTGTCAATGGTAATAATAAATATAATAATCTTCTTATCATATATCTTATATCCTTTCCGTGCCGTTAAACGTCACATAGGGCTCAAGAGGTAGTTCGCCAGTTCTTCCTGTCTTCGGCGAGTCTTTCAACCTCATCAAGGGATTTTATGCATATTAATCTGGCCTCCTTTAACAATGTCCTCTTCAGAGTTTCACGCGGTCTGCCTCTTTTTCTTAGGCCTGTTGTGTTCCACTTGATAGCTTGTTTTGAGATTCTCTGATCGTTTCTTCTCATCACGTGACCAACATATGTCCATCTCATTTTCCTGATCACCCACGAGACTGGTTGTTGTTCAGTCATCTGTCTTATCTCTGCATTGTTCTTGAATTCGATCCACTTGATGCCGAGTATTTTCCTTATGCATTTGTTTTCAAAAGAGTCTAATTTCTTGTCTATTGTTGTTTTCCAGCTTTCGCATGCATAAATGAGGGTCGATATTACATTTGAACTGAATAGTCTTAACTTGGTTTTTGTGCTTATAACTTTTGAATGCCATATGTTCTCAAGATTCTTGAAGATCGATGTTGCTTTTGCAATTCTAATTCTAACTTCATTTCTGGTGTCACCATCCTGGTCTATGTAGCTGCCAAGGTATGCAAATTGATTGACTTCTTCAATATCTGTCCCTTCTACGTGTATTTTTCCATTTTTGATTAATGAGAATTTTCATTACTTTTGTTTTGTCCTTGTTAATTTCAAGCCCTATTTTGCTAGCCAGTGAAGACAGGCTATCTGTTTTTTCTTGCATGGAATTCACATTGTTACAGATAAGAGTTATGTTATCAGCAAAATCAAGATCTTCTAGTTGGGTCCCATGTATGTATATATATATATGTACATTATAAATGTAAATATTTATTTATTGTGTAAATTATTATTATTTTTTATGTAAATATAAATGTTTATTTATTATGTACATCATAAATATAAATTATAAATATAATAATAACCTATTGTAAATATCTTGTAGGAATCCTACTTTTTTTTTTAAGCAACTAAAAAATATTTTAGTCACAAAATCCATTGCTTTTCCCCAGGTTCTTGTGTGATTCAGAGTTTTTGTTGCATAATTCAATGCACGTGACGTGATTTATTGAGAAAGAGGCTGGAAGAGGTAAGCAGAATCGCAGGAAATGTTAAAATAACGTATGAAAGTAATATTAACTGTGGGGTTTTGCCTATGCCAAACTCAAGGGCTTGAGTTACTGACTAGGTAAAGTTTGATTGTTAAATTTATTGCAAAATAACAGCAACACTGTTATATCAGTGAAAACATAGATTCCGAGTACTTAAATGCTACATCGAGCCATTTCTATTTTATGGATGTGAAGCATGGTCTTTGAATAAGAGAGTACAGCGAGAAATGGAGGCCATGGAGATGTGGTTTATAAGAAAGATGTCGAAGGTACCATGGACAGCCAAGAAAACCAATCAAGAAGTCTTAAGAGAGGCTGGAGTTAAAAAAGCAAATTACAGCAAAGATCAGAGGCAGACAAGCGAGAATTATAGGACGTTTTCTGAGAAAAGGAAAATTGGGACACATTGTGGTAACTGGAAATAATCGAAGGAAGAAGAGACAGAGGAAGACAGTGAGAGAAGTAACTGGATGGGCCGTCAGTGTGGCTAGAAAGAAAGTCACCGACGGATCTTATTAACTGTGGAGATAAATGATCGCCTACGCCACGCGGCACTTGGAGAGAACAGCAACAGTTTGATTTAACACACTCGCTCTCTCTCTCTCTCTCTCTCTCTCTCTGTTCCTTCAGTGACCAAGATTCGTCTGTCATTCTTATAATGTGACCAATCCATTGCTGCCTCCTCCTTTCAGTCACTGTCGACATTGCTATCATGTCCGTCTCTCTTAATAAGATGCCATTTCTTATCGGGGTATTTTTTGTTGACTAGAAGACTGCTTTGATCTCAGGAAGACATTTGTCTGAAGTTTAATAACAACGAGGCACACTGGTTTTATTTGGACAAAGTCCACAAACGTACATCACAACCAAGCGCTGTGACTGGCCGCTTCGTGGGGGCCCCTATGATGCCACTCGATTACAAAGCGCATACAGTCGCTGTCAAGTATGGCCTCCATTAGTCACCTTGGCAAGCATGACACCTATGTTTTATGGGACATCTAGACCAGGAGACAAGGCATGCCTAGACCAGTAAAGAAGGCATGCCTGGAACAGCAAAGAAGGCATGCCTAGACCAGCAAAGCATGCATGCTTACTCCAAAAAAGAAGGCATACCTAGACCAGCAAAGAAGGCATACCTAGACCAGCAAAGAAAGCATGCCTAGGCCAGCAAAGTAGGCATGCCTATTCCACCAAAGAAAGCATGCCTAGACTAGTAAAGAAGGCATGCCTGGGCCAGCAAAGAAGACATGCCTAGGCCACCAAATAAGACATGCCTAGACCAGTAAAGAAGGCAAGAGAACTTCCATGAAAGACAGCAGAAATAAAGCAACAGCAAATAAACGGAAAAAGAATCAGGAACTCAGAGAAACAGACTGTCCAGGTGTGTCATCACAGGTGTGTCATCAAGGGTGTTTATCAAGGTAACCTTGGAGTATCTGTCTGAAGAAAAAAAAAACCCTTCATCCAGGTAACACAGATGTCTCAATATTTTCATCGTAGTTTCAGTGTTAATCCGGCGAGGGAGAATAGAAAAGTGACCACAAATAAGAGAAGTAACCATTGAAAATATATTAAAAGACTTGAAGGTGAGATAAAAAGTATTTTAATTTATTTTTCACCGGTTATGTCCCTTGATTTCCGGTTACTTTTTGACTCGCCCTCATATGATATTTCTTATTCTGTAATCCCGAATACGTGTTTTGGTATCGTCTCTTTCAATTTTTAAAATATCTTGGGGCCCCCCCCCCCCCACTTTTTAAATGCTATCTGTGAGAACATTTTAATTCTGTAAACCTGCGCTTCTCAACGTTGACTCTATGGTATCTATCTATCTATCTGTCTGTCTATTTATCTATCTATCTATCTATCTATCTATCTATCTATCTATCTATCTATCTATCTATCTATCTATCTATCTATCTATCTGTCTGTCTGTCTATCTATCTGTCTGTCCATCCGTCCGTCCGTCTGTCTGTCTCTCTGTCTGTCTATCTGTCTATGTTGTCTGACTGACTGTCTCCTAGCAGGAAGTTTAGAATTTTCGAAGAGACAGATATATATATATATATATATATATGTGTGTATATATATATGTGTGTGTGTATATATATATATATATCTATATATATATGAAAGAGGTAGGGTTGGGGCATGCTAAAAGACTTCCATAAAGCTATTTACTGTGGAACGGGACTGGGGAAAACGAAGAGGGGGGGGGGGGGCGTAGATAACAGTAGAAAAAATGGAGACCACACACTGAGACCATAATTTGAGAAACACTGTTCTAATCTATTCAGCTATCGCCTGCACTCTGTGGCCTCACGTTATTACATATCTGAGAGGTTCCCAACCTAGGATCAGCAGTGCATCACGTGTGAGCCGGCGTAGCAAGTCCTGGATTATGTGAATAGAAGAAATATGTCAAGGTTTTTAACGCAATAGTAGTAACATGTCAGGGTTTCAGGCGCGACAGAAATATCTCAATGTTTTTAACGCAATAGTAATGTCAAGGTTTTTAAAGCGACAGAAATATGTCATTGTTTTCAACGCAATAGAAATATGTTAACGTTTTTAACGCAAAGAACTATGTCAGTGTTTTAACGGAATAGAAATAAATCACTAGCAATATGTCAGTGTTTTAACGCAATACCAAGCGGAGAATTAGTCTGTGCGAGTGCCCGGAAAATTAGATTATTACATCAAGTGTCCGCCTCCTGCTGAAACAGAAAGTTTGGGAACCACTGCCATAACTCATATTTCTGGCACCTGAATGTGTTAAAAACTTTCACTCTTCCGCCTCCACAAAATTCACACCTCCTGTTCCCCCCTCCCTCCCTCCTCCTCTCCTCTTTCTCCCTTCTAACCTCCCACCACCTGCATAACCTCACCACATATCCATGGTCCAGGACTTTAATATCCCACTTTAATCTTATCCAGAAACCTTAAGTGAAAATCATATTTTTCTTGTATCTTGTTCAATATATTTAATTACGTCGGCATTCTGGCTTGAGCACACAAGTAAGACTTTAGATCCTCGCAGCCTGGCTCAGGTAAGGCCAGCAAATTAAACCGTTTAAGATAATAATATTTATTGAACTCGTGAAAAAATTCATTTCCCCAGCGCTAGAGTAAATACTGACGCTCAAAAAACTTGATGTTTGTCAAAGTTCCATTTTAAAACTCTGGGTTTTTTTTGAACTCATCACTCGAAGCTTTCGGTTAGAAGGGTCATTGAGTTTAGTAAACCAAGTCTCGTGTGATTTTCAAGTTTGGGTTTTATGACGTTTGGAGGTTTTCTGTATGGATATTAGAAATGCAAGGCGCAGCGGGGTATCGGCTGGAAGGGGTTTGTGAAAGAAAGTTTGTGGAAGGGGTTCAAAAGTTAAATTTTCTGGGATCGAACAGGTAAAAAACTGGAAATAACATTCTGTCTTGTTTTCTCTAGTCTTGTCTTGTCTTGTCTTGTCTCCTTTCAGTGTTGAAATGAGAAATACACGTCTTGATAGGGATTTATGTGTTATTTAAGGTTTCCGCTGTCTCTTCCATCCGTCTTTTCCGTGGGCGGCATCTTGTTTTGTTTTCTTTATTTCTCATTTATTATATCTTTATACTTATATAATACGTATCAACAAGGCCATGTTGAGTGATTACGTGAGAATGAAAGTTAAGTAAATAAGAGTACAATGTTAGAGGAGATTTTTTTTTATCGGATTATTTATTTTTTTAAAGCAAATTTCGTTTCTGCCATTCTCATTGTGAATGTTTTCGGTGGTATAATGTCTGGTGGTAGTCATGTAACGTAGACAGACCATTTAATTTGTTATTTCTGTGGTATACTGTCTGGTGGTAGTCGTATAACGTGGACAGACCATTTAACTTGTTGTTTCTGGATATACTGTTATTTCAGTGATTGCGCTAACGGACAATTAACGGCAAATTGCGGATAAAAACAAAACGAAAAAAACCGAAAATTCTGAGGGTCCTTGGTTACCGTAACCGATTTATATTAATCGAAAACCTAGTAGTAACCAACCAGATAAATCGGCTGTAGGATAATAAGGCCAGTTTGTATTTTAGTTCAGCACGTGAAGATTCTGCAGAGGTTAAATCTCGTCACAAATAAAATGAGAAGAAAGTATTCTCACAAAAAATGTACATTATTGTAGTTCATGCAAGATGAAAGAGTAGAATTTTTTTTAAAAAGGGGAGAATTATTCAAATTTGGCCAGGTGATCTGTGGGAATCACGAACAGGCTATGTTGGAGGAACCAGCTTTCTCTGGGGAACAAGGCACAAGATGATGATAAATTGTCAATATTATTCCTGTCGTGGTGGACAATAGCAACAAATCTGTCATTACAGCAGCGGGACATGCGCTGATCTATCTTACGAGGGTCATAGCGAAAGTCGTGAGCAAATTTGTTTTTAAAATCAGAATTTATAGATAGAGAAAATATAAATGTATCACCTTAATCTCCATCTTTTGCACTTCATGTAGAGGTCACATGACGTCACTATCATGTGTCATGTGACCACGCGGAGCATAAACAAAATGGCAGGTGCTGAAGTTTCGTTTCGTAAACATGCTGTTATTGAGTTCCTCGTTAAAGACGAAATCCCGGCTGCTGAAATTCACCAAGGACTTCAACTTGCTTATGGAGATGTGTGTATGGGTGCTAACAATGTTAGGAGGTGGGTGAAACATTTCAAAGACGGAAACACGAGCATCCAAGATACGCCTCGCGGCGGTCGCCCTCGAACTGCCTCCACTAAACGCAACGTGGAAAAGGCTGACGACACCATTAAAGGAGACAGACGTGTCACAGTATCTGAAATCACTGTAAATCTTGGACTAGCACACAGTGCAGAGCAGGAAATGACTGAAACACTAGGCTATATAAAAGTTTGTGCCTGCTGGGTCCCACAGGAGAGAGAGCGTCCAGAAAGCGGTGCGTCTGTGCCGTAGGTCAGCTGGAACGGAATCCTACCCGGAAGGTATTTTCAAACTTGCAGAGCGATGGGAAAAATGTGTGTAGAGAAATGGAGATTATGGTGAAAATTGAAGAAAAGGGTTCAGTTAAGGTAGTACATTTATATTTCCTCTATCTATAAATTCTGGAAAATCACCAAAACCATAGAAAACAAGTTAAATTCTTTCCAGACTAAATGTTTACGAAGACTTAGAAAAATATTTTGGCCAAACACCATAAGAAATAACATCTTATTAGCAGAAATGCAGATGAAACCACTGACAACAATTATTGAGGAAAGACGCTGGCGATGGTTGGGACATGTGCTCCGAATGACTGACAACTCACTACCAAAAATAGCACTAAGATGGACACCACAGGGGAGCAGAAGTAAGGGTAGACCAAAAGAGACATGGAGAAGAACAACAGAAAGGATGTTGAGCAATAGAGGGCTCACCTGGGCAAGAGCAGAAAAAAGGCGAAGGACAGGCATTTGTGGAAAACCCTTGCGGAAGCCCCATGTGCCCTGGGCACTTAAGGTTCAGAGAGCGAGAGATCTATAAATTCTGATTAAAAAAAAATTGCTCACGACTTTCGGTATAACACTCGTATGTTGTGCATGTGGGACTGTTTTCTCTCACCCACTGTGACAGGGACGACCCTCCATGTTTTTGGAACAGAGTTCCACGTGCTATTATTATTTTCATTTTACCTACTGGCATCCGTATTCGTGCAGTGAAATCCAGTACGCCTCGCAGTGCATATAGTTTATCTCAGTTTTCGGATAGTTTCAGGCTTCAATCATGAAACCAGGTGGTCGAGTAGTAATTTTAACAACACATTTGTTTGGTAACTTTAACAACAGATTTGACTGGCAAATTTAACAACAGGTTTAACTGGTAACAACGGATTTGACTGATAGCTTTAACAACAGATTTGACTGATAGCTTTAACAACAGATTTGACTGATAGCTTTAACAACAGATTTGACTGATAGCTTTAACAACAGACTTGACTGATAGCTTTAACAACACATTTGACTGGTATCTGTAACAACAGAATTGACTGGTAACTTTAACAACAGCTTTGACTGGTAACTTTAACAAGAGATTTGACTGGTAGCTTTAAAAACAAATTTGACTGATAGCTTTAACAACAGATTTGACTTATAGCTTTAACAATGGATTTGGCAGCTAACTTTAACAAAAGATTTGACTGCTAACTTTAACAACGGATTTGGCTGCTAACTTTAACAGCAGGTGTAACTGCTAACTTTAACAACATATTTGACTGGTAACTTTAACAGCAGGTGTAACTGCTAACTTTAACAACAGATTTGACTGGTAGCTTGAATAGGGTCCACCGCCTTCATTCTGAGAAATCGAATATGTTGCAGGTTCTGGACCGCAGTGGTCCGCCTGTGGGACCTTCCTGCAGGAGGGGCCCGGGGGCTCGATACAGACCAGCAGCCAGCAGGTTCACAGTGAGACAGACAGGGGGCGGGGGGGGGGGAAGGGGGCTGAACCTGGACTGCACGTTTCAATAACTTTATTCTTAGGACTGACTCATTCTTCCGTCTTCGTCATCTCTCTCCTGCTGTGTCTCTTTGTCTCGGATTTCTCAAAACTATTCATTTATGCATCCCCGCTTTGATGTATATTCTACTTCTCCTCACACCTTACCGTTGATCCCTATATCTAGATCTAGACCCCTTCCCCCCCCCCCCCCAGAGTACCCTATTATAGCTACTTACGTTCATTTGGAAATACAAATTATCTTTAAATGCACGGCGTTTTCTATCACTCCAGGTTTGCTTTTTTGGATTATTCAAGTTCCTCGCGTCACGTGACATCCTTCATGACGTCATCCTGGCTTCCCCTTTATTTTTAGACTCGACGAGCCCAGTACTGTTACACCAGACCCTGTACTGTTACACCAGACCCCGTACTGTTACACCAGACCCTGTACCCTTACACCAGACCCCGTACTGTTACACCAGACCCCGTACTGTTACACCAGACCCCGTACTGTTACACCAGACCCCGTACTGTTACACCAGACCCCGTACTGTTACAACAGCCCATACTGTTACACCAGACCCTGTACTGTTACAACAGCCCCATACTGTTAACACCAGACCCTGTACTGTTACAACAGACCCCATACTGTTACACCAGACCCTGTACTGTTACAACAGACCCATACTGTTACACCAGACCCTGTACTGTTACAACAGACCCATATTGTTACACCAGACCCTGTACTGTTACAACAGCCCCATACTGTTAACACCAGACCCTGTAATGTTACAACAGCCCCATACTGTTAACACCAGACCCTGTACTGTTATAACAGCCCCATACTGTTAACACTTATTTGAAGCATCTGCACTGACTACAAGAAGGAAGAGTTGTTTTCCGTAGCTGGTTTTTTTTTTGTGGATCAGGGAAAGCAGTCAGTCAGTAAAATACTTCTAGTTTAACATTTAAAGTTTACCAGCTAACCTAAATTAAACACTTTATCGACCAAGAGACAAGAAATACTACATGTCCTATACGCAAACACACTCAGATTACTGTTCCACAATCTGGGATGATTAGTCTCAAAAAGGCTCCACTCATTTAACAAACGAGCGTTAAATTTGAATTATGACAAACACCCAGTACAGACCGTAGATCAGCACAAACAGCTCAAAATTCTATCCCTCAAATACAGAGTCATTTAAAAAAAAAGAAGTGTGTTTATAGAATTCTGTCGCACACTGCTCCGCCGTACTTGTGCCCACTGTTTGCGTCTAGCACAAAACATAGCCAATGTTTAAAAAACTTATTCCTAAACCCAGTTTGATGTGTACAAGAAAAGCCTTCCATACTCAGCAGTACAGCTCTGGCGCACCCTTCCCTACCATTTAAAATCCACTAGTAATACTATATTTTTTTTTAAACTCAAAACTTTTTCATTATTTTCTTTCTTGTAACTACATGCCTCCAGAGAATAACCAGTAGCCTTACAACCTATGGCTCCCCAGCCATCAGATTCTAAATGTAACTTATTAGAAATTATTTTAATGAATGTTAAAGAATGTCTATTAGAAGAGCTATACTGAAAATATATATTTTGTTTATGTATATGCCTGTATGCGTGCGTGCGCTATCTTGCTAGATTAATTGCTCCTTCTCTTATTTTTGTGAATGTGATACTTTTGTAATTTTGCACTCTTTTTTGACATGTCTTTTTCCTCGTGTAATTTATATACTTGTATTAAATCGAGTGTGTGGGAAGAACGGTAGATGGAGTGATGAAGGGCAGAATGTAAGACGGGCCTGCTTGCCCAACTCTTTACATTTTAAAAATGAAGACTCATTCATTCATTCATTCATTCAGCTTTTAACACGGCTTCAGTACACAAATGTAGTTCAGTGTTCAGATTAATTGGTAGCGACATTACTATCTATTCTAGTCTAATTGTAAAGTTAGATTTTTTTGCACTTTTTTTTTGCTTCTAAACTACGCGTAGAATTCTTTTATAAAAGTATTTTAAAATTAATAATTCTTCCTTTGATTAATTTCCTTTGAATTGATACAAGTATCCAGCATCCTAGTACGCTGGAAACTGTCTCCTGTAGAGGACGAAACAACAACAACAACACAACAACTCCACTAGATCATCAGAGAAAGTACCACCCAGAGAAAGATTTCGGCCCTTAAACTCCTAACACTCTAAGATCATAACTCCCAAGGGTCTATGAGTTGCTTTTGTTTCTTTCTCTCTCTCTCTCTCTCTCTCTCTCTGTATTTGTCTCGATCCGGGATTGAACCAGTCTTCCAAGTGCCACTGCACTTTGCAGTGTATCTAAGCCGTTCTTCAGTTAGTCCTTCATTTCATATCCCTTGCGGAACTTTGCCTCCCTAACAGCTTTCCTGTAGGCCTCTCGGTTGTGAGCAAGATGCCCTGCTACTGATGCATCCATTTGCAGATCATCAACGATGTCTTGCAGCCATCTTCGCCTTGGTCTTCCTCTCTTTCTTTTTCCCATTATGTACCCCTCCAAGACTGTCTTATCTAAATTCTCATGACGTTTAATATATCCAGAATGTTTAAGTTTTCTCTGTTTAATCTTCTTTACTAACCAGCCTTCTTCAATATTAAGTTCTTGTAGTATGGATATATTTATTCTTTTTTGCGTCCATGATATTTGAAGAACTCTTCTGTAGCATTAACATTCAAAGGCATTTATGTGTTTCTCAGCTGTTTTGTTAAGTGTCCAGGTCTCACAGGCATATGTTGCGATGGGAAAGAAAGCCATTCCTATAATAACAAGAATAATAATAATAATAATAGCAATAATAAAAATAATAATAGTAATAATAAAAACAGTAGTAGTAGTAATAATAATAATAACAATAGTAATAACAATAATAATAGAAGTAGTACTAATAATAATAGTAATAGTAATGATCTGGATTTTTTTCCGATTAGTGTTGTTTGAAAGACACTTTTCAAGCTTTCTTCTTAGGGTTGAAGGACTTGGCGTGCCGGGTTGGCTGGGTGCGATGTTAATTCTTTACACATTCTTTTATTACAATTATTATTGTTTGTGTATAATTTTCCTGTAACTTTCTTAACGTATTCAAGAAAAGTCATTGTTGTGGATAATTATGAAAAGGCTATCTCTCTCTCTCTCTCTCTCTTCTCTCTCTCTCTCTCTGAACCTTAAGTGCCCAGGGCTATACTATACTGCTAGGAAATGTGTCTAAGTTTCTTCTGTATTGGAGAAAGGGATCAGAGTAGGAAAGACAGAAATCTCAAAGATTCAAAATCAGACTCCGGCTTCCAACTTTTACGTTTGCTAATAGTTCCCATCAACTGTTGGTTGTTTATGATCCGTTTTCTTCCGCACAGTTCGGATTTCCTGCCATTCATTCATTCATTCATGTGCATGTCCCTTGCGGAACTTTGCCTCCCTAACAGCTCTCCTGTAGGCCTTTCGGTTGTGAGCAAGATGACTTGCTGCTGATGCATCCATCTGCAGATCATCAACGATGTCTTGCATCCATCTTCGCCTTGGTCTTCTTCTCTTTCTTTTTTTCCCATTATGCACCCTTCCAAGACGGTCTTCTCTAGATTATCATTTCCTGGCAGCATCTTTAATTTGTCCTAGCTCCACCAGCCTCTTCACCGTTACGTTGTTCTTCCTTTCCCACTCTTCATTTTTCCCGGCGCCTTTCCCCCGCGACTTTAGCAATGTCCCCTTTGCCCATTCTCAGCCTGCCATTTATTTTAGCCTGTCCTGCAAGTTATCTGCCACTTCATCTCCACGTACCCCACCATGCCCCGGACAATAAGGCCACGTTAGGCTCCTTACGGTTGACTGGCTCATCTGATGAACCCATTCTTTTAGGAAGGAATTTTTTTCCTTCAATCTTACGAAGCATACTCCACGAATCCGTCACAATATCACCATTAACCACAGCATGAGCAACTAACCATCACATCGCCGCCGACACGGCCTCGATTTCCATTCGCATGCTTGAAGAGCTGACTTCAAAGGCTCCCGAACCGTGTGCCACTGCTCTTCCATTTCAGTAGGCAACAAAACCCCAGCCACTTCTGCTGTTCTGAGACACTGAGCCACCTGTATATATTGCCGTGTCGGAAGACCCACAGTGATGCTGGACGAGATCTTGAACCCAAAGATAAGAAGGATAAGGAGAGAAGTGAGGGTCCACTCCGACATCTTTCCTTACAGAAAAATTGCTCCGTATAGAAATATTCATCTTTACCTATTTGTCCTCGGTTATTTTTTTTTATCATTGTTCAGCAATGTCGCATCATTGTTCGACTGTAATTATTGTCCTTAATTTTGGGTTATTTTTCAGCAGTATCCCATTTCGTATGTAAATGTAACAGATTGTAAATTAATACTCGTTCACATTATTTTGTAACAAGTTTATTTTTACCCATTTCAGAATTTAGAGAAAAAAAAATGACAGAAAAACTACTCGTAATAGATCATTGCTTTATTTATAGGAAGTCATTTTTGTCGAGAGCATCAACGCCAGGCAACCACATAATTTCCACCCACACAGTTCTATAGTTGTTGTCCTACCCACACAGTTCTATAGTTGTCGTCCAAACCATACATTTTTATAGTAGTCATCCCACCCACACAGTTCTATAGTTGTCGTCCAACCCACACATTTTTATAGTAGTCATCCCACCCACACAGTTCTATAGTTGTCGTCCCACCCAAACAGTTCTATAGTTGTACTATCTACACAGTTCTACAGTCTCACCCACACAGTTTTATAGTTGTTTTCCCACCCACACAGTTCTATAGTTGTCGTTCCTCCCACACATTTCTACAGTTGTCGTCCCATCAACACAGTTCTATAGTTGTCGTTCCACCAACAGTTTTAGAATTCTCGTCCCACCCACACAGTTCTATAGTTGTCGTCCCATCTAACCAGTTCTATAGTTGTGGTCCCACTCACAGTGTTATAGTTGTACCACTCATACAGTTCTATAGTTGTCGTTCCACCCACACAGTTTTATGGTTTTCATCCCATCCACACAATTCTATAGTTGTCGTCCCACCCACACAGTTTCATAGTTCTCGCTTCACCGACACAGTTCTATAGTTGTCATCCACCCATCCTGTTTTATATTTCTCGTCCCACCCACACAGTTCTATAGTTGTTGTCTCACCCACTCTGTTATATAGCTGTGGTCCCACTTATCCAATTTATAACTGTCGTCCCGCCTACACAGTTCTATATTTCTCGTCCCGCCGACACGGTTTTATAGTTTTCATCCCACCCATATAATTTTATAATTTATCGCTGTCGTCACACTCATACAGTTTTATAATTTATCGTTGTCGTCACACTCATACAGTTTTATAGTTTATCGTTGTCGTCACACTCATACAGTTTTATAATTTATCGTTGTCGTCCCACTCATACAGTTTTATAGTTTATGATTGTCGTCACACTCATACAGTTTTATAGTTTATCGTTGCTGTCACGCCCATACAGTTTTATAGTTTATCGTTGTCGTCACACCCATATAGTTTTATAATTGATCATTGTTGTCACGCCCATATAGTTTTATAATTTCTCGTTTTTGTCCGACCCACAGTTTTATAGTTCATTTTTTTTGTTCGACCCACAATTTTATAGTTTATGGTTTTAGTCGCACCCACACAGTTGTATAGTTTATGGTTGTAGTCGCACCCACACAGTTGTATAGTTTATGGTTGTAGTCCCACCCACAAAGTTGTATAGTTTATCGTTGTCCCACCCATATAGTTTTATGGTTTTTAGTGAATCTCCCAGCAGTCTGCAAAATTTTGGACCATCCCCAGATTTTAAGTGAACGAAGATGTTAATCTTTACGTTTAAGAAGATAACCTGCGTTAATAGTGAGTCAAGTTTAACGTGTTCTCGTCTGTGTTCTGTCTCCTTGGAACTGGCTTAGTATGTTCTTTCGGCCGATGCAATGAAGGTGACGAAGCGCAAAGTTCGTGTCGTATAGGGAGTGGGTTGCGATTGCTAATACGCAGACTCGAAGAGAAGCTAAAAGGCAGGAAAATGTGTATTGTTTCTGTACCGCATTTCATTTAAACCAGGATCATAGAGAATCCCTGTCCCACTGACCCGGGGTGAGCTTGTTACAAGGGGGACAAATGGGACAGTATCTTGACAAGCTGTGGTTCGCCATCACGGCACACCAGTGCAGTCACCTTCTTTCCTGCATTATTCGTATATATGCAAAAACAAGCAACCTTATAGAAGAATTTGCAACTTCGCGAGGCCATCCGCGGAACAGAAGCGTGAATCCCAACATGAAATTTAGCCACAATGTAAGATATTACGATCCCAGATTACCCATTATATATCGCGTTGTTTCGGTCGTTAAGAATGAAAAAAAAAACCATTACTTATGTACTTCTTCCTGCTCTAAACTCGAAGCACGAGAATTTGTTTAACGTTTTTTCGTTACTATGAAATACATGCAGGCACCTCGTTCTTTGTTGCTTGACCTGTGTTCTTAACGTTCACTTGTGCAACCTTTTGTTCACCTAGACGGATTTAAAGGATAATACTGACCGTGTTTTAACTGCTGTAAGAATTTTGTCCGTTACTTCAGATTTAAAAAAAAAAAAATTAGATAAGTTTGAGGTTCGAACCCAGGAGACTGACTAGTTTGTCCAATTCTACAGTCGGTGGTCCATGAGTCTAATGTTCATTGGAGACTCACCAGGCAGTGTTGTGGCGTTTGTTTTCGAAAGCCTGGAAGTTGGCCAAACTTAACGGCTTGCTCCAGCGTGACTTTATTGCTGCTGTTTGACTCCTCATCAGGCTCTACCTCGTTCGGAAAGTTAAATATTTTTTTTAATATTTGAATATAAACATTTTTTTTTGGGTCTCATTTCTTTTTTTTCCAGTTTAATTTTGTCTATTCGTATTGTTGCCGTTAGCGAGAGCGTTCTTTCCAACTTTGACAGAAATCGAGGCTGAATCGATTGTGAGTCTGTAAGTTGTCCTGAGGTAGTAATTATAATATTCAAAAGTTCAAAATTAGACTCCAGCGTCACTGAATTCAGGACAGCCCCCACATATGCTAAGTCGCATGACGCAGCATCCATCCAAGAGTATGTTTGCTAATAGATTCCATCAAGTGTTTGCTCTTTACGATACAAAGTTCAGATTTCCTACCAAAAAAATGTATAAACTAGGCAAAAAAATAGTAACAGCTTTATTACTTAACTATTACACAGTTGTGACGTTTTGTGTGAATCTTAATCATACAAAACAAAAAAACATATAGGACGAAGAAATAGGAAGAAAGAAGATAAAATATAAATCCACAAGAATGCTGTGTACACAAAAAAATAGGAATGGAAAAAATAGAATAAAATAAATGGGGCATTTAACTGTGACTTGTAGCAGGCTGCGTTCACAAGACAGAGTGGGAAAGACAGAAAGACAGAAAGACTTCTGACCACACGTACATTCATATTAATTTATATTTTGTTCTCTCTCTAATTCTTCGTCCTGTATTGTTTTGTATGATTAAGATTCTTAACTTAAATATTTTGGACGCATTAAACGTCATGATAATTTAGAGAAGACCGTATTGGAAGGATACATAATGGGAAAAAGAAAAAGAGGAAGACCAAAACGAAGATGGCTACAAGAAATCGTTGACGATCTGCAAATGGACGCAGCAGCAGCAGGCCATCTTGCTCACAACCGAGAGGCGTATAGGAGTGCTTTGTTCCATAAGGGACATGCAAATGAATGAATGATTAATATTCACACCGAAATGTCACAAACTGTATACCCGTTAATTAATAAAGCTGTTCCTACTTTTTTCCCTAGCTTATACATTGTATCTCTTTATGTGCCGGAAGTATCCCAGCTTCCTAATTTTAATGGTGTTTGGGAGCCCCGTTTTCCTGCGACACCCCCTCTCTCTCTCTCTCTCTTTCTCTCTCTCTCTCTCTCTCTCTGAACCTTAAGTGCCCAGGGCACATGGGGCTTCCGCAAGGGTTTTCCACAAATGCCTGTCCTTCGCCTTTTTTTCTGCTCTTGCCCAGGTGAGCCCTCTATTGCTCAGCATCCTTTCTGTTGTTTTTCTCCATGTCTCTTTTGGTCTACCCTTACTTCTGTTCCCCTGTGGTGTCCATCTTAGTGCTATTTTTGGTAGTGAGTTGTCAGTCATTCGGAGCACATGTCCCAACCATCGCCAGCGTCTTTCCTCAATAATTGTTGTCAGTGGCTTCATCTGCATCTCTGCCAACAAGATGTTATTTCTTATGGTGTTTGGCCAAAAATATTTTTCTAATTCTTCGTAAACATTTAGTCTGGAAAGAATTCAACTTGTTTTCTATGGTTTTGGTGATTTTCCAGCATTCACTTCCATAGAGTAGTACACTTAGAATATTACTCTTAAATATCCTGATTTTCGTATTTATGCTTAGTTTTTTAGATTTCCATATAGTCTGCAGCATTGCAAAAGCCTGGTTTGCTCTAGTAAGTCTGCTGTTGATGTCCTCTGTGCTGTCTCCATTTTCTACTACTCTACTGCCACGGTATACAAATTCATTGACCTCCTCCACTAACTTGCTATCTACTCTGAGTACATTTCTGTTGTTCACACTTTGCTTCATTAACTTTGTCCTGCGACACCTAATCCCATCAATATCTCTTTATTTGATTGTCATTCCATCCATGATATTGTAAGTGCGCTCCTGTAACATTTCATTTCAGATGATGCTGTCTTTATGTCTTTTCTTGTGACTTGTTAAGTGTCCACGTTTCCCATCCGTAAGTTGCCATCGAGAGCATGTAAGCTCTTTGTAAACATAACTTTGTTTTCTTGTTGATACCTTTGCCACGTAGTTTTCATTTGCGCTAGTGTCTGTGATGCAACTGCCAGTCTTCTTTTGACTTCCACTGGGCAGTCGCCATTGATGTTGACGACTGAAGCTAGATATTCGAATTTGTTTAGGTTTTCCAGCTCTTTGTGATCGACTGTAATTTTAGATTTGCTTCTCATTTTGTCAATCATATTTTCTTTCTTTTTTTTTTATGGCGTTTAAACAGAAGCCCTGAGCTTGGCTGTGTCTTTTGGTTGAGAGAATCAACTGTTGCAGTTCTTCTGAGCTGTTTGATAGAAGGACAGTTTCATCGGGCGTATGTAATTTCTGGAATCCGATGTTTCCCACCTCCCCCCCCCCCCTTCCCTCGATGTTGAAAGTGTCAAACTTAATTGTTTCCTGTCAATTTCTGACATTCCTCATGATGTTTTCAGCCTGGATGTTGCCACCATCCCTGTCTTACTGCCGCCTGCACGTGAAGCCAACCCGATGTTTCGTCACCCATCCCTACCGGTATCTCTGTAATTAATTCGGCCATTAACATCATGGCCGACAAGCTTGGGGCACACGATTACTTTATTTGTATATTTATACGAGAGCGAGTCAAAAAAAAAGTAATCGCAATTCAAGGGATGCAAATATATTAAAATATTCGAAGGGGAGGTAAAGAAAAAAAGTTTCTTTTCAATTTCATATCTTGCATCTTATATCCTCCCTGTGCCGTCAGGCGTCACACAGGGCTCGCAGTATGTCTCGCCATGAGCCTCTATTCTGGAAGAACTTCTCTTATCTCATCAGGTAATTTGATGCCAGTCATCGTAGTCTCACCTGTCAGTGTTCTGTTTATTATCTGTCGAGGTCGGCATCTTTTTTCTCTTTTTTTTTTCCTCCCAGGTAATTCCCATTTGATGACTTGCTTTGTGATTCTCTGATTGTTTCTTCTCATCAAGTGGCCCACATATGCCCACCTTTTTTTTCTTGATCACTTCTGAGACTGTTTGCTGCGTGCTCATTTCTCTTATCTCTGCTTAAGTCTTGAATTCGTTCCGTTGCATAGAGTGCATCTTCGTTAGACATGTGTTTTCTAAAGCGTCCATTTTGTTCTCTGTTTCTTTGATTGTTTCCAGCTCTAAGATTCACAGGTGAGGGATAGGTAGCTGAATATCCTAAGCTGTGTTCTTGTGCTTGAGAGTTTTGATTTCCATATTTTTTCTCGCGATTCTTAAAGACGAGTGTTGCCCATTTTGCTATTCTGGTTCTAACGTCTCTCCTCGTGTCTCCTTTCTTATCTTCTGATAGACTGTATATTCTAGACCTTTACCTAAAAACTGATCGTCCAGTTTGCTTTTGTTTCTCATTTCATCCAGTTTGTCCGCGTATCTTTTTCCCCCATGCCTAATTTATCAGCCTGTTTCTGTGTCGTTTTTTTTTCTCTTGAATTTTCCAGCGATTATTAGGTTCACTAATTACGCAGATTAAACGTCATGATAATTTAGAGAAGACCTTCTTGGAAGTGTACATAATGGGAAAAAGAAAGAGAGGAAGACCAAGGCGAAGATGGCTGCAAGACATTGTTGATGATCTGCAAATGGATGCAGCAGCGGCAGGGCATCTTGCTTACAACCGAGAGGCTTACAGGAGAGCTGTTAGGGAGGCAAAGTTCCGCAAGGGACATGCAAATGAATGAATGAATGATTGAATTACGCAGAACGAACTTTAACTCTTTGACTGTCGAACAACACCGACGACACACAAAGGTCTTTTGTTATCATTAATCACAGAAGCTATATTTATGACGCTGTGGTTATTTTTTAGCTTTTATCACGTGTTTAAAATTACGAACTCACACCTATAGGCTAAACCCACATGAAGAAATTTATATTAAAAAAAAAAAAGAAAAAAGAAAATTATAAAGCACTTAAACTGCTCTCGGCAGTCTGAGAGTTAAAGCGGACTGAAACCAGTGCTGTACTTAATCTATAGTGAAGAAATGCTACAAGACTTCCTAAGCTGTATTCCATGGTTCATTTTTGTTTTGTTCCTAAACATATCTCTATCCTCTTAGTGTTATTTTGTGTTAAATTCTGTGAAAGAAAGAAAGGAGGAGAAAAAAAAATTAATGAATTCCTCCACCCTACTCATTCTCTCGCCTTATCTTCTCATCTTTAAGAAGCGGCAGGGAGAAAGAAAGGCGCAATAAATGCCAGAGCGAAGGGAGGCTAGATAAAACGCTATCGTCTTAATGCTTGATGATAATTCTCAAATCTTTTCCAGGCCAACATTTCTGCTGAGATTTAACTGAATTTCTTTATCGCAATTAGTTCTTTCCCCCTGTATAACAAAAACAACCACTACCCACTTTTATCTTTTTGTATTTATCTCCCTTGATTGAGTAGCTGTTTCTTACATTCTGTTTTTAGTCTGTTTTTGTTTTTTTTAAAAAAAAACATTCACATTTCTCTGATCCATATTGCTCACTATCCAAAGCGGGTGAAATGTTCCCAGAGAAAAATTCAGAGAACTGGCTCAAGCAATTTAAACTACTCTTATAAGGACAAGAGAATTAAAATTCTTCAGAAATGCCATGCGAAGACATAGAATCTGACAAACGCTGGAAAAGTCAAGGGGAAAAGAAAGAGGAAATCCAGAGGAAAAAACAAAAATATGTCATAACGGGCTCAGCCGTATAGCCGCAAATACGGAAAACTAATATCATTACGGAAAACCGCCAGAATGAGGTGGCTTGACCATTTAGAGAAACTGGAGGAGGATAGACAAAGAAAGATGGAGTATTCAGAAGCGATGCTGAAACTTGATGGCCAGGCACGTCACGCCAACTCCGCTGTAGAAGTCGGTCACGCCCGATATACACCCATACTGGTGAAATATGCCTAAACCGGTTCATACCAGGGGTGAATCTTGAAGGCTATGCATGTCACAGTCTCTCTGCTCTAGAGGTCGGTCACATACAAAACACGCTCATACTGGGATAATATGCCTAAACCGGCTCAACCCAGGGGTCGAAGTCACTAGTGGCGAGGATTCGTCCTCCTGGACAAGCGCTCCATCCTGGTCACAACTAGGAAAGGTAGCGGCCACGACCACAAAATGCTGAAGTCGGAGACACTTTACCAGGGCAATCTAGATAGGCAACCACCTTTCACCCGACGGGAATGTATTCGTATCCTAATCACGAAGAGGTTCCCCGGTGAGAAAGTCCAACACTGGACTGGATGGGCAACCACCTCTCACCCGGCGGTGATACACGGGTATCTCAAAGCACGTCGAGGTTTTCCGATGAGAAAGTCCAACTCTGGCCTGGGTGGGCTATCACCTCTCACCCAGCGAGGATATGCTCATATTCTAACACGTCGAGGTCTTCTGGTGAGAAAGTCCAACTCTGGCCTGGGTGGGCTATCACCTCTCACCCAGCGGGGATATGCTGATATTCTAACACGTGGAGGTCTTCCGGTGAGAAAGTCCAAATCCAGATTAAACTGGTGCAACGAAAACCACGGTGTCACGCAATCCCGCTTCTGAGACCCACCAAGAATACAGGCTCAAGCCCTGAGATACTTTGAACCTCTTGTGGTCCTCTCGGGGACCAAACGGGAGACCACGGGTCTTAACGAGGACCACAGGCGTAAATTCAGCAAGATCACAGGGCGGTCTTGGTGGTAGAAGCGAACGAAGAAGAAGAAGAAGAAGGATGAAAGGGGATAAACCAAAATGTAGGCCTAGACAGCTACGACAAAACAACCTGAAAGAAGATATACGCGGCCTTGGAATCGACAACTGTCAAAGATCACGAACACAGAAGAGTGGAGACGTGTCTTTTCTGCAGTAATAAGCCTCATTGGCTCGGAAAGCTGCTGACTTCAACAGCTGCAAGAAGAAGAAGAAGAAGAAGACGACGAAGAAGAAGAAGAAGAAGAAGAAGAGGAGGAGGAGGAGGGAGTTGTTTATCAAAAATATCAAAGTGATAGATCACTGTGTTGCGGAGTTGGATTTGAATAACGCAAAGAACTTCAGATCACGAGAGAAAGAAAAATATTTAGAAACAGACCATGACTCGAATTACGGACTGCGGTAATGCTAGTAACCATCTAGCCTCGCTACTCTTGCCTTGTCTCTAGTCTTGTCATGTCGTTATTCTTGCCATGTCGCTACTCATGTCATCTCGCTACTCTTACCATCTCGTTACTCTTACCATCTCGCTACTCTTACCATCTCGCTACTCTTACCATCTCGCTACTCTTACCATCTCGTTACTCTTACCATCTCGTTACTCTTACCATCTCGTTACTCTTACCATCTCGCTACTCTTACCATCTCGCTACTCTTACCATCTCGTTACTCTTACCATCTCGTTACTCTTACCATCTCGTTACTCTTACCATCTCGCTGCTCTTACAATGTCGCTGCTCTTACAATGTCGCTGCTCTTGCTATCTAGTTGCTCTTACAATGTCACTACTCTTACCAACTCGCTACTCTTACCATCTCGTTACTCTTACCATCTCGTTACTCTTACCATCTCGCTACTCTTACCATCTCGCTATTCTTACCATCTCGCTACTCGCGCCATTTACACGCCTTGTCGTTTCATGTTTGCTAAATTTGCAGTTGAAAATACTAACCACCGCCAAATATTAGCATCATCTTCAACGCATACTGACACGGCACAATAATGAAGGACATCTACCATACTCCAATGATGGCGGTAGGATTTTTATCGAAACTGTTGCACCTTTACCTGTCTTTAGCCTTGCTTGAACCACTTTCTGAAATACCTGTATATGTCAATACAACATTCGATACCTCATACTTTTTTTAAATGTAAGATTAAACACACTTTACAAACATCAGCGGAGATTAATTGTTTGTGTGAGATTTTTTCTTACTTTATCTGCTGCCAGATTTAATCTTGACAAACTACTCACACGCTGAACAAAAATCAAAACTACCTGATTCTCCTCCTTGTAATTTGATCATCATCATCATCATCATCGTCATCGTCATCGTCATAGTCATCATCATCATCATCATCATCGTTATCGTCGTCATCATCATCATCATCATCGTCATCGTCATCATTATCAGTATCATCATCGTCATCGTCATCATCGTCATCACCATCGTCATCGTCATCATCATCATCATCATCGTCATCGTCATCATCATCATCATCATCGTCATCGTCATCGTCATCATCATAATCATCAACATCATCATCATCATCATCATCATCGTCCTATTGGCTCCGTTATCCTCCAAAGGATTTAACTGACTGACTCTTCCGCAGCTAAAAAAAATAATCCGGACGCTCCGATTATGCGGATTATTTGCTGATTATGTTCTGATATTTATGGGGTCTAGTTGTAGGCTAATGTAACAGCAATTCTGTGTTTTATCTAAGCTTATCGTATATAAAAGTACTTGTAAATCTAGGCTTATCATATATAAAAGTACTTGTATATCTATGCTTATCATATATGAAAGTATTTGTAAATCTGTCATCATCATCATCATCATCAGGTGCCATGCCGACTGGCGTTGGCTATTATGCTTCTCTAGAGTACACGATCCTTCATGCAGGCCATCAGTTCAGTTGGTGATCTCCTCTCACACCATCCCGTCAGACTGTCCAGTATCATTTCTCTTGGTCTTCCTCTTGATCTTCTTCCTTCTATTTTTCCTGTTGTTATAATATTTTCAATGCTCCCTCTTCTCATTGCATGTCCTATGAAAGTACATTGTCTCTCTCTTATCATTTTGACAAGGTTTTTTTGTCTTTCTAGCTCTTCTCATACATTCTTCATTAGTTATTTTTGCTGTCCAGGGGATTCGCAACATTCTTCTAATAAACCACATTTCTGCTGCTTCCAATGATTTTTGTGCAGACTTGCCTAGTGTCCATGATTCACTTCCATATAACAAGATAGGTTCAATATAGCATTTTAGGACTCGTTTTCTAACATTCATTGATAAAGATGTGTTAGCTAATATGTTTCTCATTCTCTGAAATGCAGTCTTTGCAAATCTATGCTTATTATATATGAAAATACGTGTAAATCTATGCTTATTATACATAAAATTAATAGTAAATCTATGATTATAATATATAAAAGTAATTGTAAATCTATGCCTATCATATATAAAAATACTTGTAAATCTATGCTTATCATATATGAAAGCACTTGGAAATGAAAGAAGATTCCACAAATAAACTGTTTTGATAAAAAAAAGAGAAACTTGTGAGAAAATATGAGTTTTACAAGGTTTTTCATAATAGAAAACCGGTTACATTAAAAGGCTACCTTCAAAAATTTTGTTTTTTTTTCCCTTATTTTTAATCATTAATTTACCGGTAATTGTCAGTTAATGCCGTCACTGTTATATACATGACGTTCACGTATCACACTGTGATAACCTCTGGAGCAAAGACGATCTAAGAACGGGGGCCCCCCAAAAGGAATTTTGTAAGAAACCCCAAAACTATTTCTCTTACCGTTCTCCCGGACCCCCCCCCCCCCCGCGTCTACCCGATTGATTAGTTTCTGTTGTGATCCACTACGGGCCCCTTTCAAACAAGGGAAATCACACAGGCCTTGACCCTCCCCCCCCCCTCGAATAGTCCTATCTGTGAGAGATGCAACATTTAACAGTACCCACGCAACAGAGCTGGCTAAGACTTTATTTCCAACCCCCCTCCCTCCCCCAACCACCTCACCTTTGGTGCTCCCGGTTACAGGCCTAACCTGGTTTATGGAGCAGGACCCCCCCCTCTGGTTACCATGGCAGAAGAGTCTGTGGAGCAGCTGCCTCTTTGAATCCACATCGGGTCTTCGTACAAACCACACCCAGTTCGAAGTCACGGTGACCACACTGGGTTAAATTCTCAAAAATCAGTGTATAAGTATATAACTATACACGGAGCCACTGCAGTAAAGCTGTTGTACCAAAATGTGTAAACTAGGGAAAAAAGTAGGAACAGCTTTATTACTTAACAAGTGCACAGTTTAAGACGTTTCGGTGTGAGCCTTATCCATACAAAAACACAAAGAACGAAGAACTGGAGAGAGGAGATAAATAAATTCACATGAATGCTATGTTTAAAAAAAAAAACAAGAAATAAAAATAATAGAGCACTTAGCTGTAACTTGTGAGAAGCCGTGGCTTGTCCGACGCTGTGTCAGAAATGCGCATGGTGGAGTGTAGAGAGTATTTAAATGGAGACTTGGGATGTGTGATAGGTGGATCGTAACTGAGTGTGGTGGGAAAACTGGAGGGGGTGAGAGTGATACAATGGTAACCTAGCTGGGAGAAGGTGAAATGTGTGATTATAGTTAGGGTAGAGGGGTTGCAATGTGATGTTGTGAGGAGGTTCTGAACTATGTGTAACAAGTGAGAAGGGAGTGGAACTTAGTGGCGGAGGACTGTGATTGTGAAAGAGGGAAATGTTAGGTGTAGCTGAAGAACTCATTCAAACCATTTTATTCCAGCTACACCTAACATTCTCCTCTTCCACAAACATAATCCCTCCCCTACTAAGTTCCGCTTCCTTCTCACTAGCTACACATATTTCAGAACTTCCTCACGCCGAAATGTCACAACTGTGTATTCGTTAAGTAACAAAGCTGTTCCTATTTTTTTCCAAGTTTATACAATTTGAGTTAAATATTGTCCTAATTTATGGAGGAATATGACATCCTATGCCCTCCCCCAAAGACAAGGCACATGATGATGATGATGATGATGATGATGATGATGATGATGATGATAAAAACCCCGACTAACCCAGCAAGCCGGCGGTAGCTTTCCTTACCACTCATAGAAAACATGACGGAAACCTTGAATATCTCAAATAAGAAGTAAACCACATAGTCTTATCGACAAGTCTATTTGTTCCCTTCAACAATGAAAGGATACATTAGAAAGAAGATACGGGTAGCAACATCTTCACGGCAAAAGCTGCTAGTAACATCTTACTAGCTTTAGAGGGAGATAAGGCAACAGCAAGAGAATATTCTCTCATCTTCATTGTAAGCTGAGTTGCTATACACGTCAAAAGATTGGCCACTGTTACTTACAGAGAACGATAACTGTATCGTCTGCATACATTCTTCCCCCTTCTTGACGTCCGCTCCATTCACCTTCAGCGAGAATCTTAAATTTCTTCCACGTTTCACGACACACAACGTTTTTTCTATTCCTGATCTCACGATAAATTCCAACTTTAGGTTTTAAGAGAAGATAACCCCAGCTTGTAATACCTTCCAAGTACGCGCTTACCTCCCGCTGAGACCTCTCTCATTATATAAAACATATAATATCCATAAAAACTAACTGGGGCGGATAATGAGATCTGCATAATTAAACATCCCCGAAGATTTTTAATACAACCGCCCCAGCAGGGTTCTGGAGATTCCAGTCACATTAATGTTATCGTTCTGGTAGGGTCCATGCTCCTATCTGGAGATGTGAAGTTGGAAATAGTTTAATGTGCCTCCCGATTCTGAAGAGTTATCTCGTAAGTGCTTAGAAATCCTCAGAGAAATGTGTTTCTCTCGACGTGGCCTCGAGGTTAAGATTGGCGTGATGGTTTTTTTTTCTCTCTTCTTCTCCTTCTCATTCTCTTCATTATTCTTATTCTTTACCTTCTCTTTCTTCTGGTTTCTTCTTCTTCTTCTTCATCAGTGATCTTCCAGGCGTGAGTCAGTTCTGGAGATGGAGTTATTAAAATCTGTAAGGAGTTATTAAAATCTGTAAGGAGTTATTAAAATCTCCTGAAAGTGGGGTTTGCGCCAGATTTGTGTGTGTGTGAGAGAGAGAGAGAGAGAGAGAGAGAGAGCGAGAGAGAGAGAGAGAGATATTAATCAGCCTTCTCTGGGGCAACTTTAGTTTCTTTTGGCATTTGCAGCTCTTGTTTCTGTACCGACCCTTTGGATGAGTTTGCAGCAACCAGAATTTTATTTTGGGACTTTTTTGGGGTGGGGGGGGGGGGATGGAAAAAAAGGGGGGGGGAGAGAGAGAAGGGAGAGCTGGGGACGTGCAGTAACTCCAGTTTCTGCAGTGAGTGAAAGCAACTCCAGTGTCTGTCTGTTGCAGTTTGCAGCAGCTCCAGTTTCTACTGGAATTTCTACTGGGATACTGGAATTACGAACTCCAGTTTTCTAGCTATGATGAACAGCACATTGTAAGTTGTGGGTGGGTTGGTGGATGGGTGGAGGAGGCATTTATAGCAGCTCCAGTTTAGTTTTGGGATTCTACAGTTAATTGTGGGATTTGAAGATTGTCTAATTTCTTTTTAGAATCTAAAGATTATTCAGGTTTTTTTTCTGGGGTTTGAAGGTTCTCTTTGTAGTTTTGGAATCTAAAGATTTTTCGGTTTCTTTTATCGAATTTGAAAATTATTTTTTTGCAAAATTATCCAGTTTGCTTTTTCGGGTGTGAAGAGCATCCAGTTTTGTTTTTGGGATGTGAAGAGCATCTACTTTCTTATGGAATTTGAAGATTCTCCAGTTTCGTATAGTACTTGAAGATCCTCTAGTTTGGTATAGTACTTGAAAATTTTCTAGTTTGATATAGTACCTTAAGATTCTCCAGTTTGGTATAGTACTTGAAAATTCTCTAATTTGGTGTAGTACTTGAAGATTCTCCAGTTTGGTATGGGATTTGAATGTTCCCCAGTTTGGTATGGGATTTATGCGAACGAAGAAGAAGAAGGTATGGGATTTGAATATTCTCCAGTTTGGTATGGGATTTGAAGATTCTCCAGTTTGGTATGGGATTTGGATATTCTCCAGTGTCTTATGGGAGTTAAAGATTCTCCAATTTGGTATGGGATTTAAATATTCTCCAGTTTGGTAAGGGATTTGAAGGTTCTCCAGTTTCGTAGAGTACTTGAAGAGTCTCTAGTTTGGTATGAGATTCGAAGAGTCTCCAATTTTACATAGTACTTGAAGTTTCTCCAGTTTAGTATGGGATTTGAAGATTCTCCAGTTTTGGTATGGGATTTGAAGGTTCTGCAGTTTTATTTAGGATTTGAAGCAATTCCAGTTTTGGAACGTAGACTGCGCTCTTCACTTCTTTTATTTCGGTTCCGTATACTCTTTATTCTTTTCCTTACTCCATTAAGAATATTAATATTGCTTACTTTCAACAAAGGTACTCCTTACTTTTAACACTAGTGTATACTTTTAACAACGTTATTGCTTATTTAAGATACTTGCTAGCTAGTTTCTATCTGTTCTTTTTTTCATAAATGTTCTGATATATCTTCTGTTCTGAAACTGCGGGCTGTTGTTCTGTTGTGGAACTGCGGGCTGTTGTTCTGTTGTGGAACTGCGGTCTGGTGTTCTGTTGTGGAACTGCGGGCTGGTGTTCTGTTGTGGAAATGCGGGCTGGTGTTCTGTTGTGGAACTGCGGGCTGTTGTTCTGTTGTGGAACTGCGGGCTGGCGGTCCTTGCATTCCAGCCTGTGAAGTTGTTGAGGCACAGCATCGTGTGGGCCTGAGAGAGCCGGTTATGGCGGCTGTCAGTTCCTGAGAGCAGCTAAATAAAAAAAGCAAGGCGCTTGCAATACTTCTTCAGCAGACTCCACCACCGCGAGGACTGTGGCCATCCCTACTGCCTTAGCTAGGCAAAGCTTGTTACTGAGGGGTACCACGGAGAAAATGGGACAGGGTCTTTGTCAGCCATAGTTTGCGAACCTAGAAAGCATCATGTCAGCTATAGTTTGCGAACTAGAAACCATCATTTCAGCTATAGTTTCCCAACCTAGAAACCATCATATCAGCTATAGTTTGCCAACCTAGAAACCATCATATCAGCTATAGTTTGCCAACCTAGAAGCCATCATATCAGCTTATAGTTTACCAACGTAGAAACCATCATATCAGCTATAGTTTGCCAACCTAGAAAACATCATGCCAGCCACGGTTTGCCAAGCTAGAAAGATTCATGTCAGCTATGGTTTGCGAACCTACAAACCATGATGTCAGCTATGGTTTGCGAACCTAGAAACCACCATTCAGCCACGGTTTGCCAACCTAGACAGATTCATGTCAGCTATGGTTTGCGAACCTAGAAGCATTCATGTCAGCTATAGTTTGCCAACCTAGAAACCACCATTCAGCCACGGTTTGCCAACCTAGAAGCATTCATGTCAGCTATGGTATGCGAACCTAAAAACCATCATGTCAGCTATAGTTTGCGAACCTAGTAGCCATCATGTCAGCTATGGCTCACTGATTTGCAAAAACAGACAGCTTTTTTCGTCCCTGAAGTTCCTATAATACTTTCTTAATATAAATTACACTGTAGGTTAACATGCACTACAGTCTGTATTGTCAGGTAACTTGAGCTATATTTCTGATGTTGGGCAGTGTTAGCTAGTGTTTCCTGTAGGTTGGTCTACATTACAATTGCTTCTTTGGGTAAATTGTTTTACTGTAGCTTAATTGTAGGTTAGATTGTATATTATATGAAAAATCATTTTCATCATCATCATCATCATCATCATCATCATCATCATCATCTTCTTCTTCTTCTAACAACTACTACTTCTGATACTACTACTATTACTACTACTACTACTACTACTACTACTACTACTACTACTACAACTACTACTACAGCTACTACTACTGTTACTATTACTAATATACTACTATTACCATTAATACTACCCCTACTATCACTATTACAACTGCTACCACCACGCTACTACTGCTACCACTACTAATGCTACTACCACTACTATTGCTAACACGATCGCTACCACTACTACCACCACTACCACCAGTACTAATACTATCACTACTACTACTACTAATATTATTACTACTACTACCACCACCACTACTACTACTACTACTACTACTACTACTACTACTACTATTACCACTACCAACATTACTACTACCACTACTACTACTACCACTACCCCCAACACTACTACTTTACTATTACTACTTCTACTACTTCTACTATGAGAAGTGGCCCGTCTCCATGAATAGATAACTGAGGAATGATACTAAGGATCGTAGTAGTAGTAGTAATTGTGGTGATAGTAGAAGTAGTAATAAAAGTAGTCATAGTGATAGTAGTAGTAGTAGTAACAGTGCTGGTTGTCGTATTTAGTAATAGTAGCAACAGTAGAACCAGTAATAATGATAAACATAGTGGTGGTATTAGTGGTAGTAGTATTGGTATAAGTAGTAATAGTAGTAGTGGTAGTAAGCAATAATAATGGTAGTAATAGAAGTAGTACCAATAGCACTGATGGTGATAGTAATAGAACTAGCAGAAGTGGTGGTATTAGCGGTAGAAGTAGTAGTAGTATTAGTAGTAGTAGTAGTAGTAGTAGTAGTAGTAGTAGTATTAGTAGCAGTAGTAGTGGTGGCAGTAGTAGAAGTAGTAATAGTAGTAGCAGTAGTAATTGTAGTGGTAGTGACAGTACTATTAGCACTGGTGGTAGTATCGGCAGTAGTAGTAGTAATGATGGTAGTAGTAACAGTAGTAGTAGTAGCAGTAGTAATTATTGTAGTGGTGGTAGCAGTAATAACAACAGTAATAGCAGTGGTAGAAGTAGTAGTGGTAGTAGTAGAAGTAGTGTTGTGGTGGTGGTGGTGCTGCTGGTGGTGCTGGTGGTAGTAGTAGTAGAAGTAGTAGTAGTAGTAGTAGTAGCAGCAGTAGCAGTAGTAGTGGTGGCAGTAGTAGAAGTAGTAATAGTAGCAGCAGTAGTAATTGTAGTGGTAGTGGCAGTACTAGTAGCACTGGCGGTAGTATCGGCAGTAGTAGTAGTAATTATTGTAGTGCAGTAGATTAGCAGTAATAGCAATAGTAATAGCAGTGGTACAAGTAGTAGTGGTAGTAGTAGAAATAGTAGTTGTGGTGGTAGTGGTGTGGTGGTAGTAGTAGTAGAAGTAGTAGTAATAGTAGTAGTAGTAGTAGTAGTGGTGGTGGTGGTAGCAGAAGTACTAGTTGTGGTGGTGGTGATTTTGTTAGTAGTTGTAGTATGAGAAACAGCAGAAGAAAAAAAAAGAAGAAAGAAAGAAGGCAAAGAAGAAGAAATTTCGTTCAATTTTTAATTATTATATATATTTCTTGCAAAGCACAACATTTTCTCACAGACGTGTTAGCGTGTTGGGTATTATTCGTTTGCCAAAACAGTTTTCAATGGTCTAGAAAAGTAGTGGTTGGGAGGAAAAGAAGGCGAGAGAAGGGGAGAGGGGAAGGATCTTATTTCTGCAGTTTATGTTTCCAAGTTATCGCTTCCTGGCAGCCATATTTTATTATTTGATCATCAAATCTCGCTATCCTCTCGCTTACGTTATTTTGTTTTCAAACTTCGAGAGCTCTTTAATTAAAAAAAAACACGCATGTTTAATGTAATCTTGGCCATGATTAGCGTTTTTGTTTTTTGTTTTTGTCAAAATGTATTTCGTGTTATTTATAAACATGAAATCAGCTCGACGGCAGTTTTCATAAATGCTGTTTTCGTAGCTCATTTGCTCAGATATCAAAGCTGACACCGAAAACACATTTTTTGGACATAAATTTTAATAAATGTACTTCCCCTATTTCCGTCCACCTGCTTCTGAAAGTAATTTTTTTTTCTTAACATTTCGAAAACTTACTTTCTCCCAGCACTTTTATAGCCTATTTTCACTGACGGGTGGGGGTGGGAGGAAAGTGTGTGTGTTTGGGTGAGGGGAGGGGTGTGATACATTTTTGAATTTTGAAAAATCTTGGACGAGAAGAAAAGTTGTTTATATATGGAACAAAAAAATAAGTAAACATTTCAAGATTAGAATTTGTTTTACATTTTGACTTCGTTTTCATGTATTTATGTTTTGTTTTTTTTTTCAATAAGCGGAGTATTCCATTAACCGGTTTGCTTGCTAACAATATTTGCGCGGAAATGGAGCTGAGATAATTAAATCTTTTTTAGAGTTACTTACCCTGCTTCTAAACAGTGGGGGCGCTATACGCTACTTAAAACTTGTGCTGTTTTTTCCGCCTGCAGGTTCGCAGATAAGCTCGCATGATTTATGGAAATCTCCTTGATTGCTTTCCCAGATTCTCCCCCATAACTCTGTGGGCTTTATCTTTACAGAGTTACCTCGCTTCGGTTTCTTCTTTGTTTTTGTGTTATTTTGTTTCGTTTTTTTTTTTTTTGGGCCTAAGAGTATCCTAAGTGAAATCAGAGTACAGTTTTTTGTGTTTTTTAGAAAAGAAAATGTAGTGGTATTGTTAACGGCAGAATTCTTTGGGAGGTTTGAGGTTTGTTTTGTGTGTGAGGATGTGTGTGTGTGTGTGTGCGCCCTGATTTTGCAGGCTAGGATCCTGAAGTTGCTGCTTAGCAATGCTGTTAAACAATCACTGCGTGGCACAACAGCCCGGTGAGCTTGGGGGTACATTCTGCGAATAAAAGTGACGATCTAAAGTGCTGAGAGGGCGACGTGGCGTCTTGTTTTCGGCTCTGGAAGCCATGACAGCTTTAAACACCATCATCATCATCATCATCAAAATATAATAATAATAATAATAATTACTATATTTATTATTATTATTCTTGTCATCATTAGTCATGATAGACCTCCAAAATTTTCTAATTTTCCGAATAACCATCAAATTTTTTTTCTAGAAATGATTACGAAAACGAATTCAGTGTAAATATATGGAGACCACAGGGGAACAGAAGTAAGGGTAGACCAAAAGAGACATGGAGAAGAACAACAGAAAGGATGCTGAGCAATAGAGGGCTCACCTGGGCAAGAGCAGAAAAAAAGGCGAAGGACAGGCATTTGTGGAAAACCCTTGCGGAAGCCCCATGTGCCCTGGGCACTTAAGGTTCAGATATATATATATATATATATATAAAGCGTATACAATGGCATGGATCTTTCCCATCGCAACATATGCCTGTGAGACCTGTATACTTAATAAAACAGCTGAGAAACACATAAATGCCTTTGAATGTAAATGCTACAGAAGAGTCCTTCAAATATCATGGACACCAAAAAAAAAAAAAACAACAACAAATATATCCATACTACAATAACTTAACACTGAAGAAGGTTGGCTAGTAAGGACGATTAAAGAGAGAAAACTTAAATACTTTGGACACATTAAACGTCATGATAATTTAGAGAAGACCATTTTGGAAGGATATATAATGCGAAAAAGAAAGAGACGAAGACCAAGACGAAGATGGCTGCAAGACATCATTAACGATATGCAAATGGATGCATCAGTAGCAGGGCATCTTGCTTACAACCGAGAGGACTACATGAGAGCTATAAGGGAGGCAAAGTTCCGCAAGGGACATGCAAATGACTGACAGATAATCGTATAAAACGTGGAACTCTAGTAAGATTTAATGATAGATTTACAGAAGGTACCAGAGTGGCGATATTGTTCTTGAAGTCGCCTCGGAAACGAAGGCTGGTAGTTCGATCCTGGCCTGAAAAGAACCCATCTGACCCAAGTGATGACATAAATGGGTGCGTTTAGCTTTCTTGTGCGGAATACGAAAAGACGGGTCAGTCGTGTTGCTTGCTACAACACCTTCTAGTTTTTCGATATGCCAAGAAAGATTTAGACCTTAACAGTATATACCCTTTATGCCTCAATGACACTGTAACAAATAATAGAAAATCTAAACATAAATACCATATCGCAGATGATAGAAAATCTAAACATAAATACCATATCGCAGATGATAGAAAATCTAAACATAAATACCATATCATTTGCCTAAATGAGAACATACTTTCCAAGTTCCCTTTTCCTGATTAGCAGAAACAGATAACAATTTTATGGACCAAAATCTTTTTATTTTAATGAGGAAATAAAGGACAAACCATAACGTATGTTGTGGATAGTCCTTTGCCAAGAACACAACTACATCTTCTCTACCCTTCTACCTTATAAAAGTCCACAGAGAAACGGTGTCTTCAAGAGTTGTGGTTCCTAGATTTCCTTCCCTTGACATAGATCACCCTCAATCTCCAGGTTAATTGTAGAAGGTTTCTGGAAGAGCAGCAATAAGTGAAAGCGGGTGCGAGGTAACTGAAATATGTTTATAATTCACTAGGTCTGTGCTTAGCATTGAACAGGGTGTGCCGAGGATAAATATTTATAGTCTTCCTAATTGAGTTGTTACTGCATTGCGATGTTTGTCTTCCCTTTTTTTAAGTCTGCAGAAAACGCTGGATGAATTAAATGGAGTAAGCTCCCATGAGTGTTTTTAATCATCATCTTGTGTCGTGTCGACAGAGTAGCCTATCATTCGTCTGAGATGGCAGTTGGTATTTCCAGGCATTTTGGTTGTATTTTCTTTCTGTCTGCTGGTCATCATCATCATCATCATCATCATCATCATCATCATCATCGCTTTAATTCCCTTGGGAGCATAGGCCACGGATAAAGGCCCTCCAGTCGTTCCTGTTCTTGGATTTATTCTCTGCTTCCTTACACTGTCATAATTTCTTTTCTCCAAGTAGTTCTAGGTCTTCCTCGTTTTCTGTTTCCTTGAAGATTCCATGTCAGTGCCTGTCTTGCTATGCTGGTATCGGGTTTCCCAATCCACCCTCATTTCCTAGATATGATTTGTAGGTTCATAGGTTCTTGTCCTCCCCTATCTCAGAATTCCTTGTTCCTGATCTTGTCCTGCCATTTAATGTTCACAATCCTCCTAAAGCAGTAATTCATAAATTTTTGTATCCTCTGCTGTGTTGCCTTAGCCATAACTCATATTTCTGAACCATGAAGCAGGACAGTCTTTACGTTTATATTGTAAAACCAAAGTTTGGTTCCTGTTTTGATGTTCTTTGGTGACCATGATTGGTGTCCATCTCGCTCGTTATTTATTTTCCGTTGCGTTTTTCATTGATTAACTAATTTTTGTTTGTTTGCTTGTTTGTTTCATAACGTATAAAGATTTCTTTCTGCCTTTTTTTTTTTTTTTGCTGTTTCAATGTTTGTAATTGTTGTGAAATTTCTCTAAAAATGTCATCATTCCGTTTTTCTTTAGATACTTTCCAAAATTAAATGTACCGCTCGACTTCTTCTTCTTCTTCTACTACTACTACTACTACTACTACTACAACTACTACTACTACTACTACTACTACTACTACTACTACTATACTACTACTGCTACTACTACTACTCCTTCTCTTCTTCTTCTTCGTTCGCTTCTACCATCAAGATAAACCCGTGATCCTTGCTGAGTTTACTCCTGTGGTCCTTGATAGGTCCCGTGGTCCCCGAGAGGCCCACAAAAGACCCCTTTGAGGATCACAAGAGGTTCAGAGTATCGCGGGGGTTGGGCCTGAATTCTTGGTGGGTCGCAGAAGCGGGATTGCGTGACACCGTGGTTTTCGTTGAACCAGTTTAATCTGGAGTTGGACTTTCTCACCGGAAAACCTCGACGTGTTTTGGATATCAGCATATCACCGTCAGGTGAGAGGTGGTTGCCCATCCAGCCTAGAGTTGGACTTTCTCACCGGAAAGAAGAACAATGGGATATGTTCCGTGAAATAAGATAAGTAAGAATTAGATTTTGTGAATTGGAAAATAGAAATGCTTGAAAACATTACAGCCGTCAGGAGCGAAGACAACCTACAGACGCTGAATGGGACAGTTGACAACGGTGCATGCCCTGGCTGCTGGCGTCAGGGTTGGCAAACCATAGCTGGCCAGGACCCTATTTAGCATCCTAATAATGCCCTTGGAAACAGACGGCAGTCTATCTGAGTGAACATGGGTGGCAATAGAAAGACGAAACTTGTCCCAAAATTAACCGAGTCGAAGTCGGATGTCTTGGACCGAAAGGCACATCGTAGCCAAAGTCCTTTTGAGGTCAGACGCCGAAGAAAACGAAGAAGAAATAGATGATGATAATGATGATAACATCCAGGGAGTTAAAATATTGTGCCCATATCACGAGGGGAGGTACGTGATATAAATGAGCGCCGTGCACGGAGAAAAATGGACAATAAGCAACTTTGTCCGGTCAACCGCAAGAGCAAGGGAACAGAAAATGTATCGGATCCGCCCCTGAATAGACAACACGGGGTGGTCTTGAAAAGTAACAAGACTGAGGTCCATTTCCATGGTCTGTAGCTCTGGAAGAATAACGTTTAATATTAGCTAGACCGATACCTCGACGGTGTAAGCGGTTAGTGCGCTAGCCTGCTGACCTGAAAGTCCAGGGTTCGATTCACCGCATGCGCGGATCAACCGCTCAGCACAGAAACTGGCACAGCCTCGGGAAATTGAGTTCCTGGAAATTCCCTGGCCAAAAAAAAAAAAAAAAACCCGACACAGAGAGCAGGTGATGGTGTCATGGCCTAGAAATGTGAAGGGACTGACACTTCCAAGTCTCTACCGAACGCCAATCCAAAGGGACATAATTAATTGTTTGCTAGACTAGATTCACTCCCTTGTTGTTAGTGTCGGAGAATATATGAGAATATATGAGGGTTGCAAGACCCAGAAACATAATCTTAAACAAGGGAGAGGCGGATGGAGTAAGCTCCTTGGGTACCAGACTTGCCTGCAGCCATTACTGTTAACAAAAGTCGAAAAAGTAAACATCCACTTCACATTTATATAATGTAATTCATTCCTTCATTCATTGGCATGTCCCTTGGGGAACTTTGCCTCCCAAATGTAAGGTAAGGTAAAAGTAAAATTCCCGTTTCCATGCCATTAAGCCACATTGGGGATACGGTGTTAGGCCCGTATTTCCATGCCCTCCCACACATGAAAGTCTGATGTGGTCAGAATCACACCTGGCCGCTTTTACCTTCGCAGATTTCCCCGGTACCCATTTTTAGAGGCTGGGTGAGCCCCGGGGTCCATTTCGTGTGTACCAGAGGAAAAAAAAATCCCACTGCTGGCACTGAACCTGGTACAACCGGATTAGTAAACCATTCAGCCAACTAGGCCGCCATGCTTTGTTTTTCCTTTTTGTTTTGTTACATTTCACATTTTTCAAAGGGATATTTTTTTTTCCTTATCTTTTTTCTGTTTATTTGTACTTCTAACCCAGCGCACAGTTTCTGCTTGCAAGGCACGACGCCATTTTGCAGCTGATGAGAGAAATGAAAAAGCTGGGACGCTTGGAGCAACTCGATTCTGAGGCGGTTATGTCATAAAATTACTTCACAGAATTCAAATGATAAAATTATGTCATAAAATTATGTCATAACATGAACTATTTAAAGTTACTGTACTGTTTAATGAATGACTTATTTAATTTAGAAAATGTCCTCGCCATCACTTCGGTGCAGGAAGTCACTCTTGGGTTATCTTCTTCTTCTTCTTCTTCCTCCTCCTCCTCCTCTTAATATTATTACTATCATTAATTAGTAGCAGTAGTCTCATCATCATCATCATCATCATCATCATTGTTTTCTCCATAGTATTTTAAAATCTTCTTCCCTGCACCCAATATTTATATCAAAGCTCATTCGTGGTGTCGGACAGGGAGTAAATTACATTGGTTTGCTGGCACATCCAGAATGAGGCCAGGAAGAAATCCTCCCTACATGCTCTTCAGCCACGGGATCACAGTGATCTTTTACCCCTGTTTAGTACTGTTGAGGGCTGGCCTCATCCTGTCACAAGACCACATAGAAATGGAAGTATTCTGACAGTATGACTGGAGGTTTGGGGGATAGTATGACTGGAAGTTTGGGGGATAGTATGACTGGAAGTTTGGGGGATAGTATGACTGGAGGTTTGGGGGAGAGTATGACTGGAGGTTTGGGGGATAGTATGACTGGAAGTTTGGGGGATAGTATGACTGGAAGTTTAGGGACAGTATGACTGGAAGTTTGGGGGGACAGTATGACTGGAAGTTTGGGGGGACAGTATGACTGGAAGTTTGGGGGAACAGTATGACTGGAAGTTTGGGTGGACAGTATGACCGGAAGTTTGGGTGGACAATATGACTGGAAGTTTGAGGGGACAGTATGACTGGAAGTTTGGGGGGACAATATGACTGGAAGTTTGGGGGGACAGTATGACTGGACGTCTGGGGGACAGTATGACTGGAAGTTTGGAGAGACAGTATGACTGGAAGTTTGGGGGGGCAGTATGACTGGAAGTTTGGGGGGGGGGGGAGACAGTTTGACTGGAAGTTTGGGGACAATCTATTGATAGAAGAAAAGTATACAAAAAGAAGCGCAGTGGGCTGCCGCCAACGACCGGGAATTCAAACTGAGCACAAGTTAGTTAAGAGATAGGAAGATGACAGGAAAGGGGAATAGAGATAGGAGGATGACAGGAAAGGGGAATAGAGATAGGAGAATGACAGGAAAGGGGAATAGAGATAGGAGAATGACAGGAAAGGGGAATAGAGATAGGAGGATGACAGGAAAGGGGAATAGAGATTGGAAGATGACAGTAAAGGGGAATAGAGATAGGAAGATGACAGGAAAGGGGAATAGATATAGGAAGATGACAGGAAAGGGGAATAGAGATAGGAAGATGATAGGAAAGGGGAATAGAGATAGGAAGATGACAAGAAAGGGGAATAGAGATAGGAAGATGACAGGAAAGGGGAATAGAGATAGGAGGATGACAAGAAAGGGGAATAGAGATAGGAGGATGAGAGGAAAGGGGAATAGAGATAGAAAGATGACAAGAAAGGGGAACCATAGAAAGAAAAGAAGAGAATAGGGAGAGGCAGTAGACAATCCGGCTGGGAAGGGGACCTGTCCATCTGATAGAAATGCAATTTCAAAAAAAACAAAAAACAGAGTTGACGGATGTTGAAGATGTTCTGGGAAAACAATAAAAATAAAGAAACAAGGACACAGGCTACGTCGTTGGTGTGTTCTTTGATGACTTACTCGTTGTTGGCAGTTTTGTTGGAAGTTAGGAGTTCGATCATGGTGGGTTGTGGTCGGACAATAGTCATCTCGCGAAGTACTGACCCCGAACTATACGATTGTCGAGCAGGGGCTCAAGAGAGAGAGGGAGGCAGCGTGGAGTGAAGGCCCCACCAACCACAGTAACAATAACACGAACCACCCTCCCAGTGTATAGTTACAGTCTGAGAACAGCTCTGGTAAGTCTTCTTCGTTCGCTTCAACCACCAAGATCGCCCCGTGTTCCTGCTGAATTTACTCCTGTGGTCCTCGATGTGTCCCATGGTTCCCCTGTGGTCCCAGGGAGGCCCACAAGAGATCTCCGAGAGGATCACAAGAGGTTCAGAGTATCGCGGGGCTTGGTCCTGAATTCTTTGTGGGTTTCAGAAGCGGGATTGCGTGACACCGTGGTTTTCGTTGCACCAGTTTAATCTAGAGTTGGACTTTCTCACCGGAAAACCGCCACGTATTTTGGATATCAGTGTATCTCTGCTGGGTGAGAGATGTTTGCCAATCTAGTCTAGCATTAGACTTTCTCACCGGAAAACTTCAGCGTGATTAGGATACGCATACATCCCAGTCGGGTGAGAGGTGGTAGCCTATATAGACTGCACTGGTCTAGTGTCTCCGACTTCAGATTTTGTGGTCGTTTCACTTTATTCTTTCCATCACCTTTTCGCATCGGAGCCGCATGGCAACCCTAATTGCTTTTCGCATTTTCTTCATTGGGCAGGAGGACTTTCACTCCACGCGCGGCATCCTAAGAATCTCGCCAGCAGTGTCTTAATCAAGCCTGGGTTACGCCAATTTAGGCAATCTGCCCCAGTACGAATACAGGACGTGGCCGGCCTCTAGAGTAGAGTTGCCTGGATTTGAGTAGTACTGACCTCGATCCTACTGGTTACTTCACTTAATCCTTTACTTCACCATTTCCACGGTGGCTTTGCGCGGCAACCCTAGTGGCATTTTTCTTCATTGACCGGGAGGAGTTTTCCCCCCACGCACAGCAGCTGAAGAATCTCGCCAGGAGCGGGTTTTCGGAGTTTTCCTTCTCCTAGATGAGCTACCAAACAAGACTCTCATCTACCCGAAACGTTTGGTTTTCAGGCGCCAGATATTCGTCTTTGCCCCTTCTCCTGTCAGTTTGAACAGTTCCGCCACGAGAAGGCCAGGAGCTGGACGTGGACTGTCAGAGGATACTTGAGACGCACGCCTTGGAGGCATTTAATTGGAGTGGAGAGCGTATCCCCCACCCCACCTCCGGCTATAGCATGCCTTAGAATCGTTCTGGTAAGTAAGAAGATCAATGTGCCCCAGCAAAACTAACTTTCTGAGCACAGTTTTCGTTTCATGTGACGTTTCCTTTCAGACAGTTGTCCGTCTCACAGCTTCCATGAATGCAGTGCGGTCTTGCGCAAGTTGACCAACATCTCGCAATGGCGTTCAGACCTTTTCGTGGTAAGGTCGTCCCTTTTCTCTTATGCCGGCACTGTTGTCTTGTACTGTCAACCTCTCCAAGCTATTTTGTCTCTTAATGTGGCCGAAGTATCTCAGCTTTCTAATTTTGATGGTGTTGAGAAGCCAGTTTTCTACCACGCCTACTAACATCATTATCACTATATTTGATTTTCTTTCTGTCCATGATATTCTAAGTCTCCTTCCATAACACGCCATTTCAAATGCTGTTATTCTCTTTTCTAATGATTGTGTTAAGAGCCCATGTTTGACATCTGTACGTTGCCATGGGGAGATGTAAACATAACTTTGTTTTCTTGTTGGTACATTGCCACATACTCTTCATTTGCTCTAGTTTCTGAGCTGCAACTGCTAGTCTTCTTTTGGAAAAAAGGCTTATCTTCTCATTTTATATCGTTTTAGAAATTAAAACACAACATGTTTTATTTCCTATCTGGGGGATATTAAGCCATTTTTTTTTTTCAATTGGTTGTAAACATTTTAAAGCAGGCATGGCGTCATTTAACATGGCGGTCGTAGTGAATGATGCAGAGAAACGTTTGTCGTGGATGTTGTCCTGTGCTCTAAGAGTTAATGTTTCCATTTTAAAGCCATAAATGTAATCCTATTTTTACGAACATCTTCCTAAGACAGAAATTACTATAACAAACAGCTGAAAAAATATACAGCTGTCGGCACATCACATCCCACGCTATTACGTAGATCGCGAGCTATATTACAAGTAGGTTTTCTTGTTAATACCTATCACTGAAAGGTAATCATAGAGTTCTTTTCCAAGGCACGTCCCTGTTCTATTCTCGGTCGCGCCCAGCTGTAATACGTTTATTATTTGCCTGATTGATCTAAAAAATTAATTAAGAGAATTTGTTGGACTGAAGGACTGCTAGTGTATGTGTGGGTTTGTGTGTCTGGAAGGTGGGGGGGGGGGGAGATAGAGAGAGAGAGAGAGGCCAGAGAGACATCATACAGATGAAATAAGCTGATTATTTACGTTAAGAGAAACAGCCAAATACATGGTCTAGGTGTCGGAAGCGGCATGCCTTCTCGTTGTTAATGCGGCCAGGGATACTTTCAGTATTCTTTCACAGTGAAAACTTTCTTCTTCTACTTCTTCTTCTTCTTCTTCTGCTTCTTCTTCTATCGACCTGGAACTTGAAGCTTTTTCCAGCCGATCCAGTAAAGGTGCTGAAACACAGTATCGTGCCCGAGTGAGAACGGGCTGCGCCAGCAGTTTTTTTTTTCTCTTCCAGGCTCTGAGTGAAGCTAAAAAGAAGCAGAGAGTGCGCAGCGCTTCTCTAGCAAGTCTCCACCACCATGGGGGGTTTCGGTGACCCCTGCCCCGTTAGCCAGGCTATGCCTGTTGCAGTGGAGAAGTTAGGAAAGGGTCTTGGTCAACTAAGGTTCGCTGTACCTGACGATAGCATATCAGCTATAGGTCGTTGAGCGTCTTCGTCCCTCCGACACATCTGTATGCCATCTTCGTTTCTTCCTTCAGCTCTTTCCTGTTTTCTGACCTCTGCGAGTATTTCCAAGGGGGGCACGGCCAAACTTAAGAGGTGAAAAGAAGGAAAAATAACTGCTGGGTTATCGCTGCTTCATTTTGTTGCATTCTTTCTCCAAGGTTTGCAAAGGTTATGGAAGGATGCCAACTCGGAGAGAGACTGATTATTTTTTTTATTTCGGATACTTTATCTCTCTTTTTTTTTCAATTATATTAGTTGTTTGTCTCTCGGTGTGTGTTTCTTGTTTCTTCATTTCTTATTTTTTTTAAAATTTATTTTCCACTGTCTGATTATGTCAGTCGGTTTGTCTGTCTGTCTGTCTGTCTGCCTCCTGATTCGTCCCCTGTATTTTAGAGTTGAAGAACTTGGAAGGCAAACTGTTACATCGTTGATGTTGAGTTTTCCCTTCTACAAGTATGATTATGTCTGGTACTGAGTTTTCCCTTCTACAAGTATGATTATGTCTGGTACTGAGTTTTCCCTTCTACAAGTATGATTGTGGCTGGTACTGAGTTTTCCCTTCTACAAGTATGATTATGTCTGGTACTGAGTTTTCCTTTCTACAAGTATGATTATGGCTATTCCTGTGTCCAACGCTTCTCTGTGGAAAAACCCTCCTCTATTGATCTGAGAGTTTATTGTTTGCTTACCTCTTGCGAAGATGAATATATTTTTTTTTCTTTAAAAATGGGGCAAAATGAGGAGAATATATTTTACAAATGGACAGAAAAGGGGTGAAAGATTTTATGAAGAGAGAGATAGGAAGAAGTTATGAGAAGTGTGACAAATGAGAAAGAGAAATTTATGGGTGGAGAGAAATAGATAAGAGAGATTTTATGTGTTGAGGGAGATAGGTTAGAGAGATTTTATGTGTGGAGAGAAATAGGTAAGAGAGATGTTATGCGTGGAGAGAAGTAGATAAGAGAGATTTTATGTGTGGAGAGAAATAGATAAGAGAGATTTTATGTGTGGATAGAAATAGGTAAGAGAGATTTTATGTGTGGAGAGAAATAGGTAAGAGAGATTTTATGTGTGGAGAGAAGTAGATATGAGAGATTTTATGTGTGGAGAGAAATAGGTAAGAGAGATTTTATGCGTGGAGAGAAGTAGATAAGAGAGATTTTATGTTTGGAGGGAATAGGTAGGGAACTCTTATGGAGAAGTGCAGTCTGGCTAGTCAATAGAGTGTCTGCTTTCCAATGCGTATACTGGTTGTCGTAAATCTCTCTCTGTCTAATGAGAAATGGATGGATGGATGGATGGATGGATGAATGAATGGATGGATGGATGGATGGATGGATGGATGGATGGATAACAACATTTCTTGAATTGGTGCAACTTAGTGAGTTTATCCATATATATATATATATATATATATATATATATATATATATATATTATGCCAGAGAATTGAAATAATCTTCCTCCTCTTCCTTTTCCCTCTCCTCCTCCTTCTCCTGTTTATCATCATCATCATCATCATCACTATCCCTCAAAACAGGATTAAAAGCGATCAATACGTCTTTATTCAGAACAACAATGAAAAAAATAACAACAACAATAAAACGGACATTTCATGGATTCGGTATAATTTTTAAAAAGTCCTTACCGCGTAGTAATACGTAAAGTAGTTCACTAACAAAAATAGTTCACAGAAAGATAATAAACTGGTAATGAACTCTATAAAGACAGAATGTTAGCAGAAAGAAATAAATGGAAGAACAATTGGAGCGATTTTGCCCTCCAAAAAAGGAGTTAATTATTCTGGGAACTCAAAAACATATCGATTAAACAAATAGTTCACATTACAGTTAATCTTACCCCGGTATATGGGTCACGTGAAGAAGATAAGACAGGTTTCTCCCTCGCATCAGGCGATGAGTGCGTCTGTTTCAATCAGCTTAAGATGCCTCTCGCGTGATTTTGTTCCTAGATCTGCCCAGATCTGTTCTAGGTGTATCCATCTTAAGCTTAAGGAGAACGTAGAAAGTGTTGTTCGTGAAGTTGTTTATATTACATACATCTCATCTTCGTTTGTACTCGTTTTCCTGTGTAATTTTTTTTTACCTTAACTCACTGAAGACCCTGGTGTAGCCTTTATTGCTGCTTTGTCTAAATATTGATAGTTTTTATAATGTGTGTAAAAAAGTGTGCCTCGTCAGGACTGTAAAATCAGAGTCAAGTAATGGAGTCAGAGTCATGCAGTCCTGGTCGAATCTGGGTCAGTGAACGAACGGAGTTAAGGAGTCGAAGGTGGAAACATTTTCAGTTGAAGTCGGAGTCACTGAGTTGGAGTCATGGAGTGGAATAATGAAGTTGGAGCCATGTAGTGGAATCATGAAGTTGGATTCATGGAACCGAAATAATTGCGTCAGTGGAGGTGGAGTCGTGGAATTGAAGATGAAACCCTTTTAGGTGAAGTCAGAGTAAAAGGTTCGCAAAAAAAACATTTGTCTCAAAAAAGAATACCAGAGAGATTAAGTGACGTAGTGGTTAGAGCACTCGTCTCTCCAGAGTAGGTAGTGGTTCAAACCCAGTCTGATGCGCCCCAGTGACCCAGATTTTTTTATGAGGCTGAGGAAGAAAAGAGGACCAGTAGTTTTGCTGACCACATCATTCAGCTTTATGCTGACAGGTCAAAGAAAGGATTGGCATTAAGACAACGTCCCCGAAGTGTATTTAAGAGAATCACGTCTCTTCCTGAAGAATAACAGAGTCGGTAAATATGTAACTTTTAAGAATAACAGAGTCGGTAAATATTTAAATTTTGAGAATAACAGAGTCGGTAAATATTTAAATTTTAAGAATAACAGAGTCGGTAGATATTTAAATTTTAAGAATAACAAAATCGGTAAATATTTATCTTTTAAGAATAACAAAGTCTGTAAATATGTAACTTTTAAGAATAACAAAATCGGTAAATATTTAACGTTTTAGAATAACAGAGTCGGTAAATATTTAACTTTTAAGAATAACAGAGTCGTTAAATATTTAATAATAACAGAGTTGGTAAATATTTAACTTTTAAGAATAACAGAGTCGGTAAATATGTAACTTTTAAGAATAACAGAGTCGGTAAATATTTAACTTTTGGATTTGGGGAAGGAAAGGTGGCAGGTATGATACTGACCATATCACCCTCTAGTGTGCTGACAGGTCAAGGAAAATATGGGCACTAACACCATATCCCTATGTGCCTCTAAGGCATGACAGGATTACCTTTACTTTTTTTTAAGCCGGTAAGAATTTAACATTTAAGAGTAACATTCGGTAAAAATGTAATTATTAAGAATAACAGTCAATAATTTTTTTCTTTTCATGAAATCATGAAAGAGAAATGTATTTAATTATGCCAGTATGGCCTACTTTTTCTGATGAGCATGGCCTCGCTAGAGCGTACTGGTCCACTTTTGCCATATTGTGCTACTGTAAACAATTTTAACACTTTCTAAACCATACGCAGTTGCCAGTACGGCGTGCACAGCTTTAACTTCGGTTATATTATAGTGTAGACAACTGTTACTGGAGTTATTGTGTTTTTTTTCAATATGACTTTTTATTAATTTCCGTCGTGGAAAAGGTGAAGGATTACTATCTATCAGAAGTTGTCTTACGAAGAAGTTGCCTGACTTTACAACCACTGACTACAATTTGCCGCTTTAATACTCATTCTCATCTGCATAGTTTTTAAAAATTGTCCCTCCGCCACGGGTTCGTGAGTACAGATTCCCACTTTAAACTTTGCCTCTGTTATCGCTAATCTCATTAAGCTGTCTGATATTATCGTTTTTCTTGCCCAATCTTTAATCGTTTCTGTCATTTTCTTTAAAAAAGAAATCCTTTAACTCTAATTTTCGTGTTCCACCTTTTTTTCTCAGTGTAATCGTCATCATCGTCTTAATCGTGGAAGACATTATCTTCTGACAAGAGTAACTGATGCCTCGAAAGTCATTCGGGCATTTTAGCTCACTCAAGTTTGATTTATTTCCCTTGAAAATGAAATATGAGCGACAGCTTGTCCTGAATGTCCCCGTTTATCTCTGCTCTGGTTCTAAGAACTGTTATAGCCGGAGGTGGGGTTGGAGATACGTTCTCCGCTCCAATTAAATGCCTCCAAGGCGTGCGTCTCAAACAGCCTCTGACAGTCAAGTCCAGCTCCTGGCCTTCTCGTGGCAGAACTGTTTAAACTGACAGGAGAAGGGGCGATGGCGAATATCTGGCGCCTGAAAACCAGACGTTTTTGGGTAGATGAGAGTCATGTTTGGTAGCTCATCTAGCGCTGTTGACGAAATTCTTCAGCTGCTGTGCGTGGAGTGGGGCTCGTCCTGGCCAGTGAAGAAATGTGCGAATGGGGCTGCCGCGCGGCGCCACTGTGGAAAAGGTGAAAGAAAAGATTAATTGAAATAATCAGTAGTCTCGAGGTCAGGACTGCTCAAACCACGGCACCTCTGCTCTGGAGCTCGGCCACGTGCTATGTGCACTCATACCGGGCGAATTTCCTGAACCGGCTTAACCCAGGGGTTAAGATACTGGTGGCGAGATTCTTCAGCTGCTGTGCATGGGGTGAAACTTCTCCCAGCCATGGAAGAAAGACTAGAGTTGCCGGCGGCGCTGATGTGAAAAGGTGATGGAAAGTATAAAGTGAAGTTTAATCGGTATGTCCAGTACTATCGCGGTGAAAGCTACTCATACCACGTCACCTCTACTCTAGAGGCCGGCCTCTTCCGATATACACCCAAACTGGTGAAATATACCTACACCAGGGGTGGAGCTTGATGGCTACTCATGTCACGGTTTTTCGGACGTGGCCGGCCTCTAGATCAGAGGCGCCGTGATATGAGTAGCTCTCCCAGCGATACTACTGGACATACCACTTAAACTTCACTTTATCCTTTCCTTCACCATTTCACATCTGTGCCGCACAGCAACACGTATTTCTTTTCCGCAGTTTCTTCCTTGACCGGGAGGAGCTTCACTCCGCGCGCAGCATCCGAAGAATCTCGCCAGCAGTGTCTTAACCTCTGGGCTAAACCAGTTCAGGCATTTCACCCGATATGACTGCACTTAGGACTTGGCCGACCTCCAGACCAGAGGTGGCGTGATTCGACTATTTGCTTCGCTTTATCCTTTCTACCACCTTTTCCGCAGTGGTGCTGCGCGGCAACCCCATTTGCACCTTTCTTCACTGGCCGGGAGGAGCACCGCACCACGCACGGCAGCTGAAGAATATCGCCAACAGCGGTAGATGAGCTACCAAACATGACTCTCATCTACCCTAAGTGTCTGGTTTTTAGGCGCCAGATATTCGCTTTCGCCCCTTCTCCTGTCAGTTTAAACAGTTCTGCCACGAGAAGGCCAGGAGCTGGACTTGACTGCCAGAGGCTGTTTGAGTGAATTCTGCACCCCACCTCCGACAATAACCGTCCTTAGAACCAATCCAGTGGTGAAACCAACTAGTGGCGAGGATTCGTCCTCCTGGACAAAAGCTCCATCCTGGTCACAACTAGGAAGGGTAGCGGCCACGACCACAAAATGCTTAAGTCGGAGACACTGGACCAGGGCAGTCTAGATAGGCAACCACCTCTCACCCGGCCGGGATATATGTATATCCTAATCACACTGAGGTTTTCCTGTGAGAAAGTCCAACGCTGAACTGGCTGGGCAACAACCTCTCACCCGGCAGGGATACACAGGTATCACAAAACACGTCGAGGTTTTCCTGTGAGAAAGTCCAAGTCTAGATTTAACTGGTGCAACGAAAACCACGGTGTCACGCATTTCCGCTTCGGAGACCCACCGAGAATACAGGATCAAGCCCTGCGATACTCGGAACCTCTTGTGGTCCTCTCGGGGATCTCGTATGATCTTTTCAGGGACCACAGGGGGACCACGGGACCTATCGAGGATCACAGGAGTAAATTCAGTAGGATCAATGGGCGGTTTTGGTGGTAGAAACGAACGAATAAGAAGAAGAAGATCTCTGCTCTCATTTTAACTCTCTAAAATACGTTTTACTACACTCTCATGTAACACCTATAATTAATGTTTGTGGTGTAGTCCCATTTTAACCCTATAATTCTCATTTTGCTTTCCCCCATTATTTTAACTCCACAACTCACGCCACGAGGTGATTTCATTTTAACCTTTTTACGGTCGTTTTACAGTGCTGTTAATTTATAACTATCATTTTACTGTAGCCTCATCTTAAACTTTTAACTCTCGTGTTGCTATAATCTCATTTTCAACTATAACTCTCCTTTTGCTGTAGTCTCATTTTAATCTTATAGATCGTGTTTTGTTATAATCTCATTTCAAACCTGTAACTCTTATTTTGTTGTAATTTTAACGTTAGAACTCTCATTTCGTTATGCTGTTGTTTTCACCTTCTTCTTCTTCTTCTTCTTCTTCTTCGTACGCGTTGTCTATATCGACAGTCCTGTCCCTTGGAAAAATTTCACTTTTTTTTATATAATTCATATACGGAACCGTGGAGCTTACCTTCTTTGGTGGTTTCACTGGGCCAGTAATTGTTTCTCAGTGTCTCGTAGTTGGTGCAGTTTTGGAGGATATGTTCCACAGTTTGGAGCCACTGGGCACATGTACAACGAGTATTGTTTTCACTTTGTTTTCCTGCAATGTTTCCGGTGTAACATAGAACGAGAAAAGAAGTAAGAAAGGAACTAAAAAAAGAAAAAAGTAAGCAGAAATAATAACGGAAATACCGTAACAACAACATGATGAGCTTTCCTGGCTGTGGTTCCAAGACGCGCATAGTACAACGCCAGATATGTCTTAACGTCTTAGTTGGGTTATAAGAGTTAATCTCTCTTCTATACGGAGTCTATTCTGGAACAGTTCGGTCCAATCTAGAGTCCAGTGTCTTATTTAAAACAGTTTATTCAAATCTAGTGTCTAGCGTCAAATTTAAAACATAATCATCATCATCATCATGTGCCGTGCCAACTGGCGTTGGGTATTATGCTTCTCCAGAGTACCCGATCCTTCATGCAGGTCATCACATCAGTTGGTGATCTCCTCTTCTTCTTCTTCGTTCGCTTCTACCACCAAGATCACCCCTTGATACAACTGAATTTACTCCTGTGGTCCTCAATAGGTCCTGTGGTCCCCCTGTGGTCGCAGAAGGGACCACACGAGATCCCCGAGAGGACCACAAGAGGCTCAGAGTATCGCGGGGCTTGAGCCTGTATTCTCGGTGGGTCTCAGAAGCGGGATTGCGGGACACCGTGGTTTTCATTGCATCAGTTTAACCTAGAGTTGGACTTTCTCACCGGAAAACCTCGACATGGTTTGGATATAAGTATATCCCCGCTGGGTGAGAGGTAGTTGCCCATCCAGCCTAGAGTTGGACTTTCTCACCGGAAAACCTCAGCGTGATTAGGATACGCATACATCCCCGCCGGGTGAGAGGAGGTTGCCTATATAGACTGCACTGGTCCAGTGTCTCCGACTTCAGCATTTTGTGGTCGGGGCCGCTACCCTTCCTAGTTGTTACCAGGACGGAGCTTTTTTCCAGGAGGACGAATCCTCGCCACTAGTGACTTCCACCCCTGGGTTAAGCCGGTTTAGGCGTATTATCCCAGTATGACCATGTTTTGGACCTGACCGACCTCTAGAGCAGAGATACCGTGTCATGAGTAATCATCAAGTTTCACCCAAGTGTAATCCGGTATAGGCATATTTCACCAGTATGAGTGCACATCGGACGTGGCCAGCCTCTAGAACAGAGGTGACGTGGTATGAGTAGCTCTCGCTGCGAGACTACTGGACACACCGATTAAACGTCGCTTTATACTTTCCATCACCTTTTCACAGCGGCGCCGCCGGCAACCCTAGTCTCATTTTCTTCTTTGACCAGGAGGAGTTTCACTCCACGCGCGGCATCCAAAGATTCTCGCCAGCAATGTCTTAGTTTAACCCTTGGGTTAAGCCAGTTTAGGCAATCTGCCCCAGTATGGGTGTGTATATGACTTGGCCGGCCTCTAGTGCAGAGGTGCCGTGATTTAAGTTGTCCTGACCTCGAGGCTACTGGTCATTTCACTTAATCATTCACCTTTTCCACGACGGCGCTGCGCAGCAACCCTAATCGCATTTTTCTTCACCGGCCGGGAGGAGTTTCACCCCACGCACGACAGCTGAAGAATCTCGCCAGCAGCGGTAGATGAGCTACCAAACATGACTCTCATCTACCCGAAACATCTGGTTTTCAGGCGCCTTTTCTCCTTTCTGTCAGTTTGAACAGTTCTGCCACGAGAAGGCCAGGAACTGGACTTAACTGTCAGAGGCTATTTGAGACGCCTTGGAGACATTTAATTGGAGTGAAAAGCGTATCCCCCACCCCACCTCCTGCTATAACACTCCTTAGAACCTAGCGTCTAATTTAAAACAGTTCATTCAAATCTAGAGTATAGCGTCAAATTTAAAACATCATCATCATCATCATTATCATCATCATCATCATCATCATCATCATCATCATGTGCCGTGCCAACTGGCGTTGGGTATTATGCTTCTCCAGAGTACCCGATCCTTCATGCAGGCCATCAGCTCAGTTGGTGATCTCCTCTAAAGCAATCTTATCGGACTGTTAAGTATCGTTTCTCTCGATCTTCCCCTGGCTCTTCTTCCTTCTGTTTTTCCTGTTGTTATATTTTCAATGCCCCCTCTTCTCATTGCATGTCCTATGAAAGTACATTGTCTCTCTCTCTCTCTCTCTCTCTCTCTCTCTTATTTTTTTTTACCAGATTTCTTTTAGCTCTTCAGCTCTTCCTTGACATTTACAAATTTAAAACAGTTCATTCACATCTAGAGTCTAGGGTCTAATTTAAAATAGTTAATTCAAATCTAGAGTCTAGGGTCTAATTTAAAATAGTTCATTCAAATCTAGAGTCTAGGGTCTAATTTAAAACAGTTAATTCAAATCTAGAGTCTAGGGTCTAATTTAAAACAGTTCATTCAAATCTAGTCTATGGTCTAATTTAAACCATTTCATTCAAATCTAGAGTCTAGGGTATAATTTAAAACAGTTCATTCAAATCTAGTCTATGGTCTAATTTAAAACAGTTCATTCAAATGTATAGAGTCTAGCTTCTAATTCAAAAATAGTTTATTCAAATCTATAGAATGTGGCTTCTAATTTAAAACAGTTCATTCAAATCTCTAGAGCCTGGCTTCTAATTCAAAACAGTTAATTCAAATCTATAGTCTAACGTCTAATGTAAAACAATTCATTCAAATCAGAGTACTGGCTAGTAAGGATATAAGAAAGAAATAATTACTGAATATAATCAGTCATTTTGAGAACCTACCCGTGGACGTTAGACGTAACGTTTGATCTAACAAACTTCCGATTTAAGTTTGCTCTAACCTGCAGCGGAGCCACCTAGGAGATGTGGTGTTAGCGTCCATATTTTCCCTGAGATCTCGGTGCACTGGACTCGGTGGTTCTCATACTTTTATCGTCCCTGCACACACTGGAAAGGCCAACGATCTGTCACAGCATGGCTCTGTTCATATTAAGCGTAAATGTACTGTATTTTACGTTTTACATTTACAATGAGGGAGGTGTAGTTTGAGCAGAAGTGCTTTTACAACGAAAACTGTAACTGAGCGTTTTGTTTTGTTTTTTTTTTTGGCTGTCCTGCGACACACCAGCGTGTCGGGAGACACCTTTTGAAAATCACAGCACTAGAGGATGCACTAGAGCATCACGCTTGGTCACCTTAACTTCCCCAGCTCGAGGAAGGTAATAAATGCGCAAGTTTCTACAGCGGCGTGGCAGGAGTTCCCCAGTCCGTAATCGAGTCATGATAGAAGAGTGCACTAGCCACTTCGCTACTCTAGCGCCCCCCCCCCAACCCCCCATCCTCTACCCAACAGAAACTCATGACATGATGGCGCCTAGTGTTAGATGCCATATTTTCCTTGACTCGCTGACAAACTAGAGCATGAGCTGGAGCATGAGCATGATGTCGTTAGCGTAGAGAACGAGGCAACACAGCAGTGCCACAGAAGACGCGAAGACGTGCTGCCTATTGCCAAAAACAGTCTTTATGCCGTCGTCTTTATACATCAGGCACTTGTGAGTGAAATGACCCAGCAGACAGATCAAAGCTGACATGTAAGGATGTGTTCAAGGATGTCGAGAGAGCTGCTTGTGTTTATCCATTTGGAGGAACCCCTAAGGAGACTATGTAGAAGCGCCGAGGCATGTGAAGATAGATAGATAGATAGATAGATAGATAGATAGATAGATAGATAGATAGATAGATAGATAGATAGATAGATAGATAGATAGATAGATAGATAGATAGATAGTGAATCTAGCTAGGTCCAACTAAGAGGGGAGGGGAGAAACTGGGGCCTTGCTGCTGAAGGGCCCTTGAGGCTCTGTTTTCCCCCTCTTTCATTATTACAGGCATGTTTTGATAAGTGGCCCTATAATAAGTGACCCTAAGGTCCAAGTTGGTTCTCCAACGGCCCTTCTCTTATATTTACGTATCTGTGGTACAGGAAACCTCTTGCGTGTGAAGGAAAAACGACAGAGTGGACACAGAGTTAATGATAAGTGCAGAGAGTTCCCCCCCTTTTCCGCGGTCTGGAGACGCCGGCTTAGATGACTTCCTGTATTCATTAATTCTGTGTCAGTTTAAAACGATTGCGTTCGTGATTAGGGTCTGAAAGGGTTAACAAACCCAGATAGCGAACGAAAGTGGATTGTGGGCACTGTTTGTCAGGCGCTTTCAAAATGGTTTCTGATTGCAGGACGGAGTGGTTTGAGGTCCAGGCTGATGGTAGAAATGATGCTTCATTGAATAATCATCACCGAGATACGGTGTCTCTGGGAAGTTCACGCAGTCTCTTGTCAAAGTCTTGTAATAAAATGACACCAATTTCTTTCTGTGATTTATATAACTATTTCTGTGAGATTTTGGTATGCAAGTTTCTCATCAGCGTACTCGAAATTTCTGAAGGGCTTGTGAAAATTGAGCAGATCTCCGAAACCCGTTATCAGAGTACTTCAGTCACTTGACTATCTATCTATCTATCTATCTATCTATCTATCTATCTATCTATCTATCTATCTATCTATCTATCTATCTATCTATCTATCTATCTATCTATCTATCTATCTATCTATCTATCTAGTCTGTCTGTCCGTCTGTCTGTCTCTATCTATCTATCTATCTATCTATCTATCTATCTATCTATCTATCTATCTATCTATCTATCTATCTATCTATCTATCTATCTATCTATCTATCTGTCTGTCTGTCTGTCTGTCTGTCTGTCTGTCTGTCTGAGACTCATTGCCTTGGGTATTTGGGTGCCCTTGTGGCGAAGTGAATATTACACTATCCTCTCATAGCGAAGATTGGGGGTTCGCATCGCAAACAGAGTCGCCCCAATCACCCAGCTGTAGAAATGGGTACCTGACTACTTCTGGAGTTGGGGAAGGAAAGGCTACCAAACATGATTATGGCCACATCACGCCCTAATGTTCCGACAGGTCAAGAAAAATAAGGAAACTGACAGAGTACCTCTGATGAGTTTCCATGGCGCTATAGCCTACCTGTTCTTGAACCTCTGGCACCGTATTTCGCCATTGTTCTCTGTTCCTGGGCTTATATCTCTGACGCCTTTGCTTCAGGCAATCTTGTGTCATATTCCACATTATATGAATAAATGATTACTTTACTTTTCCTCAACATATTCAGACCACATAACAACTATAACAGTGTATAGAATAATAGAATGTAAGATAGATAACTCATCTGAGAATTGGAAAAATTAATATAAAAAGAGTTATCTTCTAAAGCAGTCAGCTGTTTGTGAGTAGAGTCCAGTCGCGTTGTTTAGGTTTTCACGGGCGATTCATGGGTCACGGATAAGGTATGACAAAGTAAGGTCAGGTGAGAGAGAAATCTTTTTGACTGAGTGAGAGTTTTGTTTTGTGTATCGTCTGGAAAAGACGTAGATTTATGGTGTTAGAAATGTGGTCATTAGAAAGGTAGTTGTTAGTGAAATAGTTGTAGAAATAGAATGTAGTAGGATGTTCTGATGGCGACAAACATCTGCCGGGAACATATATTCTGTCGTGGAATTGTAAATTACTTCCAGTCTTGTGTTCATGGAGTTTGTTGATGCCTTGTCGTTCTCGTCATATCGCTCATAGACTCACCCTCACCCCATGCATCATTAAAGTCACTTCAAATTATAACTTTGCTGTTTCTGTATTGCTATTTATACTGAGAGAGAGAATGAACCTGCGAAGTGAATAACAAAACAGACGCATAACAGCATAGAACAGTCGTGGATTAAACTGAGATAAAAGCTAACAGTAATGTGAGAAAGAACGTTAGTACAGTGGACAATAGTGAAGTTAGAGGGAGATGGATAATTATAACCAACAAGTTTACATCTATACATAGGCAGAAGAGGAGAAGAGAGAATCGACGAGAATCCTGGTTTACAACTAATTACCTCGCTGTCCGTTTATTAAGTGATACTCACGAAAAAAACAAAAAAAAAACAAAAATCTCCTTCCTGCACTGGGACTAGACAAGAGGTTAGAGAATGAGGAGAAGAAGCAGAAAAAAGGTTGACTTTACATATCTTCTTTCGTGTGAAAACTTAAGAGAGAGAGACCTGGAGAATGCCAGAGAATGAGAGATTTTTTTTAATCTCCGATAAGAGAGAGATGATTAAACAGGAGTGTGAGAGAATTTCAGCGGAAAATTTCCTTAATTAAATCTTTGACTCCAAACCAGCACTGCCAGAGTTGGTAGGTCTCGAAACCTACGTGAATCAATCTTCAGTGCGACATGTAAGGTCTCGAAACCTACGTGAATCAATCTTCAGTGCGACATGTAAGGTCTCGAAACCTACGTGAATCAATCTTCAGAGCGATATTTAGACAAAGTCGGAAAGTCTAAATAAAATGAAAATTCAGCATATTTCTATCCCAACCCATATTTTTTAACATATAGGGTAACTTCCTTCCACTTTCTTCCAATCAAAATTTCTCATCAACATTTTTTTCTGGCAAAGCATGGAAATTAATCGAAGAGAGAAAGAGTTAAAGTAGGCAAGGCGTATTTTGCGTTAACCTGAACATCTGTTTCTAAAAATGTTCGTTATCTGATTTCGTTATGTCGAGTTATTGTCAGAAGTTGTTGCTCTTTCTTGTGGCTCCGTGAAGGGCAATGAGAATATATATCTCTCTCTCTGTTTGTGTGTGTGTGAGTGAGTGAGTGAGTGAGGTGGGTGGGTGAGTGAGTGAGTGAGTGAGTGAGTGGGTGGGTGGGTGAGTGAGGAGTGAGTGATTGGGTGAGTGAGTGAGTGGGTGAGTGAGTGAGTGAGTGGGTAGGTGGGTGGGTGAGTGAGTGAGTGGTTGGGTGGGTAGGTGAGAGAGTGAGTGAGTGAGTGGGTGGGTGGGTGGGTGGGTGAGTGAGTGAGTGGGTGGGTGGGTGAGTGAGTAGGTGAGTGAGTGAGTGAGCGAGTGAGTGAGTGGGTGAGTGAGTGGGTGAGTGAGCGAGTGAGTGGGTGGGTGAGTTAGTGAGTGAGTGGGTGAGTGAGTGAGTGAGTGAGTGAGTGGGTGAGTGAGTGAGTGAGTGAGTGGGTGGTGAGTGGGTGGGTGAATGAGTGAGTAAGTGGGTGGGTGGTTGAGTGAGTTAGTGAGTGGATGGGTGAATGAGTGAGTGAGTGAGTGGGTGGGTGAATGGGTGGGTGGGTGGGCGAGTGAGTGAGTGAGTGGGTGGGTGGGTGGGTGGGTGAGTGAGTGTGTGAGTGAGTGAGTGAGTGAGTGAGTGGGTGAGCGAGCGATTGAGTGAGTGAGTGAGTGAGTGAGTGAGTTTGTTTGAGGGGTTGCTATGGGGTTGTTCGAGGAGTGCACGCTTTCGGATATTTGCCAGCTTGAAAGGAAAAAAACGAGCCTTGGGGTAAACGGGAGAGGGTTCTGAGAGGGACGGGGGAATGGGTGTTTGTAATAATCTTCCTCTTCTTCTTCTTCTTCTTCTTCTTCTTCAATATCCATGGAAGTATGAGTTGGTGTTCTTTTGCAGTCGATGTTGTGGGAGTGTTGAGGCACAGCATCGTCTCGGGTATTACGTGGTAACGGCAGCTTTTTTTTTTTGTAGTGGAGCTAAAATTCGGGAAAACCAACTTAAGATTATTCAGATCAAATGTAATATCCACCCTCATTTATGCATGCGAAAGCTGGAAATCAACTAAAGAAATAGACAAGAAATTAGACTCTTTTGAAAACAAATGCCTAAGGAAAATACTCGGTATAAAGTGGAACGAATTCAAGAACAACGCAGAGATAAGACAGATGAGTGAACAACAACCTGTCTCATGGGTAATCAGAAAAAAGAAGATGGACATATGTCGGTCATGTGATGAGAAGGAACAATCAGAGGATACCCCAAACAAGTTATCAAGTGGAACACAGCAAACAGGCCGTAGAAAAAGAGGTCGACCACGTAAAAATCTAAAGAGGGCATTGTTAAGAGAGGCTAGTTTAGTGGGCATAACATCCCCTGATGAGATTGAAAAACTCGCCGAAGACAGGACATTTTGGCGGGCTACCATGCGGGCCGTATGTGACGTTTAGCGGCACGGGAAAGATGTAAGTTATTAGAAAAATCGGGGAGCACGCAGCATAACTTTAGCAGACTCCACCACCATGGAGACTACGGGGATCCCTGCCCCGTTAACCTGTCCAGTTCTGTTACGGGGGTGTAGTGCTTAGTGCAGCGCTTGGTGATCAGAAGGCCCTGGTTCGATTTCGTTTTCGGTATAATTTTTTTTTTCTGACGGACCACCACCGGGGTCAACCCAGCCTCAAAAAATGGGGTACCTGGGGCTTCCCTGTGAAAACAAAGGCAGCGAGGACCTCAAGTGCATGTAGTGAGCCAGACACGTGAAGGCAATAACACTTCATACCCCAACCGCATGCAAACATCACGGGACATAGAGATATTTATGTATTCTATATAAACTTCCCCACATTGCAGCTTTTGTCAGCACAAGGGTGGCCAGACAAGCTCAACTTAAGAGCCACATACGGAAAACTTCCCAAGTTCGAGGATTGCTAGGCATAGACACATATTACACACGTGTTTCCATGTGCTACATCACCTACATACATGTTTAGAAATACATAAGACTGAGAAGAAATTTCGTTGAAAAGAATGACTTCATATGTTAAACCAGTCAGCTGTGATGAGCCCAAAGTGCCTTTACTGTCCAGGGCATGCGGGAGTACGTGGCAATGATGTGGCAGACGGACTTGCTGGACAGGCTAAAATAAATGGCAGACTGACAACGGACAAGAATGACATTGCTGAGGCTGTATTGGAAAGACTGCGGGAAAATGAAGACCGAGAATAGAAGAACAACGTAAACTGTGAAGAGACTGCTGGAGCTAGGACAGATTAAAGGTGCTGGTTAGGAAATCTGAACTGTGTGGCAGAACACGCATCGTAAAGAGCCAACATTTGATGGGGACTATTAGCAAACATCCTCTTGGGTTGGTGCTTCGGCATGTGCCGGGACATATATGTGTCTGTCCTGAATGCAGTGACGCCGGAGTCTGATTCTGAACCTTTGAACTTTTAAGAAATCTTATCTTATATCTCATATCCTTCCCATGCCGCTAAACGTCACATAGGGCTCGCAAAGTAGTTCGCCAGTTTTTCCTGTCCTCGGCGAGTCTTTCAACCTCATCAAAGGACTTTATGCCTGTCAATTTGGCCTCTCTTAACAATGTCCTCTTCAGAGTTTCACGCGGTCTGCCTCTTTTTCTTCGGCCTGTTGTGTTCCATCGGAGTTGGCATCCCTGATGCTCGGTTGGTTTCTCTGCGAGTTTCTATAACGACATCTTTTTTTTCCCACCTGAAGTCGCCTCTAGATAGTTCCCAGGATAAGGTTGTTAGCCTTATGCTCAACTCCCGGTACATAATGTGTGACAGATCAAGCGGACTTCCGCTGACTTCTGCACGCCGGCAAGAGCGTTAAAAAAACGTCCGCCATCATTTAAGAGATATCTGCATGTAATAATACTATACTGTTTGTCAGCGCCGAGCTCGTACGATCACTGATTTACACCACGAGTTCTCAGTGATCCTTGCTGGTCTGAAACTTCTTTAATCCTCGATCTAACCTAGGATTAGAATTAGCGTTTAGATTCTTAAACGTACTTTAATCGTCATGAAAATTAAGCTTAACATTATAATCCAGTGAACTATCAATTTATACTGTGTGAATAATTATAAGGCTTGATAAGTTTTTCTACTTAATTTGTACGTGAAATGTGATGTTTTTATCTATCACATTTCCTTTATATAAAAGAGCCGAATGTAGTCCAGGAATGGCGTTATGTCCAGCCCTCGTCTATGTCCAGCCCTCGTCTATGTCCAGCCCTCGTCTATGTCCAGCCCTCGTCTATGTCCAGCCCTCGTCTACGTCCACCCCTCGTCTACGTCCACCCCTCGTCTATGTCCAGCCCTCGTCTATGTCCAGCCCTCGTCTAAGTCAACCCCTCGTCTATGTCCAGCCCTCGTCTATGTCCAGCCCTCGTCTATGTCCAGCCCTCGTCTATGTCCAGCCCTCGTCTATGTCCAGCCCTCGTCTATGTCCAGCCCTCGTCTACGTCCACCCCTCGTCTATGTCCAGCCCTCGTCTATGTCCACCCCTCGTCTATGTCCAGCCCTCGTCTATGTCCAGCCCTCGTCTATGTCCACCCCTCGTCTATGTCCAGCCCTCGTCTACGTCCACCCCTCGTCTATGTCCAGCCGTCGTCTACGTCCACCCCTCGTCTATGTCCACCCCTCGTCTATGTCCAGCCCTCGTCTATGTCCACCCCTCGTCTATGTCCACCCCTCGTCTATGTCCACCCCTCGTCTAAGTCAACCCCTCGTCTACGTCCACCCCTCGTCTATGTCCAGCCGTCGTCTACGTCCACCCCTCGTCTATGTCCACCCCTCGTCTACGTCCACCACTCATCTATGTCCACCCCTTATTTGTGTCCACCCCTCGTCTATGTCCACCCCTTGTCTATATCCACCCCTCGTCTGTGTTCACCCCTCGTCTATATCCACCTCTCGTCTATGTCCACCCCTCGTCTATATCCACCCCTCGTCTATATCCACCTCTCGTCTATGTCCATCCTTCGTCTATGTCCACCCCTCGTCTATACTTCCCTTCGTACTCATTTATAAAACAAATATCACACTTTGTCAGTTTACCTAATAAACCATAAAGGCCATTGAGGCACATTGGGGAGACTGTGTTAGGCCCGTGTTTTAACAGACCTTCGGCACATGAAAGCGTGATGAGGTCAGTATCACGCCTGGACACGTTTACCTTCCCAGGTTTCTCTGATACCCGTTGTTATAGGCTGATTTGACCTCGGGTCCTTTGTATGTGTGTGTGTGTGTGTATGTGTGTGTGAGAGAGAGAGAGAGAGAGAGAGAGAGAGAGGTACCACTGGATTAATAAACTTTTAAACATCTGGTTTTTAAAACAAATATTCTCATTATCTTCGTTATTGTCTGTTACTCTTTTCCTTACTGTGTGTTATACTCTCCCGCTTGGTCTGGTATCCTCACTTACATCTTCTGTTATAATCACCCACACACTGTTATTCTCACCTACACCTTCTGTTATAATCACCCACACACTGTTATTCTCACCTACACCTTCGTTATAATCACCCACACACTGTTATTCTCACACACACCTTCTGTTATAATCACCCACACACTGTTGTTCTCACCAATATCTTCTGCTATAATCACCCACACTGTTATTCTCACCCACACCTTCTGTTATAGTCACCCACACACTGTTATTCTCACACACACCTTCTGTTATAATCTCCCACACACTGTTATTCTCACACACACGTTCTGTTATAATCACCCACACACTGTTATTCTCACACACACCTTCTGTTATAGTCACCCACACACTGTTATTCTCACACACACCTTCTGTTATAGTCACCCACACACTATTATTCTCAAACACACCTTCTGCTATAATCACCCACACACTGTTATTCTCACCTACACCTTCTGTTATAATCACCCACACACTGTTATTCTCACCTACACCTTCGTTATAATCACCCACACACTGTTATTCTCACACACACCTTCTGTTATAATCACCCACACACTGTTGTTCTCACCAATATCTTCTGCTATAATCACCCACACACTGTTATTCTCACCCACACCTTCTGTTATAGTCACCCACACACTGTTATTCTCACACACACCTTCTGTTATAATCTCCCACACACTGTTATTCTCACACACACGTTCTGTTATAATCACCCACACACTGTTATTCTCACACACACCTTCTGTTATAGTCACCCACACACTGTTATTCTCACACACACCTTCTGTTATAGTCACCCACACACTGTTATTCTCACACACACGTTCTGTTATAATCACCCACACACTGTTATTCTCACCCACACCTTCTGTTATAATCACCCACACACTGTTATTCTCAACCACACCTTATGTTATAATCACCCACACACTGTTATTCTCAATCACACCTTCTGTTATAATCACCCACACACTGTTATTCTCAACCACACCTTCTGTTATAATCACCCACACACTGTTATTCTCAACCACACCTTCTGTTATAATCACCCACACACTGTTATTCTCAACCACACTTTCTGTTATAATCACCCACACACTGTTATTCTCATCCACACCTTCTGCTGTAATCACCCACACACTGTTATTCTCATCCATACCGTCCCTTAGCCTACCTCCAATCTGCTATATTCCCCCACTCCCCCCCACACCCCCCCCCACTCTAACATTCAAGCTACAGTTTTAACGAACAAACCTAATCATCTCTCCTCTTATTTTCTTATTATCCATCTTCTCTACTCCACCCCCCCCCCGCCCCCAACATCCCATTCCCCCCTACCCCCACTCACACACACACATGCACAGATACACACACACACAAAATACAAACTATTCCTCCCAGTTTTTAAAAAACAAAATGTAACAAGACAAAACTACAAGGAACTGCCAACAGAAACAAAAAGCACGAGCCAGGAACATACACTCCAGACCCTGACAAAGAAAACATCACTCAAGTGCAAGAAGCTGCTGCCGCTGCCGGCCTTGCTAAGCTTATTTTCTTCTCCCTCAGAATCCCCGGTGCTAATTTTAAATTAATCTGGAGTCTTTGTTTCTCTCCAGACGCGTCGTCGTTTTGTGTCTCAGCTTTCCTAGCCCTCTCCCTCTACCCTGCCCCTCTCCCCTCCCTTCCCCCACGTTTCGCTAACCTAGATTTAAGAGCTCTCTTTTCATGCTTTCAGATCTGTCACTGAAAATACCTTTTGAGTCAGGTGTTGGAGGATAGAGAAGTGTCCGGATAATTAAAATTGTCACTTGCCTGGGAACTAGGGGGGTGTTCTCAAAGGCTGTCACGCTGGTATGGGCTCTGCCAAGTGCGCTGAAAACGTACGCAGATTTTGTGAATAGGTTCTTAGTAGTGGCTATTGAGAGAATTTGTTGAAAAATCGTGCAATTAGCGGGCCCGGGGTGGGGGAGAATTGTTGGTGGCTGTGATCATTCGTTTTAAAGTTGAGTATACGAAGATGGTTGGCTGGTTTTTAGAGGATCGTTAAATGACGATAAATTTAATACTCATTCTTCTTCTTCTTCTCCTCTCCTCCTCTTCCTTCTTCTTCTTCTTCCTCTTCTCCTCTTCCTCTTCCTTCTTCTTCTTCTCCTCCTCCTCCTCCTCCTCCTTCTTCTTCTTCTCCTCCTCCTCCTCCTCTTCCTTCTTCGTCTTCTTTTTCTTCTTCTTCCTCCTCCTCCTCTTCTTCTTCTTTTCTTCTTCTTCTCTCCTCCTCCTCCTCCTCCTTCTTCTTCTTCTTCTTCTCCTCCTCCTCCTCCTCCTCTTCCTTCTTCTTCTTCTTTTCTTCTTCTTCTTCTTCTCCTCCTCCTTCTTCTTCTTCTTCTTCTCCTCCTCCTTCTTCTTCTTCTCTTCTTCTTCTCTTCTCCTCCTCCTCTCTTCCTTCTTCTTCTCTCCTCCTCCTCTTCTTCTTCTTTTCTTCTTCTTCTTCTTCTTCAACGTACATTCTCAGCTTTCATCAAGCGTTAGTGAAAAAATCACTTACCATACTGGATGGATTTTCAGCTTTTTTCTTTTTCACATATCACATTTCTCTTGCACCTTGAGAGGCCTTTCGGCCAAAATATAGTTTCTTTCTTCTTGTTTTTTTTTTTTTTGGGGGGGGGGTCTCCTTATTTTTATCTCTATCTTTTCATTTTCGTGTCATTTGTTAATCGATCTTTTGCTACTGACTCTTTAGAGAAATGTATTTTAAATTTTTGTCACTATAATTCCTAATTGAAAAACCACACACTGTTATTCTCAACCACACCTTCTGCTATAATCACCCACACACTGTTATTCTCATCCATACCGTCCCTTAGCCTACCTCCAATCTGCTATATTCCCCCACTCCCCCCACTCCCCCCCCCCCCACTCTAACATTCAAGCTACAGTTTTAACGAACAAACCTAATCATCTCTCCTCTTATTTTCTTATTATCCATCTTCTCTACTCCACCCCCCCCCCGCCCCCAACATCCCATTCCCCCCTACCCCCACTCACACACACACATGCACAGACACACACACACACAAAATACAAACTATTCCTCCCAGTTTTTAAAAAACAAAATGTAACAAGACAAAACTACAAGGAACTGCCAACAGAAACAAAAAGCACGAGCCAGGAACATACACTCCAGACCCTGACAAAGAAAACATCACTCAAGTGCAAGAAGCTGCTGCCGCTGCCGGCCTTGCTAAGCTTATTTTCTTCTCCCTCAGAATCCCCGGTGCTAATTTTAAATTAATCTGGAGTCTTTGTTTCTCTCCAGACGCGTCGTCGTTTTGTGTCTCAGCTTTCCTAGCCCTCTCCCTCTACCCTGCCCCTCTCCCCTCCCTTCCCCACGTTTCGCTAACCTAGATTTAAGAGCTCTCTTTTCATGCTTTCAGATCTGTCACTGAAAATACCTTTTGAGTCAGGTGTTGGAGGATAGAGAAGTGTCCGGATAATTAAAATTGTCACTTGCCTGGGAACTAGGGGGGTGTTCTCAAAGGCTGTCACGCTGGTATGGGCTCTGCCAAGTGCGCTGAAAACGTACGCAGATTTTGTGAATAGGTTCTTAGTAGTGGCTATTGAGAGAATTTGTTGAAAAATCGTGCAATTAGCGGGCCCGGGGTGGGGGAGAATTGTTGGTGGCTGTGATCATTCGTTTTAAAGTTGAGTATACGAAGATGGTTGGCTGGTTTTTAGAGGATCGTTAAATGACGATAAATTTAATACTCATTCTTCTTCTTCTTCTCCTCCTCCTCTTCCTTCTTCTTCTTCTTCCTCTTCTCCTCTTCCTCTTCCTTCTTCTTCTCTCCTCCTCCTCCTCCTTCTTCTTCTTCTCCTCCTCCTCCTCCTCTTCCTTCTTCGTCTTCTTTTTCTTCTTCTTCCTCTTCTCCTCTTCCTCTTCCTTCTTCTTCTTCTTCTTCTCCTCCTCCTCCTCCTCCTTCTTCTTCTTCTTCTTCTCCTCCTCCTCCTCCTCCTCTTCCTTCTTCGTCTTCTTTTTCTTCTTCTTCTTCTTCTTCTCCTCCTTCTTCTTCTTCTTCTTCTTCTCCTCCTCCTCCTTCTTCTTCTTCTTCTTCTTCTCCTCCTCCTCCTTCTCTTCTTCTTCTTCTCCTCCTCCTCCTCTTCCTTCTTCTTCTTCTTCTTCTTCAACGTACATTCTCAGCTTTCATCAAGCGTTAGTGAAAAAATCACTTACCATACTGGATGGATTTTCAGCTTTTTTCTTTTTCACATATCACATTTCTCTTGCACCTTGAGAGGCCTTTCGGCCAAAATATAGTTTCTTTCTTCTTTTTTTTTTGGGGGGGGGTCTCCTTATTTTTATCTCTATCTTTTCATTTTCGTGTCATTTGTTAATCGATCTTTTGCTACTGACTCTTTAGAGAAATGTATTTTAAATTTTTGTCACTATAATTCCTAATTGAAAAAAATGATGATAATAATAATAACAAAATTACCAGCACGGAGTTCCGTAACATAGGAAATCTTTGTCTTTTCTTGGTCGTCATGTTTAACACTTTGCGATACTACAGTTCGAAAATCAATACGTCGGTCATTTGAAAGTCTAGTAAAGTTGTTTATTGTGAAAACATTTCACGAAATTTGTTTCACAGGATTAATCGGAACAACTTTCAGTTTGGGAGAATTCGTGGATTTCTCTGTAAACAAATTCAGGAGAATGAAAATTGAAAGGTGACGAAATGGGAAACAGCGGAACAAATACTAAATAATTTTGATTCGTTTTGTATGACTAAAATATAAATTTGTCTCGCACAAAATTGGCTGATATTTTACTTAAATAAAGGTTTATCCCTAGCTGTTTAACCTTGCCAATGGAGGTGTGTGTTTATCGTGGTAGTGGAGTCTTTTAAGAGGGTCGCATTGTTGGGGTTCACTTTGAAAATTCAAGCGAGCTTTTTTTTAACCTTTCGTAGTTAATTACGATGATGGCACTTCAAAATCTTCACAGCATGGGCTGCAGAGAACTATTATGTTCGTATATCCAGGACGGTTTTGATAGCAGAAAGTGGCAGTAACAATAACAGCCAGAACAATAACGATAACAGCCAGAACAATAACAATAACAGCCAGAACAATAACGATAACAGCCAGAACAATAACGATAACAGCCAGAACAATAACGATAACAGCCAGAACAATAACGATAACAGCCAGAACAATAACAATAACAGCCAGAACAATAACAATAACAGCCAGAACAATAACGATAACAGCCAGAACAATAACAATAACAGCCAGAACAATAACGATAACAGCCAGAACAATAACAATAACAGCCAGAACAATAACAATAACAGCCAGAACAATAACAATAACAGCCAGAACAATAACAATAACAGCCAGAACAATAACGATAACAGCCAGAACAATAACAATAACAGCCAGAACAATAACAATAACAGCCAGAACAATAACGATAACAGCCAGAACAATAACGATAACATCAGTCAGTCATCTGCGTGTACCTTGTGGAACTTTGCCTCCCTAACAACTCTTTTGTAGGCCTCTCGGTTGTAAGCAAGATGCCCTGCTGCTGATGCATCTACTTGCAGATTATCAGCGATGTCTTGCAGCCAAGTTCGCCTTGGTCTTCCTCGTTTTTCCTATTATGTACCCTTCCAAGACTGTCTTCTCTAAATTTTCACGACATTTAATTTGTCCATCCTCTTTACTAGCCAACTATCTTCAATATTAAGTTATTGTAGTATGGATATATTTGTTCTTTTTTGTGTCCACGATATTTGAGGACTCTTCTGTAGCATTTACATTCAATGGCATTTATGTGTTTCTCAGCTGTTTTGTTAAGTGCCCAGGTCTCACAGGCATATGTTGCTATGGGAAAGATGCATGCCCTTAAAAATCTTATTTTTGTGGTTCTGTCTGTTCCTACTTACAGATTCTTTAGTTGTTTTATTTTTTGAAGAGCGATAGATGTCCTCCTTTTAGTTTCCCTCATTGCATCTCCATTATTAGTTAGTAGTGATCCAAGATATTCAAAAATCTCCACCTCTTCCAATTTTTCCTCATTGAGATATATATTTCAGCTACCTTATTTTTTTGTCACTTGTCATCAATTTAATTTTCTTTGCATTAAGATAGAGGTTTTGCTCTTCACTGTTCTTACAGACATAATTAGTTTTTCCATTCCTTTCTGTGTTGTGGTCAGTAACACTGTGTCATCAGCATATCTAATCTCTGGTATTTCTTAACCTCCAATTGTTATGGCATCGTAATGTTCTTTGTCTTCATCTTCTCTAACATTCCTCATTATATTTTCAGTATACAAGTTAAATAAGTAAGACGACAGCATACACCCTGGACGGGCCCCTTGTTGTATGTCAAGCCAAGTTGTTTCACCTCTATTGGTCTAGATACAACAGTGATATTAATTGTGTTAAATGTGTTGGAAATCCCATTTATTTCCATTATTTCCCAAAGTTTATGGTGTTATACACAATCAAATGCCTTTGAATAGTCTATGAAAAGATAAATATAGATTCACATTAAAGTCTATACATCAACGTGCTGAAAAAATTGAGCACATTGTAGTCTGGTGTGCCTGACTCTGCAGGCAAACATTAGTGTAATTTCATAATATCTCCACACACACAGTGTTTCTATACCAGTTGTAACAAGCTGTCCATTACTGTTACTCTCGCTGTCTATTTTACCGACTCAGCTCTCTGTTATACTCACCATAGTGTTATACTTAACACATTGTCTATTATACATGCTTACACTGTCTGTTGTAATCAACGATATGTTCTGTTATACTCACCCACGCTGTTCCACTCGCCCACTCTGTCTGTTATACTCACCCACTCTGTAATACTCAATCACGTTTTTATACTCACCCACACTGTTATACTCATCCACGTTTTATACTCATCCACGCTGTTATACTGCCCACGCTATTATACTCACCCACACTGTTATACTCATCCACGCTGTTATACTCATCCACGCTGTTATACTCACCCACTCTGTTATACTCAATCACGTTTTTATACTCATCCACACTGTTATACTCGCCCACACTGTTATACTCACCCACGTTTTATACTCATCCACGCTGTTATACTGCCCACACTGTTATACTCACCCACGTTTTATACTCACCCACATTGTTATACTCATCCACGCTGTTATACTTACCCACACTGTTATACTCATCCACGCTGTTATACTGCCCACATTGTTATACTCACCCACGTTTTATACTCACCCACACTGTTATACTCATCCACGCTGTTATACTTACCCACACTGTTATACTCATCCACGCTGTTATACTCACCCACACTGTTATACTCACCCACACTGTTATACTCACCCACACTGTTATACTCACCCACACTGTTATACTCACCCACGCTGTTATACTCACCCACACTGTTATACTTACCCACACTGTTATACTCACCCACACTGTTATACTCACCCACACTGTTATACTCAACCACACTGTTATACTCACCCACACTGTTATACTCACCCACACTGTTATACTCACCCACACTGTTATACTTACCCACACTGTTATACTCACCCACACTGTTATACTCACCCACACTGTTATACTCAACCACACTGGTGTTCTCGCCTTTACCGTCTGTTATATTCATCTACAACGATTAATTTTTACAAAAGCTGCAACTATAACAACTATAACAATAACTATAACAACTGCAACAACAATAACAACAACATGTATACACTCCCTTTGCCACACATTTATACCTCAAACATTTTACAGGTCTCCCGTTCCCATTTTCTGGCAGTTTTCTTCGCCAGTCCCATCCCGTCTTTACTTCACATCCTCCCCACATTTCTCTATTCCCTTCAAACAATCTCTCTCACTCCCTGTCTTTCTCTCTTTCTCTCCAGTCTCGTTAATAACATTTCTTCAACAAATGTGGGCCCGCCAATGCCCAGACCAATTATCGCATATTAGCCAGAGAAAATTGTAATCGGAATGACGGATACTTTTTAAGGGTTCAATAACGATTATTAGAGTCATTGCTGGAATTCGTTACCGCGTCTGGATCGATACCAGTGATCAGGCTATGGAGGGGAGCCTGATTCAGAGAAGCGACTTTTTTTTTTTAAAGTGGGGGCTTTCTTTTCTACAGATTGCTCGGAGAATTAATGCCTGTTCTTTTAAATTGTATAGTGTGCACGCTATCTATCTATCTATCTATCTATCTATCTATCTATCTATCTATCTATCTATCTATCTATCTATCTATCTATCTATCTATCTATCTATCTATCTATCTATCTATCTATCTATCTATCTATCTATCTATCTGTCTGTCTGTCTGTCTGTCTGTCTGTCTGTCTATCTGTCTATCTGTCTGTCTGTCTGTCTATACTACATATACTACATATATATATTACATATCACACATACAAACACACTTAGATTACTGTTCCACAATCTGGGATGGATGCTCAGTCTCAAACACAAAAAGGCTCCATTCACTTCACAAGCGAGCATTAAATCTTATTTGTGACAAACAACAAGTACAGATTGTAGATCAACACAAACAATTCAAAATTCTATCCCTCAAAAATAGAATCATTTTTAACAAAGTTAAGTTTGTTCACAGAATTCTGTCGCACAATGCTCCGCCTTACTTGTGGTCACTGTTTACGTATAACACTAAACATAGCCAGCGTTTAAAAAACTGTCTTCTTCCTAAACCCAGGATTAATCTGTACAAGAAAAGCCTTGCATACTCTGCAGTACAGCTCTGGAACACCCTCCCCTACAATTTAAAATCCATTGGTAATACTTCATCCTTTAACTCAAACCTGTTTCATTATTTACTTCCTTGTAATTATATGCCTCCATAAAATAGCCAGCACTCTCTCAACACATGGCTCGTAAACCATCAAGTACTTCAATGACATAGTTAGAAAAGCAACTTGTTAGATATTGTTAGAAATTATTTTAATGTTTGTTTAAAAAAATATGTTAGAAGATCTGTATTTACAATGTAGTTTTATTTATGTATAAGTCTGCGTATGTATGTGTGCGTGATTGCTATTTTATTAGGTTAATTACTTCTTCTCTTTTATCTTGAATGTAGTAGTTAAATCTCACACTCTTTTGATATGTTTTTTCCTAATTTAATTTGTATTTTTGTACTAAATCAAGTGTGTGGGAAGAATGAAAGATGGAGTGATGAAGGGCAGAATGTAAGACGGGCTTGCGTGCCCAATTCTTTACCCTTGAAAAATAAAGATTATTCATTCATTCATTCATTCATTCATTCATTCATTCATTCTATCTGTCTGTCTGTATTTTGTGTGTGGGTTTTGTATGTAGCTGTGTGAGTTTGTGTGGTAGGAGGTGCGGATGGTGTGAGGTTGTGCGTCGGTAAAAGTGATGACTGGTGCGTCATGGAGTGAGAAGAATGCATCAGAGAGTGATGAATGTTTGTGCCTGAAATGAGTGGTTAGTGAGTCTGTGAGCGTTATAGTGCTTTGAGTTTAGTAGTGCTTGGTTCACGTCATTGAGTGGTAGAAGTGATCCTCTTTGCGTCAGTGAGTGGTAGAAGTGATCTTCTTTTGCGTCAGTGCATGGTAGAAGTGATTCTCTTTGTGTCAGTGAGTGGTAAAAGTGATTCTCTTTGCGTCAGTGAGTGGTAGAAGTGATCCCCTTTGCGTCAGTGAGTGATAGAAGTGATCCTCTTTGCGTCAGTAGGTGGTAGAAGTGATCCTATTTGCGTCATTGAGTGATAGAAGCGGTCGTGTGTGCACCATTGAGTTATAGAAATGATCATGTGTGCGTCACTGAGTGATAGAAATGATCGTGTGCGTCACTGAGTGATGAACGGTGAATGATAATCCTCTATTGCGTCAATGAGTAGGAAGGGTGAGTCAGTGAGTGCTATACTTTTCTGCGTCACCGTGAAAATATAATACTACAATCTATAGCGAACATTTGTAGTAAAAGCATGGCGGTAGTTCCTGTCGCACTAGGCATCAGTGAATGAATATATGGTGTTACAGTAGGAGATGAGTGAGCGAGTGAATTCATCATCATCATCATCATCATCATCATCTTCTTCTTCTTCTTCTTTTTCGACCCCCAAAATGGCATTGATTGCATTGTGTTATAATCTTCCACCTTTCGGCCCCATACATCCATCTTCAAAATGGTGTATTTTTAAATACTGGATTTGCATTTCTCATTTCGATCCCCATTAACTTGAACTGACTACTGTCTGGTGGCATAGACACAGCTTAGAGATAGATTGGGGCTTGGCCAGCTTTCGTTCGCCAAACCTGAATCAAGCAGTCAACTGTGGGCTTTGACCACTGTCTCATTCGGCTTGTGTACTGCTTGCTATACGTCCCTGTTTGAAATACAGAGTTGAAATTTCATTGTTGGTTCTTCTTCTTGGGTGGCCATCTTCTTCGTCTTCTTCTTCTTCTTCTAGGGTGGCCATCTTCTTTTTCATCTTCTTCTTGGGTGGCCATCTTCTTCGTCTTCTTCTTCTTCTTATTCTTCTTCTTGGGTGGCCATCTTCTTCTTCTTCTTGGTTGGCCATCTTCTTCTTCTTCTTCTTGGGTGGCCATCTTCTTCTTCTTGGGTGGCCATCCTCTTCTTGGTCTTCTTCTTCTTCTTCTTGGGTAGCCATCTTCTTCTTATTCTTCTTCTTTTTGGGTGGCCATCTTCTTCTTCTTCTTGGGTGGCCATCTTCTTTCTTCTTCTTCTTTTTCTTCTTGAGTGCCCATCGGAAAAGAGCGTTGATTGAATTGTGTAGCCGTTGTGCGCTATGCCAGTTCCGACACATCCAACTTCGACCGGGATATTTTTATGTCAGAGTCCCTTGTCCACTTGAGCAGGCTACTGTCTATTTCCAGGGGCACCGCTGGGAAGTAGAATATGGTCTTGGTCAGCTATAGTCCGGTGACCTCTCTCTAACTCAACTTTGAGTTCTACTACATCTTGCCCCCCCCCCCTCACATTTTAAAGATAAATTTGACTTTCCTTTCTTCGCTTTTTTTTATATAAACTTTTTCAGCGTTTAAAAAAAAACATTCTTATCATCAAATATTGTGACAGGTATAAATCTTTATATATATATATATATATATATATATATATATATATATATATACTATACGTGATATATATATATATATATCACGTATAGTAATATACCTTGTTTTACTGATATAATGGGTATATAGTACTATATACTAATAATATACTTTACTGATGCATGTAATACTATATACTAATAATATACTTTACTGATATAATAGGTAAATAATACTATACATTAATAATATATGTTACTATTCTGATGTAATAGGTATATAATACTAAGCACTAATAATATACTTTACTGTACTGATACAGTAAGTGTATAATCTTATATCTTACATCCTTCTCGTACCGTTAAACGTTACATAGGGCTCGCATGGTAGTTCGTCAAGTTTTCCTGTCTTCGGCGAGCTTTTCAACCTCGTTAAGGGATTTTATGCCCACTAATTGTACCTCTCTATGTCCTCTTTAGAGTTTCATGTGGTCAGCCTCTTTTTCTTCGGCCTGTTATGTTCCACCTGATAGCTTGCTTTGGGATTCTCTGATTTTTTCTTCTCATCACGTGACCGACATATGTCCATCTACTCTTTCTGATCAACAATGAGACAGGTTATTGTTTGCTCATCTGTCTTATCTCTGCGTAATTCTTGAAGTCTTTCCACTTTATACGAAGTATTTTTCTTAGGCATTTGTTTTCAAAATAGTCTAATTTCTTGTCTCTTTCTTTACTTGTTTTCCAGCTTTTGCGTGCATAAATGATGGTGGATATTATATTTGAATTAAATAGCCTTTTGTTTTTTGTGCTTATAACTTTTGAGTGCTATATATTCTCAAGATTCTTGAAGATCGATGCGGCTTTTGCAATTCTAATTCCAACTTCATTTCTGATGTCGCTAGTATATAATACTGTATTATACACAGTATATATTATATACAGTATATTATACATATATTATATAATATACAATATATTATAAAATAAGTACAGTAATACAAGGGTCATACCGACAGTCGTGAGCAAACTTTTTTATCAGAATTTATAGATAGAGAAAATATAAATTTATCACCTTAAACTGCATCCTGTGCACTTCATGTAGAGGTCACATGACGTCACCACCATGTGTCATGTGACCACGCGGAGCATAAACAAAATGGCGGGTGCTGAAGTCTCGTTTCGGCAACGTGCTGTTATTCAGTTCCTCGTTAAAGAGGAAATCCCCGCTGCTGAAATTCACAAAAGATTTCAACTTGCTTATGGAGATGTGTGTATAGGCGCTAGCAGTGTTAGGAGGTGGGTGAAACATTTAAAAAATGGAAATACGAGCATCCAAAATGTGCCTCGCAGCGGTCGCCCTCGAACTACCTCTACTGAACGCAACGTGAAAAGGGTTGACGACATCATTTAAGAAGACAGACGTGTCACAGTATCTGAACTCGCCGTAAATCTTGGAATAGGACACAGTGCAGTACAGGAAATGATTGAAACCCTAGGCTATAGAAAAGTTTGTGCCAGCTGGGTCCCACAGGAGAGAACGTCCAGAAAGCAGTGCGTTTGTGCCGTCAATCAGCTGGAACGGAATTCTACCGGGAGGGTATTTTCAAACTTACAGAGAAATGGAGATTATGTTGAAAAGTGAAGAAAAGGATGCAGATTAAGCTGTACATTTATATTTTCTCTATAAATTCTGATTTAAAAAAAAAAAATTGCTCGCTACTTTCGATATGACCCTCGTATATACTCTTATAATATATATATTCAGTATATTATATTATATACAGTATATTATATATACTAATATCTAATACACTAATATACCTTACTTTACGGATATATTAGGTATATAATACTGTTCACTAATAATATATCTTATTACGCTGGTATAATGCAGTGTGGCGGTGATGTAGCGGTTAGCGCACTCACCTGCCCATCAGCATTTCCCTGGTTTCATATCTCACTCGACCTGAATTTTTTGGGGGGACCGACCAACCTCAAAAAATGGGTACATGGGAAGGTGCTGGCATCCTTACTTCAAATGCTGCGGTGACTTAGAAATGTCAAGGGACTAACACTTCATATCCCCACGACTTGCAAATGCTACGGGGCATAGATATTGACATCTCCCTCTCTCTCTCTCTTCTCTCTCTCTCTCTCTCTCTCTCTGAACATTAAGTGCCCAGGACACATAGGGCTTCCGCAAGGATTTTCCACAAACGCTTGTCCTTTGTCTTTTTTCCGCTCTAGCCCAGGTGAGCCCTCTATTGCTCAACATTCTCTCTGTTGTTCTTCTCTATGTCTCCTTTCGTCTACCCTTACTTCTGTTCCCCTGTGGTGTTCATCTTAGTGCTATTTTTGGTAGTGAGTTGTCAATCATTCAGAGCACATGTCCCAACTATCGCCAGCGTCTTTCTTCAATAATTGCTGTCAGTGGCTTCATCTGCATTTCTGCCAACAAGATGTTATTTCTTATGGTGTTTGGTCAAAATATTCTTCTAATTCTCCATAAACATTTAATCTGGGAAGAATTCAACTTGTTTTCTATGGTTTTGGTGATTTTCCAGCTTTCACTTCCATAGAGTAGTACACTTAGAACATTACTCTTAAATATCCTGATTTTCGTCTTCACGCTTAGTTTTTTAGATTTCCATATAGTCTGCAACACTGCTAAAGCCTGGTTTGCTCTAGTAAGTTTGCTGTTGGTGTCCTCTGTGCTGTCTCCATCTTCTACTAATTTACTGACAAGATATACAAATTTGTTGACCTCCTCCACTAACTTGTTATCTACACTGAGTACATTTCTATTGTTCTCATTGTGCGTCATTAACTTATTATTTATTATTATTATTTATTATTATTATTACCTTATTAATAAGGTATTGATATAACAGATATATAATATTATACACTAATAATAAACTGCGTTAGCTGATATTGTCAGAGAAAATTTTAATGCTAAAAAACAAAAACAAAAAAAAAAAGAACTTGGAGGTCACGAGCAGGAAAGTTTTAGAAACCCTGGAGAACGAGTATTTGTAAACAAACGGTAGATCACACTGGGTGATACTGAAGAAGTAGCTAGTTTTTCTTTGGTTGTCGCCCCGTACAAGCTAAATCTGGGACTTCTCTCCCTTCTACTAACTTCGACACAGGAAACAATGCAATATTTTGATCAATATGTTCCTATGTTTGCTGTTATTTGCCAGCAGCGCAGGTTTCTCTCTTAAGCTCTGTTTTCACTTCTTCTTCTTCTTGTTTACACTCTCACTAAACACAGCCTGGGGGTCATTACTGTTTGTGCACTTTAGGTTTCTAGCGTATGCGGTGCTCGCGATGGGTCATTTCCACAGCAGAAGAATTTCAGAACACTCCATTTGTTAGCAAATGTTCGTCAGCTGCTCCACAGAGCACCTCAAAAGTCAGAAAATGTTGATCAACTTAATCTCAGAGCACTTCCATAGCTAGCAAATGACTATTATCCTGACCTTACGGCACCTCCGTAGCCAAAAAGTGTTCATCAACTTGATAGCAAGAAATCATTCATCAGTTTGATCTCAGAGAACCTTAATGGCAAGAAAATTTTCATCAACTCGATCTCAGAGCCCCCTAATAGCTGGAAAACGTTCATCAGCTTGATCTAAGAAGACCTTAATAGATAGAAAACGTTCAACAACTTCATCTCAGACCACCTCAATAGCTAGAAAACGTCCATCACTTTGATCTCTGAGTACCTTAATAGCTAGAAAACGTCCATCACTTTGATCTCTGAGCACCTTAATAGCTAGAAAACGTCCATCACTTTGATCTCTGAGCACCTTAATAGCTAGAAAACGTCCATCACTTTGATCTCTGAGCACCTTAATAGCTAGAAAACGTCCATCACTTTGATCTCTGAGCACCTTAATAGCTAGAAAACGTCCATCACTTTGATCTCTGAGCACCTTAATAGCTACAAAACGTTCAACAACGTAACCTCAGAGCACCTCATTATTTAGCATATTACTCCATTAAAAATGTACATTTAGCTGCAGGGTGAGCCAGCCGTCTCTCTTTCTTTCAACTCAGATTTTTCTGTTGTCACTTCATACAGTATGTTATGTCCAGAAACATATATACATATATACATACATACATACATACATACATACATACATACATACATACATACATACATACATGCATACATACATCATACACATACACACACATACAGAAGTGTCATTGTTAATTCTTTTACGCACTTGTAGTTTTCTTCTTTCTCTCACTCTATTTCTTTGTTTTGTTTTCTCTCTCTCGGTCTTTCTATTTCCTAGTTCTTTCTCTTACTCTGTCGTTATATTTTCTAGTTTTTTCTTTTACTCTGTCGTTATATTTTCTAGTTTTTTCTTTTACTCTGTCGTTATATTTCCTAGTTTTTTCTTTTACTCTGTCGTTATATTTTCTTGTTCTTTCTTTCACTCTGTCGTTATATTTTCTTGTTATTTATTTCACTCTGTCGTTATATTTTCTTGTTCTTTATTTCACTCTGTCGTTATATTTTCTTGTTCTTTATTTCACTCTGTCGTTATATTTCCTTGTTCTTCCTTTTACTCTGTCAGTAAATTTCCTAGTTCTTTCTTTTAGTCTGTTGTTATATTTCCTTGTTCTTTCTTTTACTCTGTCAGTATATTTCCTAGTTCTTTCTTTTAGTCTGTTGTTATATTTCCTTGTTCTTTCTTTTACTCTGTCAGTATATTTCCTAGTTCTTTCTTTTAGTCTGTTGTTATATTTCCTTGTTCTTTCTTTTACTCCGTCGTTATATTTCCTTGTTCTTTCTCTCTTTCTGTCGTTATATTTTATTGTTCTTTCTCTTGCTCTGTCGTTCTATTTCCTAGTTCTTTCTTTGACTCTTTTGTTCTGTTTCCTAGTTCATTCTCTCACTCTGTCGTTCTATTTCCTGGTTCTTTCTCTCACTCTTTCGTTCTATTTCCAAGTTCTTTTCTCTCACTCTGTCGTTCTATTTCCTAGTTCTTTCTCTTACTCTGTCGTTCTATTTTTAGTTCTTTCTCTCACTCTGTCACTCTATTTCTTAGTTTCTTCTCTCATTCGGCCAGTCTATTTCCTTATTCCTTCTCTTACTCTGTCGTTCTTTCTCTCATTCTGACATTATTCTTCTTCGTTCGCTTCTACCACCAAGACTGCCCTGGGATCCTACTGAATTTATGCCTGTGGTCCTCGGTAGGTCCCGTGGTCCAGCATGTGTTCCCCGAAAGGACCACACGAGTTCCCCGAGAGGACCACAAGAGGTTCAGAGTATCGCATGGCTTGAGCCTGTATTCTTGGTGGGTCTCAGAAGCGGTATTGCGTGACACCGTGGTTTTCGTTGTACCAGTTTAGTCTAGAGTTGGACTTTCTCACCGGAAAACCTCGACGTGTTTGGATATCAGTATATCCCCGCTGGGTGAGAGATGGTTGCCCACCCAGGCTAGAGTTGGACTTTCTCACTGGAAAACCTCGACGTGTTTTGAGATACTCGTGTATCATCGCCGGTTGAGAGGTGGTAGCCCATCTAGTCCAGCGTTGGACTTTCTCACTGGAAAAACTCAGCGTGATTACGATACGCATACATCCCCGCCGGGTGAGAGGTGGTTGCCTATCTATACTTCACTGGTCCAGTGTCTCCGACTTCAGCACTTTGTGGTCGTGGCTGCCCCCCTTCCTAGTTGTGACCAGAACGGAGCTTTTTCCAGGAGGACGAATCCTCGCCATTAGTGACTTCCACCTCTGGGTTGAGCCGGTTTAGGCATATTATTCCAGTATGGGAGTGTTTAAGACGTGACCGACCTATGGAGCAGAGGTACCGTGACATGAGCAGTCATCAAGTTTCACCCCTGGTGTAAGCCGGTTACGGCATACTTCACCAGTATGGGTGTATTTCGGACATGGTCGACCTTTAGATCAGAGGCGTCGTGGTATGAGTAGCTCTCGTCATGTTACTACTGGACATACTGATTAAGCTTCGTTTTATCCTTTCCATCACCTTTTCCCATCGGCGCCTCACAGCAACACTAATTGCTTTTCCGCATGTTCATCCTTGGCCGGGAGGAGCTTCACTACACACGCAGCATCCGAAGAATCTCGCCAGCAGTGTCTTAACCTCTGGGTTAAGCCGGTTCAGGTATTTCGCCCGATATGAGTGCAGATAAGTCGTGCCGACCTCTAGACTAGAGGTGCCGTGATTTGATTACTGTTTATTTTACTTAATTCTTTCTTTCACCTTTTCCACAGTGTTGCGACGCGGCAACCCCACTCGCACATTTCTTCACTGGCTTGGAGGAGCCCCACTCCACGCACGGCAGCTGAAGAATCTCGCCAGTAGCGGTAGATGAGCTACCAAATATGACTCTCATCTACCCGAAAGCGTCTGGTTTTAAGCGCCAGATATTCGCCTACGCCCCTTCTCCTGTCAGTTTAAACAGTTCTGCCACGAGAAGGCCAGGAGCTGGACTTGACTGTCAGAGGCTGTTTGAGACGCACGTCACTGGAGTGGAGAGCGTATCCTCCACCCCACTTCCGGCAATAACAGTCCTTAGAACATCTGCCATTCTATTTCCTTGTTCTTTCTCTCACTCAATCGTTCTATTTTCCTTATTCCTTATCTCACGCTGTCAATATATTTCCTTGTCCTTTCTCTCACTCTGTCGTTCTATTTTCCGTATTCCTTCTCTCACTCTGTCAATATATTTCCCTGTTCTTTCTCTTTCCAAGTATCGAGTTCACGAAGTCCGACGAAAGAAAAAAAGAAAATGTTAAGAGGAACAAAGATGAAAAGATCTTTCAACAGCAAGAAATGGCGGCATTCTTTCCAAGTAACCCACCCAAATGTGGGAAATATGCGCCCGCATTCTCTTGAGACGGAACAAAGCTTGCTTCCCTGTAAAGATACTTGAAGAATGTACGACTTATTAATCTGCGCGGAGCGATTTCTGCAACGTGAGCACAGCCCGCACAAAAAGTTTGACATTTCAAGTTAACACAGCTCGCTTTGGCTGTCAGACATTTTATCTCTTCTTCTGTTTTTTTTTTTTTTCGCGTGATTCCAGCCGCTAGCTAGAATATTCCCGTTTTTGTTCTTTTTTTGTGTGTGTATATTTTCTGATCTATTAACGCAGTGGTTCTCATACTTTTTCAGGCAAAGGCCACACTTGGTTTCACGAGCCACTTTCCTCTCTGGTCCATGCCAGTCACACAGTGGTCGTCATGGATTCCTATAACCACTTATCCTTTCGTTCTTTATCTAAGATATGTATTGGATCGTGCTGTGTGCCACTCATTTACTCCACCAAGTGTCTTGTTTCTTCGTCTTTCTCTAACCTTAAGTTTTCCTGTTGTCACTAGGTATTTCGGTTTGCATCTTTTCAAAACGTGTCCTACATGTAAGCAAAACAGAGCCAGCAGACTATAGGTGGCGGGGAATGGATATCTTTGAGGCACTCTTCAGATTCCTCATCCCAAAGTAGGAGTGTCTCTGTGGAACTGACTCAAAGCCGTCTGGCCAGCCAGCGTTGGGCGCTGGATCTTAAGTGGAGAAGGGACTTAAGTACAGCCATCAGAGGCTGGAAAACAAAGTTTTGGCCAGGCCAGCCTACACCACTGTCTTCATAGCACTCCGAGCAAGACCACAGTCTGCCCTAGCAAAGAAAGGTGCTGAAGTCGGAGGTACCCAGCCAAAAGGCACATCGCAAAAATCAGGGTACCACGCATCATCGCCATTGTGCGTACGAAGAAGAAGAAGAAGAAGAAGATTTATGGAGAAAATGGACGATAAAGAAAAATACTGCCACACGGCAGTGACAAGCTGACATAAAGAGGACATTTTCCCGGGTAAGAGCTTGTTTGCCACGGGAAAGTGCAACCTAAACAAAGGATGTTTACATCTTACATCCTTCTCGTACCTCTAAACGTCACATAGGGCCCGCACGGTAGTTCGTCAAGATTTCCTGTCTTCGGCGAGTTTTTCAATCTCATCACGGGATGTTATGCCCACTGAGCTGGCCTCTCTTAATAAGAAACAAAAGGATAGCTAACAAAAAGAATAGCTAACAAAAAGGATAGCTAACAAAAAGAATAGCTAACAAAAAGAATAGCTAACAAAAACTCATACTTACAATTAGAGAAATCCCCACTAGAAAAAAAAAAACAACAAAAACTTCGCACTAACGCAAAATAGAAACTCGTGAAAGTTGAAAACCCCTGAGAAATCTTTGCCCTAAAAAAGGATAAATGACCACGAACTCTCTACATCTAAAAACACTAACTGTTTGTCCTAGAAAGGATAAATGAACAACAGCTGTCTGTTACATTCTGTCAAGAAACAACTAGCTTATCTCTAAAACTTCGTTGTTCTACATTCTAACTAGACTGAAATGAACTCGAAACTGGAACTGACTCTACTGGAAAACCTCTCTTTCTCTCTTTCTCGCTCTTTCCTAAAATTAGTTGTATATTCTTCCCACAATCTAGAAATCCCCGTGAAAATTTTACACTTCGTTCATCCACGTCGCACGAGAAAAGTGTTTTGTTTTTTTTTTAACTTTCTCTACAATTTCCGTGCGACGGTAAACTTCTCCCTGATTTACTCTCAGTTAGCGCAACTTCTGACACTGAGTTTCTCATTTTTATCATTGACTTTCTGACCTAAGGTCAAAATGTGAAACGTTAACGTCAAGAGGATCACTCTTCTTTTCTTTAAATTACATCACTTACTTCCCTTCGACCAACATTATACTTTCCTAAGACTTATGCTTTAATTCTTATCTTATATCCTTCCCGTGCCGTTAAACATCACATAGGGCTCGCAAAGTAGTTCGCCAATTTTTCCTGTCTTCGGTGAGTCTTTCAACCTCATCAAAAGATTTTAAGCCTGTTAATTTGGCCTCTCTTAACAATGTCCTCTTCTGAGTTTCACGCGGTCTGCCTCTTTTTCTTTGGCCTGTTGTGTTCCACTTGATAACTTGTTTTGGGATTCTCTGATTATTTCTTCTCATCAAGTGACCAACATATGTCCATCTCCTTTTCCTGATCACCCATGAGACTGGTTGTTGTGCAGTCATCTGTCTTATCTCTGCATTGTTCTTGAATTCGTTCCACTTGATGCCGAGTATTTTCCTTAGGCATTTGTTTTCAAAAGAGTCTAATTTCTTTTCTATTTCTTTAGTTGTTTTCCAGCTTTCACATGCATAAATGAGGGTGGATATTACATTTGAATTGAATAGTCTTAACTTGGTTTTTGTGCTTATAACTTTTGAATTCCATATGTTCTCAAGATTCTTGAAGATTGATGCTGCTTTTGCAATTCTGATCCTAACATCCTTTCTAGTGTCGTCATCCTGGTCTATGTAGCTGCCAAGGTATGCAAATTGACTGACTTCTTCAATATCTGTTCCCTTCTATGTGTATTTTTTCATTTTGATTAATTATCCACAACAAAACACTGTTACATTATGAATTGTGCCCAAATTTCTCTCTTTTGCCTAGTCTCACTTAGAACTTCTTCATTTGTTTTCTTGGCTGTCCATGGTATTCTCATCAGTTCTACTACCTCCCTGCTTTGTCCTCATTGCCCTTCTGAAACTTCCTATCACCCAACAGGGGCAGGGCCATGTGCTCTGGGAACCACCGTATTCAGGTCGGATAGACAATGACTTCATAAATCTGTGTTTACGGTGAGTGGTGGAGTGGCTAGAGTATTTACTGTGTCCGCTTGTGAGAAAAAGATGGTCGTACTAGCTAGAGTAATGGAACATTTGATTGCCGAGAAGGACTCTGTCCCACTTCTCCTGTGACGTCCACAGTAACAGGAAATTCAGCATAGGATGGATGGATGGATGGATGGATGGATGGATGGACGGACGGACGGACGGACTGGTGGATGGATGGATGGATGGATGGATGGATGGATGGATGGATGGATGGATGGATCAAGCCAAATATATAAGATAATAAACCATATATACTTATCACTATATTACACGAATGTCAAGTAGAGAGAGAGAGAGAGAGAGAGAGAGAGAGAGAGAGAGAGAGCGAGAGCGAGATAAATAACGAAATCAGTTTCAACCACATCCAACTTCTCCTAAACTTTCATTTGCGATTAAAAAAAAAGGTTAAGTCAAGTCTCACTTAAAGATAAGATGCATCATTTTTTAACCACTTCCCAAAGTTTGAAAGGGGAAGTAAGCCAGGCTATTTTTACCCGGCCTGGGTTTTTCCCAGGGAAACTTCATTACAACCAAGTTAATTGAGTAATCATTTTCATTAACGTGCTTTGGCGGAGTCGAGTCGCACCTTAATTAGTAAGGCTTAATTGGTGCTGGAAATCCAGAACTCTGAAGTGGGAGGGTTAATTTAAAATCTGATTGGGGTAATGAAACGAAACGAACTTCCACAATGATTATATGGAAGCTGCTTATCTGAAGAAGATTCTTTTCTAATTAAAAGGGGGGGGGGGATCCTGATTTTTGTTTTTTTCAGCATTAGCTCCGTTGTGTTAGTGAATTGCTTCGTGAAAAGTTTAGTTGGCGTACTAGCCAAGAGTTGTTGTTTTGTATATTGCTTTTATTTTGACTCGTGCCTTAATAACTGGGAACAGTTTTTAATATATTCATTCCTTTCTATTGGTTGAACTTGGCATAGAACCTTTATTTATTTCTATGCATATATTTTTTGAAGCCCTGGACTAATCATTCATGGGTGCCTTCTTCCGCTGCTGCTCCAGGTAGCCATTTCTACAGCTGGGTTGATTGGGACGACTCCAGGAGAGCAAAACGCTCATTTCTACAGCTGGATTGAGTAGAACGCTACTAGGGGAACCAGGTACCAATTTCTGCAGCTGGGTTGAGTAGGACGACTCTGGAAGAACCAGGTACCTACTTCTATAGCTGGGTTGAGTAGGACGACTCTGGAAGAACCAGGTACCTACTTCTATAGCTGGGTTGAGTAGGACGACTCTGGAAGAACCAGGTACCCACTTCTGCAGCTGGGTTCAGTAAGACGACTCTGGAAGAACCAGATGCCCACTTCTACAGCTGGGTTGAGTAGGACGACTCTGGAAGAACCAGATGCCCACTTCTACAGCTGAGTTGAGTAAGACGACTCTGGAAGAACCAGATGCCCACTTCTACAGCTAGGTTGAGTAGGACGATTCAAGGATAGCCAGGTACTCATTTTCCCAACCGGATTGATTAACAGCCATTTCAAACAGAGATAAACAGCCGGCCCTTGGCATAATGGGCAAACAGAGATAAACAGCCGGCCCTTGGCATGATGAGCAAACAGAGATAAACAGCCGGCCCTTGGCATGATAGAGCACTGCAGAAACCGCTACGCTATTCTCAGACGCCCACGCATACTTCTAAGGCGACCTTGGGGGGACGGGGAGGGGGGGGGGGGCTTAAGAGGAAAACAAATAAAATTCCCCGACCTGACAATCACTAGAAAACTCAAAGGAAAAAAAAAATTATGAAGAAAAAAAGAAAGAGGGGGTGGGGTGATGAGGGGAAAAAGAGGGGGGAGGGGAAGGGTCACTGTCGGAAATGTATACATTCATAAATTTATTAACTTTTGAACAACAATAACAGCTGATGGAAAGTGCATAAATGAAATAAAAAGCGGTACAGACAAAGGCAGATTCTTATGACATGAAGAAGATAATAACAAATAAGAAAATGTTCTCTAAAAGTAAGGAAAATAGTGCTACAGTGCTTATATTACATCTTACATCCTTCCCATGCCGTTAAACTAGGTCTGGCGTAGTAGTTCGCCAAGTTTTCCTGTTTTCGGCGAGCTTTTGAACCTCATGGAGGGAAGTTATTCCCACTAAACTGGCCTCTCTTAATAATGTCCTCTTCAGAGTTTCACGTGGTCGACCTCTTTTTTCTTCGGCCTGTTTTGTTCCACTTGATAGCTTGTTTTGGGGGATTCTCTGGTTGTTTCTTCTCATCACGTGACCGACATATGTACCTCTCCTTTTTTTCTGCTCACTCATGAGACAGGTTGTTGTTCACTCATCTGTCTTATCTCTGCGTTATTCTTGATGTCTTTCCACCTTATACTGAGTATTTTCCTTAGAGATTTGTTTTCAAAAGAGTCTAATTTCTTGTCTATTTCTTTAGTTGTTTTCTAGCTTTCGCATGCATAATGAGGGTGGATATTACATTTGAACATGACAGTGCTATATAGAGTCAATATTGCTATATGACAAAAAAATATGGGCACTAACACCATATCCCTATGTGCCTCTAAGGCACAACAAGATTGCCTTTACCTTTACCTTTTCCTTTTTTATTGCTATGTGGTCGTGAAATTAGGACAGTGAACAAAAAGATAAGAAAAGTGGAAGCAACAGAGGTGTGACTTTGGAGAAGGATGCAACAAATACCCTGCGCAGACAGAAAAACAAACGACGAGATCCTCTGAGAAGTTACAGAACAAACGAAAATTAGTTCAAATGATAAGAAAAATAAAGACAGTCAAAACTTCTTTTAAAAAAATGAGAAGACAGAAGTTAGAGAACTTAGTAATAACTGAAAAACTCTAAGGAAAAGGAAGAAAGGAAGGCCACAATGAACAACAAAAAATATCTACGTGAACTGAGCAAGTGGCATGGAAAAAGAAAAAAAAAATCAAAATTAATTGGAAACACCAAGGACCACACAAGATGGAGAAGCATAATCAACACAGATGTCCGACGTGGCACACAATGATGATATACATACTGCGCAACTGCAGTCTAAAGACGCATAGATAAACCACACTGCATGATCGAGATCTGTGTATACAGCTAATTAAGTCTTTTTTTCGTCTACCGCACACATGTCTTCGGGTCGTACAGTGCGGAAGTTGGCGCGGAGAAACAACCGCACGCGCTTAAAGCGACGCTAATTTACTTCCAACCTTTCAACCAATAGTTTGTTCTCTCTTTGAAACAAATCCAACAAAGGATAATAGCTTGCCTGTGTAATCACAGTTGTGTGATGTCTGTTACCTTTTTCTGTTAAAGGGTAATAGGAAAATACGCCTTTTTATCAGAGTGTGAACTAGCAGAAATAAACCCACATTCGCTGCCAATTTCTTTTGTTCTCACATTGCTGCTGTGATATATATATACTAATTTGTTATGTTGCTTTCTGTCCATATAACTGACATGCTAGTGTCAGGGTTGGCGAACCTTAGCTGATATCCTATTGTCAGGGTTGGCTATCCTTAGCTGGCATGCTAGCATCAGGGTTGCCGAATCTTAGCTGACATGCTAGTGTCAGGGTTGGATATCCTTAGCTGACATGCTAGTGTCAGGATTGTCGAGCCTTAGCTGACATACTAGCGTCAGGGTTACCGAATCTTAGCTGACATGCTAGTGTCAGGGTTACCGAACCTTAGCTGACATGATAGTGTCAGGGTTGTCGAACCTTAGCTGACATGCTAGTGTCAGGGTTACCGAACCTTAGCTGACATGCTAGTGTCAGGGTTACTGAACCTTAGCTGACATGATAGTGTCAGGGTTGTCGAACCTTAACTGACGTGCTAGTGTCAGGGTTGGCGAAAAGTAGCTGATCAAGACCCTGTCTCACCTCTCCCTTGGTTACCCCCTAGTAAGAGACCAAGCCTGGCTAACGCAGAAGGGATCGTCAAAGTCCCCGCTGTGGTGGAGCCTGCTAAAGAAGTACTGCACACCCCCTGCTTTCTAGCTCCATCTGGGGACTGGGAAAAAAAACGTAGCCGCCATAATCCGCTCCCAATCCGACACGATACTGTGTCTCAACATCTCCACAGCATCGACTGCAAAGAACACCAGCTCGCAGTTACAGGGAGTTAGACACCAAGATAAGACAAAGACCATACGAAAAAAAAACGCATTTGTCTGCTCTTTTTTTTAAAATCCCTCTTGTTAATGTTTTTAGCATATTTCAAAGCAGTGGTTCTAAATCTTTTGGCACTCGCAGGCCAGACTGATAATTCTGTTGCTCGTCTGTGGGCCACACAATAGATAAAATCAGTCATACGCTTTTAAGATCAGCTGACAAGCAGCAGCAACTTCTTCTTCTTCTCTTCTTCTTCGTTCACTTCTACCACCAAAAACCGCACTGTGAACCTACTGAATTCACGCCTGTGGTCCCCTGTGTGGTCCAAAATAGACCACACGAGATCCCCGAGAGGACCACAAGGGGTTCAGAGTATCACAGTGCTTTAGCTTGTATTCTTGGTGGGTCTCGGAAGCGGGATTGCGTGACACCGTGGTTTTCATTGCACCAGTTTCGTCTAGGGTTGGACTTTCTCACCGGAAGACCTCGACGTGTTTAGGTTATCAATGCATCCCCGCTGGGTGAGAGGCGGTAGCCCACCCAGGCTAGAGTTGGACTTTCTCACTGGAAAACCTCGACGTGTTTTGAGATACACGTGTATCACCGCCGGGTGAGAGGTGGTTGCCCATCCAGTCCAGGGTTGGACTTTCTCACCGGAAAACCTCAGCGTGATTAGGATACGCAAACATCCCCGCCGGGTGAGAGGTGGTTGCCTATCTAGACTTCACTGGTCCAGTGTCTCCGACTTCAGCATTTTGCGGTCGTGGCCGCTACCCTTCCTAGTTGTGACCAGGATGGAGCTTTTGTCCAGGAGGACGAATCCTCGCCACTAGTGACTTCTACCCCTGGGTTGAGCCGGTTTAGGCATTATCCCAGTATGGGCGTGTTTGGGACGGGACCGACCTCTAGGGCAGAGGTGCTGTGACCTGGTATGAGCCGGTTTAGGCAAAATTCACCAGTATGGGTGTTTATCTTATTGGCAGAAATGCAGATGAAACCACTGATAACAATTATTGAGGAAAGACGCTGGCGATGGTTGGGACATGTGCTCAGAATGACTGACAACTCACTACCAAAAATAGCACTAAGATGGACACCACAGGGGAACAGAAGTAAGGGTAGACCAAAAGAGACATGGAGAAGAACAACAGAAAGGATGTTGAGCAATAGAGGGCTCACCTGGGCAAGAGCAGAAAAAAAGGCGAAAGACAGGCATTTGTGGAAAACCCTTGCGGAAGCCCCATGTGCCCTGGGCACTTAAGGTTCAGAGAGAGAGAGAGATGGGTGTTTATCAGGCATTACCGACCTCTAGAGCGGAGGTGGCATGACATGTCTAGCCATCAAGTTCCACCCCTGGTGTGTGCCGGTTTAGGCATATTTCACCAGTGTAGGTGTATTTCGGACGTGGCCGGCCTCTAGAGCAGAGGTGCCGTGATATAGCTCTCGTAGCGATACTACTGGACATACCGGTTAAACTTCACTTTCCACCACCTTTTCCCATCGGCTCCGCACAGCAACCTTTATTTCTTTTCCGCATTTACTTCCTTAACCGGGAGGAGCTTCACTCCACGCGCGGCATTTGAAGAGTCAAGCCAGCAGTGTCTTAACCTCTGGGAAAAGCCGGTTCATGCATTTCACCCGATATGACTGCACTCAGGACGTGGCCGACCTCCAGACCAGAGGTGCCATGATTTGACTGTTTGCTTCGCTTTATCCTTTCTACCACCTTTTCCGCAGTGATGCTGCGCGGCAACCTCATTTGCAAATTTCTTCATTGGCCGGGAGGAGCACCGCTCCACGCACGGCAGCTGAAGATCTCGCCAACAGCGGCAGATGAGCTACCAAACGTGCCACTCATCTACCCTAAGTAACTGGTTTTCAGGTGCCAGATATTCGCCCTCGCCCCTTCTCCTGTCAGTTTAAACAGTTCTGCCACGGGAAGGCCAGGAGCTGGACTTGACTGCCAGAGGCTGTTTGTGGCGCGTTTGCAGTCCTTAGAACCGCAAGCAGCAACAAAATCTGCCCTTTGCTATTATTATTATTATCATTATTATTATTATTATTATATGACAGTTTTCGACCTGAGATTATTCTCCTTGAGAACTATTTCTGAGTCTTACAGGACATTCAAATGAAAGAGACTAATAATAATAATAATAAGAAGAAGAAGAAGAAGAGTGGTCCTTAATTATCAAATAAATCCTCCTATATTTCCTTGACTGTTTCAAGGAAAGTTTAGAGATTCCAAAGTACTTTTTTTTCTAGAAAGTACCCTCAAACGAAACAGGGCTCCCTGCCACATTTGTTGAGTAGAGCTTTTTTTCTTTCATTTACATTTTTAAAAACAAAAGTGTTGCAGAATTATAATAAAAAAAAGGTAATCATCTCATGCCTTAGGGGCACATAGGGATATGGTGTTAGTGGCCATATTTTCCTTGACCTGTCAGCACACTAGAGGGTGATGTGGTCAGTATCACGCCTGGCCGCCTTTCCTTCCCCAACTCCAGAAGAAGTTCGGATTCGAACCCCCGACCTTCGCCATGAGAGACCAGTGCACTAACCACTTCGCCACTCAGACGCCCAGAATTATAATAGTCTGAGTGGCGAAGTGGTTAGTGCACTGGTCTCTCATGGCGAAGGTCGGGGGTTCGAATCCGGCCGGAGGCGCCCCAGTCACCCAGCTGTAGAAATGGGTACCAGACTTCTTCTGGAGTTGGGGAAAGAAAGGCGGCCAGGCGTGATACTGACCATATCACCCTCTAGTGTGCTGACAGGTCAAGAAAAATATGGGCACTAACACCATATCCCTATGTGCCTCTAAGGCATGAAAGGATTACCTTTACCTTTTTTACCTATATATATATATATATAGTCTAACAGGATCACACACACACACACACACACCACACAAAACAAGAAGAAGAAATCGTCAACTAAGCTCATGGAAAATATAAAGAAACGAGATCCGTGGAAAAGTATGACCATCAACTCCCACCGGCGTGGCCCATGATGATGATGATGATTAAATTATTGACACAGAAATGAAAGAAAACCAGACAAGCAACAATTTACTTAAGTTTCATCGCCTCAAGTTTCTGAAATATTTCAACTCGAACTTCCATTACCGCGAAGAGTGGCAAGGTTAGGAGCGGAGACTGTCCAAGGAAAGATGACAACAAAACACCAAGGACTGTCAGCCCCTTCGCATCTCAGGGAACTCTGAACACAAACCTAAACCAAAATCCAGGACTCGTCATCAGTTTTAAGAGCGACATTTTATCATTTAAAACCGCTTATAATCTCAACAACAATCAGCGGTACACCTGCGAACCCTGCATGAACACACCACTTTGGCGATCGCTGCAATAGAGTCTGCTGAAAAGATTTGAGGATTATGTTTTCACAGTGGATTACCGTTGTTTCTTTTCTGTTTTCTTAAGTTTCTCGTCTGGAAGTGTTTTAATGGAAGACAGTTTTATCCTGCCCGGTTCAAATTAGGTTGTTCTTGTCGATTTGGCAGATTAGAAAATTGATTAAAACTTTTTTTTTTTAATCCAAGCAGGCAAATATAGTGCTTTCAGCTTCTGCATAAGCCAGATTTCTTTCCTCCGTCAAGGTAAATAATTATATGGAAATCCAAATATATTGCCTGATCCTCATCCTCAAAGAAAACTAATTAACCTCGTTTACTGGCTGCTTGTCTGGCTGAATATTTGGGCTTCTTCTCCAAGCTACCTGCCAAGAAATTTATTATCCAAGCTGATGTAATTAAGAGAAGGTGTAAGATGAAACGGAGAATGGGCATGTGATAAATGTCTTTTTTTTTTAAGAAGTACACTACACTCCTACAGACATTTTGATTTCATTTGTTTCGTTTTTTTTTTTTAAGAACCTCATTGAAGAAATATTATATAATCTTCTAACTAAGCAAAAACCTGCACTGGTGATTTCAAAGGAACAAATACAGAATATAAGGCATTCATAATTATAATTATTTCGTATACGGAGAATGAGTTTGTGTTAGGGAATATTTTAGCAAGCCCACCTTTGTGTTTACGTTATGACAGCACGCGTTGATGCTGTTGTCTGTTAAATCTACTTCCTGTAATTTTATTAAATAATGCTGCACTGAGTGTTTGTTGGAACTCTGCCAGGCAAAGGCAGACAAGTTTTTATAAATGTCTGAGTGTAGGTCTTACATTGTTATCCCAGTGTGTGTTGTTGTGTGAGGAATGGCATGGCGTGGGGGTGTGTGAGTATGTGTGATGTTGTGTGAGGTCAGGGTGGAATTTGTTAGATCAACGTCCTCTTTGTGAGAGCTGGCAGCGTTAGTGTAGCCATTTTAAGGTTAGAGTGTTGATTATTTCCCTTCGTTATCAAATTGTTGATTGTTCCCCCTTAACTATAGAAATGTTGATTACCTCCCCACGCTACAGGAATGGTGATTGTCTCCCTTCGCTATAGAAACATTAATTGTGTCCGTATATTACCAGAAGTATTGATTATCCTGTTTTAATAAGAAAGTAATAATTATCCCTCTCTAATACCAAAATGTTGATTATCTCCTTAACATTTAAGTGTTAAATATCCCTCTTTAATCCTAGTGTCACTTATCCTCTTTAGTTTCAAAGTGTTGTTATTATTTAATAATAAAATGATTCTGCCCTTTAAAACCAAAATGTTGATTATCCCCTTTAAAATCAAAGTGTTGATTATTCCCTTTAAAACTAAAAAGTTGATTATCCTCTCATCATCATCATCATCATGTGCCATGCCGACTGGCGTTGGCTATTATGCTTCTCCAGAGTACACGATCCTTCATGCAGGCCATCAGCTCAGCTGGTGATCTCCTCTCACACCATCTCTTCAGACTGTCCAGTATTATTTCTCTTGGTCTTCCCCTGGCTTTTCTTCCCTCTATTTTTCCTGTTGTTATAATATTTTCAATGCCCCCTCTTCTCATTGCATGTCCTATGAAAGTACGATTACATTGTCTCTGTCTTATTTTTTTTTCTTACAAAATTGTTTCTATCTCCAGCTCTTCTCAAACATTCTTCATTAGTTATTTTTTGCTGTCCAGGGGATTCGCAACATTCTTCTAATAAACCACATTTCTGCTGCTTCCAATGATTTTTGTGCAGACTTGCCTATTGTCCATGATTCACTTCCATATAATAAGATAAGTTTAATACAGCATTTTAGGACTCGTTTTCTAACATTCATTGATAAAGATGTGGTGGTTAATGTGTTTCTCATTCTCTGAAATGCAGTCTTTGCTTGGCCTATTCTGTTCCTAATTTCTGTTCTGCATTTCTCATCTGAAGTTATTACTGCTCCAAGGTATTTGAATTTCTGCACCTGCTTTACAACAGTTGTATTTAATTTTATACTGCATTTTGGTGGATTCTGTTTCTTAGATATAACCATAGTCTCTGTCTTTTTGATATTCAAAGTAAGGCCTTTCTGATCGCTTTCTTCGGCGACTTCATCCAAGAGATTTTGCAGGTCTTGTTGGTTCTCAGCTATCAGTACTGTGTCGTCAGCACACCGAAGGTTGTTAATATTGTATCCTCCTACTTTTATACCTGACTATCCCCTATAAAAACAAAATTGTTGATTATCCCGTTTTAAACTAAAGTGTTGATTATCCCCTTTAAAACCAAAATGTTGATTATCCCGTTTAAAATCAAGGAGCTGATTACCCTCTTCAAGGTCAGCGTGACTTTCCTCTAAACGTCTCGAACAATACGATAGGCTAATTATATCTAATTCCAAACCATGGAGCGGAATTCTCTCATAGCTCCACCACTCTGGACGACATACACATTTGTGCTGGTTGAGCTGAATATACTCAGTTTGTAGCTTGTCCTTGTGAGTACCACGAAGAAACAGGGCTGACCCTTTGTTAAATCAGGTCTGTGCAACAAAGAAACAGGGATGACCCTTTATTAAGTCAGGTCTGTGCAACAAATAAACAGGGATGACCATTTGTTAAGTCAGGTCTGTGCCACAAAGAAACAGGGCTGACCCTTTGTTAAGTCAGGTCTGTGCCACAAATAAACAGGGCTGACCCTTTATTAAGTCAGGTCTGTGCAACAAAGAAACAGGGCTGACCCTTTGTTAAGTCAGGTCTGTGCAACAAAGAAACAGGGCTGACCCTTTGTTAAGTCAGGTCTGTGCCACAAATAAACAGGGCTGACCCTTTATTAAGTCAGGTCTGTGCAACAAAGAAACAGGGCTGACCCTTTGTTAAGTCAGGTCTGTGCGACAAAGAAACAGGGCTGAGCCTTTGTTAAGTCAGGTCTGGCAGCCTGCGCTATCCATCGGGCACGGTCATTGTCTGTTTCGGCAGGCACCCGAGGTATAAAGAGATGCCACCAAGTGTATAGTGCTCAGAGAAGATCCTCTACGTTATCCCCAGAAGAGAGGAGACAGGCATCTGAAAGAAACCAGGGAGAGAGGTTTCGAGTAAGAAAATCCTAGAGAAGAACCACTGAGGTACACACAAATTCTGGCTGAGGATCGTGAGAAGTGGAGACAGTTTAATAGCATCTGTCAAGACAGCACTGAGCGAATCAGGGGCAGTAATGAACAGCCACAAGTACATCTGGGTGCACGTTACAGGCACATATGGGTGTATGTGAATATGGGTGTGTGATTATGTAATATGGCATATGTTGCTGACATGTTTCTGGGATTTAGAAGGAGAATATTTCAGCTGTGAAGGAGGGGAGTAGAGGCTGTGGAGGAGGGGGCGAAGAAGCTGTGGAGGAGGGAGGAGGAGGCTGTGGAGGAGGAGGTTAGGGAAGAGGCTGTGGATGGAGAGGAGGCTGTGGAGGAGGGAGGAGAAGGCTATGGAGGAGGGAGGATGAGGCTGTGGAGGAGGAGGTTAGCGAGGAGGCTGTGGAGGGAGGAGGAGGTTGTGGAGAAGGGAAGAGAAGACTGAGGTGTAAGGAGGAGAAAGCTGTGGAGGAGGGAGGAGAAAGCAGTGGCGGAGGGAAGTTAAGGCTGTGGAAGAGGTTGTGGAGAAGGGAAGAGAAGACTGAAGTGTAGGGAGGAGAAAGCTATGGAGGAGGGAGGAGAAAGCAGTGGCGGAGGGAGGTTAAGGCTGTGGAGGAGGGGAGGAAAAGTGAACAGGGCTACCCAGACAGTACGGACATTCAAATCTTTCTGTGGAGTAGTGAGATAGATTTGTTTAAACATTTCTTTTAAACATAAAAGACGTGGACTGAATACATACATAAATACATACATACATACAACATACATACATACATACATACAACATACATACATACATACATACATACATACATACATACATACATACATACGTAATACATACATTACATACATACGTACACACATACACCCACACATATACACATACATACGTAAATATACACATGTAAAAAGTAAACAGTACACACATATTACACTCTTACACACACACACACACACAAACACACATATATATTCATACACACATATACTGACAGCTAAATTATTTTGTCTTCAAAACTGCAGATGCACTGATAAATACATTTATAAAAACGCGCTTTATTTCCTACAATATAAAAATGCTTCAATTCTTAACTTAATGGCATGCAACAGAAAAGGTGTAATAGCGTGCCTGGAAATGGCTTCATATCAAAGTGACCTTTTTTTTTTTTTAAATCCAGAATAACAGGAGCGTCTTTGCTAAAAATATTTTTGAGGTTGCTTCCCTTGCTCTGACTCTTTGTACAAACAAGCGCCAGGCAGGCACATAGTATCGGGTAGCTAATTTATCGCCTATTCGACAGAAGTTGATGAACAAAGCAACCCCGTGCAAGCTGAACAACAGTTCCTGCATTCAAAAGGGAAATAATTAAGCATGTACATAACATAAAATGATATACTGAGGCTATGAAATTCCGCTTCGGTATGTGCTTGTTGTTAATAACTGCTGTTCTTTGGAAAGCGAGTATGAAAAGAAAAGAAAAAAACCAACAGTAATTTATAAGCGTTAATTTATAAGTAATTTATTTACCAGAAAGGAAGTTAGAATTCGAATTGCAAAAGCAGCATTCACCTTCAAGAATCTTGAGAAAATATGGCATTCACAAGTCATAAGCACAAAACCAAGTTAAGATTATTCAGTTCAAATGTAATTTCACATTTATGCAGGTAAAAGCTGGAAAACAACGAAAGAAATAGCCACGAAATTAGGCTCTTTCGAAAACAAATGCCTAAGGAAAATACTCGGTATAAAGTAGAACGAATTCAAGAACAACACAGAGATACGACAGATGAACAAACAACAACCTGTCTTGTGGTAAAATGTAAAAAGGTAAAGGTAGTCCTGTTATGCCTTAGAGGCACATAGGGATAAGGTGTTAAGTGTCCATATTTTCCTGGGTGATCAGAAAAAGAAGATGGACACATGTTGGTCACGTGCTGAGAAGAAACAATCAGAGAATCCCAAAACAAGCTATCAAGTGGAACACAACATGCCGAAGAAAAGGAGATCGACCACGTGAAACTCTAAAGAGGACATTGTTAAGAGAAGACAACTCAGTGGGCATAACATTCCTTGATGAGATTGAAAAACTCGCTGAAGACAGGACATCTTGACGAACTGCCATGTGGGCCCTTTGTGACGATAAGCGGCACGTGAAGGATGTAAGATGTAAGAATTTATAAGCTAAAATCCTACCACATAATTATCTTTGTCACGCTGTCCTTTTAAGGTACATGTTTTGTTTTGTTTTTTTTTTTACTGGGGGGGGGGGGGGGGGGAACTAGGCTGAAGTCTAACAACTGTAAAATTACTTTCCTCTTCTTCTTCGTTCGCTTCTACCACGAAGACCATCCCGTGATCCTACTGATTTTGCTCCTGTGGTCCCTCGAGAGGACCACAAGAGGTTCAGAGTATCGCAGGGCTTGAGCCTATATTCTTGGTGGATCTCAGAAACGGAATTGCGTGACACCGTGGTTTTCGTTGTACCAGTTTAGTCTAGAGTTGGACTTTCTCACCGGAAAACCTCGACGTGTTTTGGATATCAGTATATCCCCGCTGGGTGAGAGATGGTAGCCCATCCAGTCTAGAGTTGGACTTTCTCACCGGAAAACCTCAGCGTGATTAGTATACGCATACATCCCCGCCGGGTGAGAGGTGGTTGCCTATCTAGACTGCCCTGGTCTAGTGTCTCCGATTTCAGCATTTTGTGGTCTTGGCCGCTACCTTTCCTAGTTGTGACTAGGACGGAGCTTTTGTCCAGGAGGACGAATCTTCGCTACTAATGAGTTTCACACCTGGATTAAGCCGGTTTACGCTTATTATCCTACCATGGGCGTGTTTAAGACGTGACCGATCTCTAGAGCGGAGTTACCGTGACATGAGTGGCCATCAAGTTTCACTCCTGGTGTAAGCCAGTTTAGGCATATTTCACCAGTATGGGTGTATATCGGACGTGGCCGGCTTCTAGAGCAGAGGTGCCCTGGTATGAGTAGCTCTCGCCTCGAGACTACTGGACATACCGATTAAGCTTCACTTTATCCTTTCAATTACCTTTTCACATCGGCGCCGCACGACAATACTAATTGCCTTTTCGCATTTTCTTCATTGGCCGGGATGAGTTTCACTCCACGCACGGCATCCGAAGAGTCAAGCCAGTAGTGAATTATTGTACTTAAAATTTGACGCTTCCCTTACCGGAAGACTAGCAGAAAAGCTCAGAAAATTTTAGAAAATCGCAAGGAGGTAACTCATGATCTCATTGGATGGCTAGTCAAGACCCTCATTCCACCTCTTCGTCGGTAGTGACAGTCTCATCCAGACTGATGTGGCAGGGATCATTTGCAGCTTCCAGTAGGGGTGGAGTCTGCAAAAGAAGCATTGAACTTCATTTCTTCCTTTGTTTCCTGCACTCTAGATCTGCTAAACCAGCTGCCGCAGCAACAGGAAAGATAAATAGGAAGAGAGGCAGGGAAAGACCATGAGAACAAAAAAAAGTCATGGAGAATCTAACGCGATGGCACAACAATAAATAAATAAAGCATCATCAGGTGCCGTGCCGACTGGCGTTGGCTTTTATGCTTCTCTATAGTACACCATCCTTCATGCAGGCCATTAGCTCTGCTGATGATCTCCTCTCACACTATCACGTCAGACTGTTCAGTATCATTTCCACTGGTCTTCTCCTGGCTCTTTTTCCCTATATTTTCCTGTTGTTATAATATTTTCAATGCCCCCTCTTCTCATTGCATGTCCTATGAAAGTACATTGTCTCTCTCTTATCTTTTTGACAAGATTTTTTGTCTCTCCAGCTCTTCTCATACATTCTTCATTAGTTATTTTTGCTGTCCAGGGGATTCGCAACATTCTTACCAAAAAAAACCCAAAAAAACACATTTCTGCTGCTTCCAATGATTTTTGTGCAGACTTGCCTATTGTCCATGATTCACTTCCATATAACAAGATAGGTACTATACAGCATTTTAGGACTCGTTTTCTAACATTCCTTGATAAGGATGTGTTGCAAAATATGTTTCTCATTCCCTGAAATGCATATATATATATATATATATATCTGAACCTTAAGTGCCCAGGGCACATGGTGCTTCCGGAAGGATTTTTCCACAAATACCTGTCCTTTGCCTTTTTCTCTGCTCTTGCCCAGGTGAGCAGGTGAGCCATATATTGCTCAACATCCTTTCTGTTGTTCTTCTCCATGTCTCTTTTGGTCTACCCTTACTTCTGTTCCCCTGTGGTGTCCATCTTAGTGCTATTGCTGGTAGTGAGTTGTCAGTCATTCGGAGCACATGTCCCAACCATCGCCAGCGTCTTTCCTTAATAATTGCTATCAGTGGCTTCATCTGCATCTCTGCCAACAAGATGTTATTTCTTATGGTGTTTGGCCAAAATATTTTTCTAATTCTTCGTAAACATTTAGTCTGGAAAGAATTCAACTTGTTTTCTATGGTTTTGGTGATTTTCTAGCATTCACTTCCATAGAGTAGTACACTTCTTCTTCTTCTTCTTCGTTCGCACTGTCTGTCTATATCTGCAGTCCTGTCTCTTGGATAAATTTCACTGTTTTTTGTAACTCATGTATGGAACCGTAGAGCTTATCTTCTTTAGTGGTTTCACTGGGCCAGTAATTATTTCTCAGTGTCTCGTAGTTGATGCAGTTCTGGAGGATATGTTCCACGGTTTGGGGCACCTGGGCACATGTACATAGATTAGTAGTACCAACCTTAAACTTTGTATACATATGACTTCGGAGTCGGCTGTGTCCTGTTCGGAGACGGAAGATGGTGACTTGTTCCTTTCTGTTTAGCATGTGATAGTCATCATGTGGTGGTGTTTGTGGCTTCCTGTAGGTTTTTATCATGCTTTTCTTCTGATTATAGGTGACTGGTATGTCTGGTTGCTCCATTTCAGTGCCCTCTTTAGCCAGATGGTCAGCTTTCTCATTGCCTGGTATCCCACAGTGGGAGGGAATCCACTGCAAAGTGACTCCATGTTGTAAGCCAATTTTTGACAAGGCATCCTTAAGGTCTGGTAGTTTGTTGCACTGAAGAGCCTCCAGTACTGATCTTGCATCTGTGAGAATTACTACAGGACATGTATCAATTCTGGAGTCTGATAGTTTTTCAACTGCAGCAATAATTGCCCTAACTTCTGCATCAAAGTTGTTGCAGTATTTAAAGTGGGTATGGAAATCTTGTCAATGGTGTTGTTTGGATATTCAATATATGCTCCTGCCCCACCATTTTTTATGGCATTATGTGCAGATCCATCTGTATACACACGTATCCAGGTGTCACATGGATATTTGTCATCTAGAACACTAATGTGGCTATTGATCTTACAAGACTGCTCTGCATCTCACCATTCTGCACACCTTTCACTTCAGTCTGAATAGTTATTTGTGTATAATCTGCTTCTTTCCATGGTGTATGCTCTGGTACAGATGATAATGGAGTGACTACAGTTGGAAGGTCAGGTATCAGCTTACGCATACGCTTGGCCTGATGAATGAAGCTGCTTCTTTTAAGCCGTCCTAATGCCAAGTTATTGAATCTCTCCTTCAGGGGATGGCTTACAGAGCTAAGGAATTTTTCTCCCATGGTCATGACCTTTGTGTCTCTACGTTCCTTTAGCAGCTGAACACCAACTATTTTCTGCATTTCTACTATTGGTGTGGACCTCATGGCACCTGTGATAATCCGTAGTGACTGATTTTGAACTTGTCTAGATTATGCAGCGTAGTGTTTGATGCTGTGCACCAAGATGTTGAGCCATATTCTAAATGTGGTAGAATACTTTGCTGATATACATTCTTGAGGATTCTTTCACTAGCTCCCCATGTAGTCCCACTCAATTTTCTTAATATGGCTAGTTTTCTTCTGGCTTTTGCTTCTGCACTGTTGATGTGTTGCTTCCAAGTCAGTTTTGAGTCAAGAGTCACTCCTAAGTAAGTGGGTTGGTTGTCCATCCTTAAGGGTATTTCATTTACAAAGATCTTACCTGCTTTCTGTTTAGATGAGAGGGTGAACAGAGTGGTACTTGATTTCTCTGTGTTGATACTTACACACCATTTGTTTGTCCATGATGTCAAGATGTCTGCTGCTCTTTGGAGTCTCTGTGTAGCAACTGTCGCATATTCATCTGTACACCACATGACCAGATCATCTGCATACAGTGCTGCTTTGATTCCATAGGGAAGTTCCTTGACCAGGTCATTAATGAATACAAGGAATAGTGTAGGCGAAAGGACTCCTCCTTGTGGTACACCGTGTCGCAGAAGTACTTTCTGGCTTTTGTGTCCATCCATTACTACTCTAGCTCTTCTATTGTGTAAATAGGACTTTATCCAGTTGTACAGTCTTCCATTCACATTGCAGTTTCTTAGTTTCCACAACAGACCTTTTTTCCATACTTTATCAAAGGCTTTCTTCAGGTCTATCCACGCTGCTAGTACAAGGTTTTTCTCTTGGAATGCATCCTCAATCTCTTGAGAGAGATAGGTCACTTGATCTTCCGTACTGTAGTACTGCCTAAATCCTGCTTGTTGTGGAACGAGAAGGTTTTCACTTTCTAGGTACCATTTTAGCCTCAGGTCAATGATGCGTTCCATCGTTTTGCATAGGCAGCTAGTGAGACTGATTGGCCTGTAGCTGGAGGCAGTATCACTGTTTTTCCCTGGTTTTAGCAGTGGTACCATGCTTGCTTCCTTCCAGATTTGAGGTAACTTACCTGTGCTCCAGCACATATTGAAAATATCCAACAGCTTTCCCATTGCTGCCATTCCCAGGTTCTTGATCATTTCATTGGACACTCCATCTGGTCCTGGTGATTTCCTTGGTTTCAGTTTACTGACTGCTAGGTCTAACTCACTGTGTGTGATTGGTGCATCCATGACCTCCACTTTTCTGACTTGTTCCTCCTCTTTCTGTGGCTCGATGCGCACTGTACGCTCCTTCTCTGGATGGATATCAATGTTGCAGTCCTGTGCAAACATGCGAGCAAAGTGATTTGCTACCTGCTTACCTGTAAGAGTTTTCCCATCCTCTATTAGTGTAATCTTTGTACTTCTTCCAGTACTCTCATCATTTAACTGTTTGATTAGTTTCCACAGTTTCCTTCCATCCTTTTCAAAGTTTAGGGACTCTGTTTTCTCTCTCCAACTTTCCCGTCTGGCTTGCAGCTTTGCTCTCTGAAATTTGGCCTTAGAATGTTGGTAATTATTGTGGTGTTCTTGGCATGGTCTATTTTCTGCTTGCTTTCGAGCTGCTTCCACGTCATCATGGAGTTTTCCCAGCTCACTAGACCAGTATGGTTTATAGTCCCTGCGAGCTCCTCTGGGAATGGTTTCACGAGCGGCCTGAAGGATACAAGCATTGAACTCCTTCACTATGCTGTTAATATCCTTACCTTCTATGGACAGCTGTCCCACCAGGATACCTGTACGATGTTTGTACATTGTCCAGTTTGCTTTTTTATAGTTCCATCTGGGGAGAGGGTTACTGGTGTTAAGGAGTTCATTTTCTATTGTCAGGAAGACTGGTCGATGGTCGCTACCTCCAAGTTGTTTTCCAACTTCACGTGTAATGTTCCACTTCAGATCTGGAGAGTGGAATGCCAGATCTGGTGTTGATTTTGTATGCCAAGCCCTTGAGTAAAATGTTGGGGCATCCATTGGCTGGTTGATCAGGAGAAGTCCATTATCATCCTGCCAGCTCTCAACTTCATCTCCTCTCTTGTCTATGTGGTCATAGCCCCAGCTCTGGGAATGGCTGTTAAAATCACCACAGACCATCAGTCTCTCTTTGTGTGGGATTGTTCCTAAAGCAAGTGGACGGTCATTAGGACAGTAATAGTTAAGGAGGTGGAAATCTGTATTACTACTTTTTAGATGGATCATCTGGTATTCGGCTCCTTCCATGTACACTCCCACCTGACATGCGCTGATGTTATTCTTAACAAGTGTGAGTACTCCTCCTTTTCTTCTGTCCTGTCGGTCTGATCTAAAACACTGGTAGCCTCTGATTTTAAAGGCGGCATCTTTGGTTAGGTGTGTCTCCTGTATGCAGCATATACTTACCTGCTCTGCAAAAAGTATGTTCTCTAGTTCAACCTTTTTGCTATAGCCATCTCTAACACTGCTGACACCCTCAGCATTCCACTGCATTATTTTAAGTTCTTGCTTTTTGGCTGTTTTCTTCTGTTGTATTTTTTGGCCAGTAGCTCTACTCTCATGTCTCCTGACTCCACAAGACGAACTGAGAGGACCTCCAGTAGCATTGGGTGGACCCTTTCGAGGCAGGGGGCCCGGCACTGCACCTGCCTGGTTAGTCTTCACAGGGCGAGCACCATGTTTGAAAACTGTAGATATAGACATTTCATTAGCGATAATGCGTGTTACCCTGATTTTTGCGATGCGCCTTTTGGCTGGGTAACTCCGACTTCAGCACCTTTCCTTGCTAGGGCAGACTATGATCTTGCTCGGACTGCCATGAAGACAGTGTGGCTGGCCTGGCCAAAACTTTGTTTTCCAGCCTCTGGTGGCTGTACTTAAACCCCTTCTCCATGTCAGATGGTTTGAGACAGTTCCACAAAGACACTCTGACTCTGAGATGAGGAATCTGATGAGTGCTTCAACGATATCCATTCCCCGCCACCTATAGTCTACTGGCTCTGTTTTGTTCACATCATTCTGATAGCCATTGTTGTAAAGACCCATAGGCTTGTCACGTCCTGGATTCATTGGTTTCACACCAGACTTCCCTCATCCCCGCCAGAGATCTCCATGTCCCCATCCGTCCACCAACCTGACATTACATTTTGCAAAAATAACAATTACAATTACAATTAGTGTTGATTGCTACAAGTTTCTGGGCTACAGAGGTAGGTCAGAGTTTTTAAGCAAACAGATCTATGTTCCCTGTCTCACAAACACTGTGTTAAGATAAGTGTGCTCTTAACACAGTTGTTCCCAGGGGAAGTAGTACACTTAGAACATTGCTCTTAAATATCCTGATTTTCGTATTTATGCTTAATATATATATATATATATATATATATATATATATATATATATATATTAAAACTCAGCAATTGATCTAATGGAAAATAATAAAGATTGAGATCTACGGAGAAGCTTACCGACATGGCACCTGATGATGATAAATTCATTCCCTAATGAACACATTCAAGGCATTGTGTGACACGAAAACCCTATTCGCAGCTCCAGCGAGACAGAGCAACAGAAGTTGTCAGCAACTGACCAGTTGTAATGAACTCGGTATGAAACAACACAAAAGCTTGCCGTCTGTGAACGTCACGTGGGGTAAAGATGAAGTGGGGTTGGGCAGCTTTGCGTTGCCGTAGACAACCTTCTTCTTCTTCTTCTTAAATGTGTCACATTTAAATATTGACTTCTATGTGCCGTCCTATGTCTGACAGTTAAATCTTGATTTCTATTTGTCTTCCTGTATCGCACCCTTAAATCATGACTTCTATTTGTCTTCCTGTGTCTCACTCGTAGATCTTGATTTCTAATTTGTCTTCTTATATCTCACAGTTAAATCTTGAATTCCATTTGTCTTCCTGTGTCTCACTCTTAAATCTTGACCTCTGTTTGTCTTATTATGTCTCATCATTAAATACTGACCTATATGTGTCGTCCTATGTCTGACAGTTAAGTCTTGACTTCTTTTTTTTTTCTTCATGTGTCTCACTGTTAAATCTTGACTTCTATTTATGTCTCATCATTAAATCTTGACTTCTATTTGTTTTCTTATGTCTCATCGCTAAATCTTGTCTTCTATTTGTCTTCCTATGTCTGACATTTAAATCTTGATTTCTATTTGTCTTCTTATGTCTCACAGTTAAATCTTGACTTCTATTTGACTTCATGTGCCTCACTCTTAAAACTTAACTTCTAATGTCTCGCAGTTAATCTTGACTTCTGTTTGTCTTCCTGTGTCTCACCTTAAATTTGACTTCTGTTTGTGTTGTTATAATTCACCCTCAAATCTTGACTTTTATTTGTCTTCTTATGTCTCATTGTTATAATTTGACTTCTATTTGTCTTCGTATGTCTCATCGTTAAAGCATGACTTCTATTTGTCTTCCTGTGTCTCACCATTAAATCTTGACTTCTATTTGTCTTCCTATATCTCGTTGTTTAATCTTGACTACTACTTGTTTTCTTATATCTCACCGTTAAATCTTGACTTCTATTTGTCTTCTTATGTCTCGCACAATGTTAACTGAAGCCCTGGCTGGATCAGTTCCTCGAGTTCTGAAAGGAAAATTCTTTGGTTCGTTCCTTTCGTTCCTTGTTTGTGTGACTCTCTTATCCCTAATAATCTTGTCTGACTCTCTTATCATGAATAATCTTGTCTGACTCTCTTATCATGAATAATATTGTCTGATTCTCTTGTCCTGAATCATCTTGTCTGAGTCTCTTATCCTGAATAATCTTGTCTGACTCTCTTATCATGAATAATCTTGTCTGACTCTCTTATCCTGAATAATCTTGTCTGACTCTCTTATCATGAATAATATTGTCTGATTCTCTTGTCCTGAATCATCTTCTCTGACTCTCTTATCATGAATAATCTTGTCTGAGTCTCTTATCCTGAATAATCTTGTCTGACTCTCTTATCATGAATAATCTTGTCTGACTCTATTATCATGAATAATCTTGTCTGACTCTGTTATCATGAATAATCTTGTCTGACTCTCTTATCATGAATGATCTTATCTGACTCTCTTATCATGCGTAATCTTGTCTGACTCTCTTAAAATGAATAATCTTAAAACCAGTGATTTCCTACCTTCTTCTGAGTGCAACCCTAAACCAGCTGTAGCACATCTCTCTCTGAACCTTAAGTGCCCAGGGCACATGGGGCTTCCACAAGGGTTTTCCACAAATGCCTGTCCTTCGCCTTTTTTTTTCTGCTCTTCCCCAGGTGAGCCCTCTATTGCTCAACATCCTTTCTGTTGTTCTTTTCCATGTCTCTTTTGGTCTACCCTTACTTCTGTTCCCCTGTGGTGTCCATCTTAGTGCTATTTGTGGTAGTGATGGGCTCAGTTTCCTGATAAGCATTTCTCCTTCCACCTGAGTTTGTTTTTTCCCTTGCTTCTGTTTCTGTAGCAGTCTGATAGTTTGGTTTTTTTTTTACCAGATAGGGTTGCTGGCCCTATGCCGAACCCTCCTTAGTCGCCTTTTACGATCATGCGTGGTAGGGTACAGTGGTCCTATTCTGCTGTAGCACATGGGCTCATGAAAAAGGGTTTTAAAAAATTGAAATGGAACAAAAAATTATAATATACAATGTCTTCTTGCGACCCTCCCTCAGATGACACCAGTAATCTAACATAAAATCTTTAGGCGTAACTTTCTGATACATTGTCCGGCATAAAGTATGGCTGGATTTAGCTGACGTAGTGCGCAGAAACTGATTACGTGTGATAAAAAACATGACGTCAGAGATGAAGCAGACAAATGGTAACTTTTAACAATGGCTTCTTGGCAAACACAACATCGTGCACTCATCGTTGAAACTTATTTTAAAAGTGGAGAAAATCGTCTATTACTGTACAACGAAAGTTTTGTAGCCATTTGGAGTTGCATCCCCGTGATAATGTTCTCGATCGCAGGACAAAACTATTTTGAGGTGGGTCAAAAAATTTAAGGAAACCGCTAATTGCCTTCATAACAAGTCTACTGGTCGTCCAAGAACTCAACAGACACCTGAACGAATTCAAGAAGACCACAAAGCATTGCTGAGTAGCTCTCGGCAATCAGGTGTTAGGAACGCTTTGGCACCTGGCATCCTCTTACTGTTAATATTGATCTTTATGTGCAGATACTAACTGAATACTTCATTCTAGACTTGACCGATAGAAATAAGAGACTAATATGGTTTCAACAAGATGGACCAACTGCCCACACAGCCCGTCAGTCCATGGCCACGCTGCGACAAACATTTCCCAATCGTCTTATTTCCATATATATATATATATATCCATACCATCATTTCCTGTACTAAACTGTATACCGTTCCAAGATTTACAGCGATTTCAGAAACTGTGACATATCTGTCTTCTTTGATGATGTCGTCAACCCTTTCCACGTTTCATTCAGTGGAGGCAGTTCGAGGGCGACCGCTGGGAGGCATATCTTGAATGCTCGTGATTCCATCTTTGAAATGTTTCACCCACCTCCTAACACTGCTAGCACCCATACACACATTTCCATACGCAAGTTGAAGTCTGTGGTGAATTTCAGCAGCGGGGATTTCCTCTTTAACAAGGAACTCAATAACAGCACGTTGATGAAACGAAACTTCAGCACCCGCCATTTTGTTTGTGCTCCTAGTGGTCATGTGACACATCATGGTGACGTAATGTGACTTCTACATGAAGTGCAAATGATGCAGTTTAAGGTGATACATTTATATTTCTCTGTCTATAAATTCTGATTGTTAAAAAATGTTGCTCACGACGTTATGACCCTCGTATAAATAGGAAATAACGAGGCTTTGGTACGGTAAAATCTCTCTCTCTCTCTCTCTCTCTCTCTCTCTCTCTCTCTGAACCTTAAGTGCCCAGGGCACATGAGGCTTCCGCAAGGGTTTTCCACAAATACCTGTCCTTTGCCTTTTTTTCTGCTCTTACCCAGGTGAGCCATCTATTGCTCAACATCCTTTCTGTTGTTCTTCTCCACGTATCTTTTGGTCTACCCTTACTTCTGTTCCCCTGTGGTGTCCATCTTAGTGCTATTTTTGGTAATGAGTTGTCAGTCATTCGGAGCACATTTCCCAACCATCGCCAGCGTCTTTCCTCAATAATTGTTGTCAGTGGCTTCATCTGCATTTCTGCCAACAAGATGTTATTTCTTACGGTGTCTGGCCAAAAATATTTTTCTAATTCTTGGTACGGTAAAGTAAGAGAACATAATTTTGTAGGATTCAACCTCGACAAAAATCTTAGACAAAGCACTTTTGTGAGACGTGAGAGAAAGAAAAAATCACAAGAGAATTACCTGGGATTCGAACCACGAGCCGTCTAGCCACGAGAGAACAGCGTACTAACGAACTGGCCTCGGAGTCCGTGGTTCAAATCTCAGCTCTTGTGATATTTTTCTTTCTCTCACGTCTCACTAAAGTGTTGTGTCTACGATTTTTTTCGAGGTCTAAGCCTACAAAATTATGTTCTCTTACTTTATCTAATTTGAAGGATCTTCCTTAGGCAAGTGCTAACAAAGGGCTGATGCTGTCCATGTTTCTGATCCACACAACTCGACCGATTTGACATTTTAAAAATATTATTATATTTATTTTACTACTCAACCACAACTGTAATACTGAAGAAATTTAACATTTCGGAGGAAAAGTAACGTTGAGCTTTACGGAACACAAGAAGATAAAGTCTATGGAATTAAAAAAAAAAAAAAGAAAGTAAAATAACGAAAATTTTGTTTACGATCTCCACGTAGCACCATAAAACTTCAGGCATGTCTCAGAAACCTTTATATACTTTCGTCGTTAAACGTGTTTTGAAAGACGTTAAGAAAGTATTATCCAGTGAATTAATATTTGCAAACGGAGCTATTTTTTGGGGGGATAGTATAAATTATATATTTACTTTCAAGTTTTGTGACTTTCCTCGCTTGCACTGGTGCCTAAACAAAATACTTTTTTTTTTTGTTTTTTTTTTTTTTTGTTTAGATGCTTGAAATAGAAAGCAATATAGTGTTATGAAGAAACTGGTGATATCTTTGTGGGGTTGATCTGAACTTCATAACTCTCAAATGTGTTTGTGGAAACGATTGGCGTTTGTTGATAGCATATCCATGCAAGATATTGCATCTGTTAACGGCTGCTGAGTTCTGTATTTGTGATATGCTACACGAAACTTGATCCAAGCATGAAAATTGCGGAACGGGTTACAGTTTTCCCCTGAAAAAAAGTTAATGAAATTAGCATCGGCGGGGGTTTCGAAATATATCGTGGGATTTTTTGATAGAAAAGCGAAAAAAAAACAAAAAACAAGGGTATGTTTTTTGGCATATTAGGATAGTTTAAGGATTTGTAATGCGTGAATGAAAAGCTTATGGTACTCAATCATTCACGCGGGCGAAAAAAAAAATCCACCTCTAACAGTTTTATAGTAGTTCTCGATTAGTTCTTCGCCTGGGATATAAAGCTCAGTTCTTCACCTTTTTCATAAACCTCAGCTTGCAGGATTAATCATACCTAAAATAAACAGTCAAGATGGCGCGGTGTGAAGGTCAATTTTCAGAATTATTCTTTGATGAAGTTAGCAAGTTTTTTTTTTTGTTTGTTTTAAATCCTTTATGATATTTTGATTTCATAGCATCTCTCTCTGTTGCCGAAGAAGGTCTTTATTTACATTTAATGAAGGTCTCAAAACAGAGAATATTGTGGAAAAGAGTTGTAAATGTGTATATGATGACAGATGGCAAAAAGGTTGTAATATGAATGTGTTTCATATACATTTTTTGTAGAGTTTACTGAACAATATTCTAGTTAGAAGTATTTTTGCACCTAAAGTATGGTCAATTTTATCCCATTGCTGTAAATCTTGACGTTCTAACAAATGTGGTTTATGGTAGGAGCACAATATTATGTATTAGTAACAGGAACAATTTTTTCTTCTTCTTTTTCATCATGTTTGTCGCCGTTGCCATCATCATAATCATCATCATCATCATCTTTTTCTTCTTCTTCTTTTTCTTCTTCTCCTTCTTGTTCTTCTTCTGCGTTCACTCTGAACATGAAGCTCTTTTCTATTGTTTATAGCTACTTTTGGCAAGACACATCCCTCTTCGGCAAGGCTTAAGTACTGAGCGGGTTTTCCTTCGTATGTTACGCCAGTTCACGCGGTCAGACAGCTGTCTGTGGCCCACTGGGAGGTAGAATAGGGCCTTTGTCAGCTATGGTTTGCCAGTCCTGGCCGCCGTCTCATTTAACTTGAATACGGCTTCGAAGGTCCCAGAGGCGAATGCCTCTGTATTGAATTCTTCCACGAGACGTTAAAACGGATACGGAAGGTGTTATCTTGTATATATCTGCGCATGCGTTGTCTTTTTATTACAGCTAATGTTGACCATTCAATCTGATTTGCAGAATGCGTGGAGATTTGACAAGTTGACTTCCTGGGGTTAGACATGTCAGCCGCTGTGGATCTGTCTCCCTTGAAACAAGATTCGCCTTCAGTTTGCTCCGTGCAGGTTAGACCTTCCTCTTTGGGTTGTCTGGAAGAAGATTTAGAATCTAAGAGCTCCTACGCCACGATCAGTTTTGTCCAGAACTCTGCAAGTCCTGGCAGATCCGACTTTTCAACTGCTGGAGCTGGGAATGAAGACGGTGATCATCGGCTGTCATCGGAAGTACCGAACTCTTCCGAGCACGCAGCAAAACACGAGCCGACGTCAAAGCAAGCTTCTCCTGTCTCATCTGCCAGTTTTATCATCAGCAACGATTCAGGTCTCTCCGCCAGCCATGTGGATGATTGCAAAACCGCCAGTGCTTCGAGTATGAGCTCCCTAAACCAACATCTTTGCCATAAACAGCATCTACCTCAGCGTCGGCAATACATCTTCTCTCAGGGCCACAACATCATCAACGGGTTGTCCTATATTTCAGAGGACGAGCTGAAATCCTTTCAAGGCAACGCTCCGGCTTTGGAATCTTTTTTGGATAGAATCTCTGCTTCAGATATCGACAACGCAGCAAATGTCGATTTATGCGGTTCTGCAGGAGTGGAAAGAAGTGGCGCTCCGGAGAATTGTGATGACAAGAGTGATATCATGATGGACACAAAGATAGAGGACGATGACGACTGGTCAGATAAGGATGACCATCAGATCGAATGTGCAGAGTGCTGCACGATATTCTGTAACCTACAGTCTTATATGGACCACGTGTGTAGCGGATCTCAGAAAATGATGAGCTCATCAGCAACAGGAAAGCAAATCCAATCGTTTCAGAGGGATGCAGAATTAAGTGACAGTCTATGCTTTGTTGACGCAGTAAACTTCCACGGCAACATTGTCATCGGCGCTAACGGGTCAGCGTATGTCATAGATGACAGCTGTCTAGATAACGACGTCTTCTCCTTGCTTTGCGAAACAGCAGTGCTCAATGACAACCAGCCTGTTGCCTGGCGTGAGGCCTGGCCCTCGCAGATCTCCAAAGTCGTGTTCATTTCACACAAAACACTTTACCCTGCTTACTGCCAGTCGCCGGAACGCTCTGAAAACTGGCCAGGCTCGGAAAGCTACCACGTGTTTGACCTGACAGCACGTGACACGGCTGATATCCTGCACCTGCTTTCTTCATTTACATCTCTCAGTAGGTCTTTCCGACAAATTCTTATGTGCTTCAACTGTAAACTTGTTTTCAGACGGTCAGAATCACTCCTGCTGCACGCAGTAAACCATCATTCCATCGCGATGACTGAGGAGAATAGAGCATTGATAGCCCAGCATAACATTTCAGTCATAAGTCACGTCTCTGGAATAGACAGACAAGGTAAACTGTCAATCTTGTATCCCATGGATACTGGACATTCATCCCTGCCTCGTACTGATGACCTTCACGGGTCCACAAGAAAGAAACAGGCGGATATTATGGCTCAAGGTGACCCGCCTGGGATGGAAGGAAGGCCTCCCTTGAGTAAACACGTCGGAGCTGTATTACCGTCACGGTTCAGTGACTTAAGACCAGCACTGGATATAGTTTCTCTTTCTCGGCAGAACTGCTTAAGTCATGGCGGGAATTATGGATTCGGAAGAACCTTATCTCCACGGCAACACCTATCTGCTGCTGCTGAATCTGACAGCGGAAATGACGGAAATCCTAAAAGTTCTCTAACTTCCGGCAGCGATGGACTAGTTTCCAGAAAACATCTTAAGAATCAGAAAACTTCTGCTGACGAGCCAAACGGTGCGTCAACGCTCGGGCCATCAAAGTCATCATCATCATCATCAGTAAACCCTTCTTCTTCTTCTTCATCAACATCTTTGCTAATTTCAGACTTCTTGCCTTCATCTTCCACGTCCACCACGCTGTCTCCAACAACGATACCAACTTCAGGGCAGTCACTGGCCAGTCCAACCACTTCGAAATCTCTTCTAAGCTCATCTTCTGCAGCGTCATCATCGATGCAGCCGTTTAATCTTCAAATGACAAACTTTGTCTGCACATGTGAAGACCATGGCCAAGGGCGAACCCCCGGGGCTGACTGTATAAAATGCAACATGGTTCACAGTTTATCCCCATCTTTAATAAATCATCTTACCTTGACTCATTCCAGAAACTCTTGCAAAACTCTTAAGTGCCCTAAGTGTAACTGGCACTACAAGTATCAGGAAACTCTTGAGATTCATATGAAGGAGAAGCATCCAGATAGTGATACCGAGTGCTCCTTCTGTGTGGGAAATCAGGTTCACCCGAGGCTGGCCCGAGGGGAGACTTACTCATGTGGGTACAAGCCGTACCGGTGTGAGATCTGCAACTACTCCACCACCACGAAAGGCAATCTCAGCATCCACATGCAGTCAGACAAGCACATCAATAACGTGCAGGATTTAACTGCGGGCAGCGTTGAGATGAAAATGCAGTCTCAGCAGTCTCCGGTCAGCCAGCAGCCCGCGTTATCCTCGGCCGGGTCAAATCAGAATGCGTCCTCAAGTTCGCTCGAGGAAGCTTTGCCGAAGACGCTCAAGCCGAAACTGTCATTCAGGTGTGACGTGTGCAGCTACGAGACCTCGGTGGCCAGGAACCTTCGGATACACATGACCAGCGAGAAGCATACCCATAATTTAATGATCATGTCCCAGACCGCTAACAACATACAGCAGGACTTGGCACTACCTCATCTGAGCCACGTCAATCAATTCCTTTCTGTCAATCAGCAAGAGCAGGCCGCACGACTTGCTGCTTTCAGCCTGTCCAGTGCCCTGTTGTCATATGAACAAACTGCGATGTTCATGTCCACAGCCTACAGTCCCTCTTTGTCCCGATTCGAAACTGACAAGAGCATGAAGGAAAATGAAAATGACACATTTCATTACCCAAAGGCTAACAAGGATGCGACTAAAATGTTCCAGTGCTGCATTTGTAACAAGTATAATTCCGATAGTATGAACAATATCCACAACCACATCCAGTATGACAGAACGAAGTCCGGAAACTCGGACGCTCATATATGTTTTACAAGCGGCATGTACACCTGCAGCCTCTGCTGCTACAAGACGAATCTAAAGGCCAACTTCCAGCTCCATTGTAAGACGGATAAACATCTACACAAGCTTCAGATGGTTAATCACATCATGGAAGGGGGCCCAGGAAACGAGTGGAAACTTACGAGGCCGAACTCACCCATACAGGTTTGCTGCAATGCATGCAGCTTCTATGCAAGTTCCCCTCAGAAAATGCAGCTTCATTTGAGCACGGTTCAGCACGAATCTTGCGCTCAGCTCTTTCGGTATCTCCAGATGTTGGATCTGAGATTTCCATCGCCAAATTCACACAAGACTCGCTATTATCATTGCTCTCTCTGTTCAGCCAATGTTCCCACCAAGAGTAGACTAATCATGCACTCGATGACACCTCGCCATCTCCAGAAGGAACAGTCCTTCTACCAGAATCGCGTTTCCTTCTACGACGTGTACTTTCTGAAAGAGATATCGGATGGGGAATCCGTACAGTTTGACGATGCAGGTCAGCCATTTCTCCTTCCCTTCTTGTATATCTAATGCTCCTTATGTTCTACATTCTCCTTAAAATTTACGTAACTTCGTTACATTAGCCTTCGTAACTTTGTTACTGTTAAACTTGTATCTCTGTTTTAGGGATGAAAGTTTTTTTTTCAGAACCTCCAAACCAAAGCTCACTGGCCAAGACACCTTCATATTTCCCACTATGTGCTCCTACAACCAAAATGTTGTGCCACTTCATTTTCGGGAAAAGATTATAAGGATCGACTCTCTCTCTCTCTCTCTCTCTCTCTCTCTCTCTCTCTCTGTATCATGGCGTCTTAATAATTTTCTCTTTTAAAAAGTCTACGTTGATGTAGTGGTTCGTGCATTCCCCTATCAATCAGAAGGTCCATAGTTCGATTTCCCAATCAGGCTCAATTTTTCGAAACCGCCTAGCACTGGGGTCAAACCAGGCCCCATAAAGAAATGGGTAACTGGGGTTTCCCTGGGAAAACAAAGGCAGGGGAAGAAGGATGCCGGCATCTCTGCCTCAAAATGCTGTAGTGGGCTAGAAATGTGAAGGCACTAACACTCCACACACCGCTACGCCAGACACATGCCACGGGGAATTAAGATTTGAGAATTCAGGAAAACTAATGTAACCAGTTCCCCAGCCCGCTCCATCGCTGTTTTTAAAGATCTTTCAATACGATAAGGTCTGCTTTGAAGAGTTCAAGATTTGCAGCTGCCAATAAAACAGACCAAGACCCTACCGTAACCTCTTCTCCTCCACCCCCCCTTCCAAATTTCACTTCCTTCCACTCTCTGTGCCATCAGACTGTTCCGCCATTTCGTTCTGGCCAGCCGTGCAGGGATCAAGATATCTCCCTAGCCGTGCAGGGATCAAGATATCTCCCTAGCCGTGCAGGGATCAAGATATCTCCCCCTGCCATTGATCAAAGTGAGGCATGCCGTTTCTGAAGTTCCCTCTAGAAGTTAAAGAAAACCATTGTTTCCAACTCCAGATCCGACTCTAGGCCCTCGTCTCAACATCTTCACAGCTCTGGCTACTGCGAAGAACGAAGGCAAGTTTACTCTTAAGATGAGGCAATACATCTTTATCGATCAATTCTACATTCTTTTTTTTTTTATAGATGTTAAATTTCATATTCTTGGTATCCGCCGTTAAATTTCTATTTCCTTTTTTAATATCATTAAATTTCCTTTTTTTTTTTAAGCACAAAGATGTGTCCGTAGTTCGCAGACAACATACTTTTCTAACTAAGTCTTTCATATCTGTGCAAATAAAAATAATGAATGGCTTTTTACTTCCTCCATTTTTCACCTGGAAAATTCAGTCGCCATTCATCAATTTCTTTGTTATGGCCCTTTGGTAGCCGGCGCCCCATACCTGAGTGTTAGTGTCAGGGCTGACAAAACCATAGCTGACCAAGACGCTGTCCCGCCTTATCGTTGGTACCTCGGGTATAACAGGGCTTAGCCTGGCTAATGGACCGTCGTGGGGGTCTGCTAAAGAAGTAGTGCACCCCCCCCACACACACACCACACAATAACTGTGGCTCAAAATCTTCACCGCATCAGCTGCAGAGAACATCAGTTCCAGGGAGACTGAAGAAGAAGAAGACGACGAAGAAGAAGAAGAAGAATCGCTTTGATATACGGAAACCTGTAATGTTAACCGTACACAGCAAAGACGTGTCACACCCCCACATTCAGCGTCCTGAATACCCGGCCAAGCGTATCCACCCGTTAAACCCAAGACGTCGTGGGACAGTCCCCAGTTCCCAGCTTTTGTTAAAATCACGGCCCCGGGCCCCCCTCCCCACTTTCCCCACCTCTTCCCGTGTGTGTGTTGCTGCCCCGCCCACCTTCACTCTATCCTGTGTGTCCTGTTTAATGGCACCCTGTTTTGTTACCTGGAGTTCCATGTTTTGTTACCTGGAGTTTCATGTTTTGTTACCTGGAGTTTCCAGCACGTGGATTTAATCTTAGAAAAGAAACCTGCGTCCGACATGCAAACACCTGTAGCATGTTGGAACATGCTTTTGTTACCTGCTGGCCTTTTTCTTTCTTATTGTTATGTTTTGTCCACGTGAATCATCATATCTTTGTTTGTTTGTTTGTTTTGTTCGTTCGATTGTTTGTTTGTTTCTTTTTCTGTCACTCTGTTTTGTGTCTAGTTTTCTCTGTCTTTCTAGATTTTGTTTCCTTCTTTTTTCATCATTTCTTTCTTTTTCTTTCCTTTTTTTTTTCCTTCTTTCAACCGTCCTTCGTTCTCGTGGCGAGGAGGAGCCTGAGGTCCCTTATATATGGGACTTAACTTCATGTGAGTTTCTGTTTTCTTTCCTTATATTCATCTACAGTGAAGTGGGCACTGGTCATTAGTGTGTGGCCTTCGTCTTTAGTACTGGTATCATCGTGGACTCCGTTACTACAGCGTATAATTGTCTATTTGCGGCTTTTTAATCTGCTGTATTCACAGAAACGGCGATCTCTTCATTGCTTATGTATCCTCCCCCCTCCCCCCCCCTGCAAAAAAAAAGTCTGGACAGCAATTCCGAAAAGCGACAATATCATCATCATGTGCCATGCCTAGAGGCATTTGCGACCATGTCTCTCAACAATTTCCCAATATTTCATGTTCTTCATCAATTCTGTTGTTGTGCTCTTCTCCCATGCCATTTTGTCAAGCCATCTAAGATTTTTCTCTTTTTTTTTAATGCGGTCTACCTCCTCCTTTACTGCCTCCAATTTTCCTGCTTGTCACGATATTTTCAACCTCTCCTCTTCTCGTTATATGACCAGTAAACCTTGACTCTCTTTCCCCCGTAGTGTGTCTATTAATGTTCGTTTCCCACTGGGTTTCCTTGGGCAGTCTTCGTTTGTTATTCTGGTTGTCCATGGTATTCTAAACATTCTTCTTAGGAACATTTCAGTTGCTCTTGTTTTTTTGTTAATGACCATGATTCGATCCCATATATTAGTACTGTCTCGTTGTAGCTTTTGAAGACCCTCCACCCAGCCAGTATCCGTTGACAAAGATGGACTGCACAAATATGTATCGAAACTATCTTCTTCTTCTTCTTCTTCTTCTTCTTCTTTCTTCTTCTTCTTCTTCTGCTTTCCGCGCCAATAGGGCCCATTGCTGCAGTTAAAGTTCGTCATCAATTCTCTCTCTGTTCCTAATCTTTTCTCTCCAGTAGGTGAAGCGAAACTTCTTTATATCCTCTTCTATCTTGTCTTTCCATCTCTGTCTTGGTCTTCTTTCCTTCATCTCATATATACATACATATATGTGTGTGTGTAAGTATACATATTTATATGTGTGTTTGCGTGTGAGGTGGGATAGGTTCTTGGTCAGCTATGGTTTGCCTTATATATATATATATACATACATATATATGTATATGTGTATGTATATATATTAGCTCTTTTGGGCTGTTCCCCCACGGGAAAAAATATGGCGACACGCCTCTGAAGAGAGGACTTTTCTTTTGTGTAGGTTTCTATGGAGAGTTTCCACGGTACTGCTTGCCCGGGAGAGGCCAGGAGCTGACATTGTTTTCTTTGTGTAGTGTCAGGTTTCCTTCATTACGGCGAGACTGAGGCCAGATCTGACCGGGTGAAGATGGATGGGAGGAGCACATACTCAAAACTTTTTTTTTTTTGTTTGTTTGCTTGTGTTTCTGGAGGATGAGGTTTTTTTTTTTTTTGTTGCCTGCAGGAGGTCACCTGTGTCTTGTCTTCTTTGATTTCTGGGGAGTGCTAGGGAAAGAGATTGAGGCAAGGATGATTTAGATGAAAAGAGAAAGGAAAGAAACGAATACCCGTTCTTTTTTTTTCTTTTATTTAAAATATCTAAGGCGCATGGGTAGCTAAGTGATCAATGAAGATGTCTTGTCATGATGAAAAGTCGATGGTTGCAACCCGGACGAAACCCCTCTTCTCTTCCCCCCCCTCCAAACAAACACCCAGCTGTAGAAATGGCTACCTGACCCTTCCTTTACCTGGAGAAGGAAAGCCAGAGAAGGGTGGGGTGCAAACCACAGCACCGTCCAGTGTGTTGACAGGTCATGGAAACCTTGTAGTTTAACACGTTATTGTCAAGATGGTAAAATAAGGACATCTTTATTATTGCAAATAACAAAATACTTGGTATAAAGTGGAACGAATTCAAGAACAACTCACAGATAAGACAGATGAGCGAACAACAACCTGTCTCATGGGTGATCAGAAAAAGAAGATGGACATATGTAGGCCATGTGATGAGAAGAAACAATCAGAGAATACCAAAACAAGCTATCAAGTGGAGCACAACAGGCTGAAGAAAAAGAGGTCGATCACATGAAACTCTAAAGAGGACATTGCCAGTTTAGCGGGCATAACATCCCATGATAAAGTTGAAAGACTCGTCGAGAACAGGAAAACTTGGCAAACAACTGTGCCGTTTATCGGCACGGGAACGATGTAAGATGTAAGAAGATGATTGCAAATACTGCCTGGAGATGGGGGAGACAGAGAAGAGAAGAATAGGAATGGCATGACACCCATTCAGCATCATGAAGACAACACTGTTATCCAGAACTCTCCATGAAAACAAAAAGATCTGTAAATGGCGATCCCTCTTCCGTAGGCCTATTACTGGGGGTACCAAAGGAGAGGTGGGACAGGATCTTGGTCAGCTATGGTTCGCAAACCTTGACGCTACTATGTCACTTATGAATCGCTGAATGTCTAATCGGACAGGGTCTTTGTCCTACACTGAAAGGAACAAATGTACAAGTGCAGTATTAAAACAACCACTAGTGAAATGTGAATTTCTCCAATAAATAACAATCAAGAAAACAAAGTACTTTTGCCACATCAAAAAGACATAACATTATATATTGAAGATCACACCAGAAGAAAAGATGGAAAGAAAAAGGAGCGAGAGGTAGACAGAGATGTGGGATGAGAGGAGCTGACAGGACACAGCCTGTGTGAGTGCACCATCAAGGCGAAGGAGCGAGGAAGCTGAAGATTCATTACCCCCAGCCTTCGTACTGAAGAACTGAAAACTACTCGACGAAAAGTTCGGTGGAACATGGATAAATGGTTGCGGAAATAACATGGAGTTGTTGTCAGTGAAAACTCTAGACTAAACTGGTGCAACGAAAACCACGGTGCCACGCAATCCCGCTTCTGAGACCCGCCGAGAATATAGGCCCAAGATCCCGCGATACTCTGAACCTCTTGTTGTCCTCTCGGGGATCTCTTGTGACCCTCTCTGGAACCACAGGAGGACCACAGGAGTAAATTCAGTAGGATCACGGGGCAGTCTTGGTGGTAGAAGCGAACGAAGAGAAGTTGTCAGTGAAACAGTGAATATTAGAGAAATAAAAAGACTACATTTTATGCGCGCGCACACACACACACTCAAGCATGATTGACGGTGCGTGTTCCATGTGCAGTTCAGATTTTCTGAAAATGAACTGAGATCTGTGATTACTGATTACACAAAAGAAGCAGCCAACTTAAAACACTGGCCTTTATCCCGGCTCCTTGAACCCTGGAAGGGTTCACTGAAAGATTTTTTTTTTAGGGGGGGGGGGGTCCATGGACCAGGAAACGGATTGGCTCGATTAAATCATTTGGGCTATACTTATTGCTTTATTTCTTAATCACGCAATCCCGCTTCTGAGACCCACCAAGAATACATGCTCAAGCCCTGCGATACTCTGAACCTCTTGTGGTCCTCTCGGGGATCTCTTGTGACCCTCTCTGAAACCACAGGAGGACCACAGGAGTAAATTCAGTAGGATCACGGGGCAGTCTTGATGGTAGAAGCGAACGAAGAGAAGTTGTCAGTGAAACAGTGAATATTAGAGAAATAAAAAGACTACATTTTATGCGCGCGCGCACACACACACTCAAGCATGATTGACGGTGCGTGTTCCATGTGCAGTTCAGATTTTCTGAAAATGAACTGAGATCTGTGATTACTGATTACACAAAAGAAGCAGCCAACTTAAAACACTGGGCTTTATCCCGGGGTCCTTGAACCCTGGAAGGGTTCATTGAAAGATTTGGGGGGAGGGGGGGTCCATGGACCAGGAAACGGATTGGCTCGATTAAATCATTTGGGCTGTACTTATTGCTTTATTTCTTAATCACGCAATCCCGCTTCTGAGACCCAACAAGAATACAAGCTCAAGCCCTGCGATACTCTGAACCTCTTGTGGTCCTCTCAGGGATCTCGTGTGGTCCTTTCGGGAACCACACGGTGGACCATGGGATTTAATGAGGACCACAGGCATAAATTCAGTTGGATCGTGGGGCGGTCTTGGTGGTAGAAACGAACGAAGAAGAAGAAGAACATGAAGAAGAAGAAGTATTTCTTAATGAAAACTAAACGGCTGCTTCAAGCTGGAAACTGGTGTCCATAGGCATCAAAGGCTGAGAACCGCTGGCTTGAGATATCTTAACAAACGTTTCGCCAGCTGCCTGTTGTATACAGCTCCACTTCGAGGCGAGAAGTTATAGATCGGGAAGATGAAGGAGGCAGAGTTGACGTGAAGGAAAATTAAACAAACAAAACTGTCAAGGAGCGAGCAAGATCTTCTCGTGATATGTGGACCTACAGAAGTTCGGCTAGTGAGCAACTGGGAACTGTGTTTCTATTTCTGTGGGGGATAATCCGACGGGGGAGAGAGAGAGGAATTTCGGGACACAGTCCAGGTTTTCCTTGGAAGCCTCCCGTCTGTGTGTGTGGTGTGCCAGAGGATGTAAGGACGACCCAAGCCGTCGACTGTCACGGAGGGCATCCCTTTGTTACTCCCCCTTGAATTTATTGCCACAACTTTATGGAAAGCCTGCAGATCATCTAAAACTTCAGGTATTATTATTATTAACGTTATTATTATTATTATTGTTATTATTGCCTTGTTGTTGTTCTTCCTCTCCTTGTTCTATCTCCATGAAATAGTGTCTTCGCTTATCGATGCCGTGAAGATATTGAAGCACAGTGTGGTGTCGGATCGGAAGCGGATTACGGTGGCTATTTTTTTTTTCCTTCTCAGTTCCTGAATGGAGCTTAAAAAAGCGGGGGTGGGGAAGAGGTGTGCAGTACTTCTTTAGCAAACTCCACCACCAGGCTAGGCCTGTTGCTAAGGGTATCAACAGAGGGAGGGTCTTGGTCGGCCGTGGTTCGTCACTGTAGGAGCTAGTAAGTCAGCTACGAGACACTAACTGTCAGTTCGGATAGCGTCTTCGCTGCCTATTAGTATTATTGAATTGGCCCTCTCCGCTTTCCGTACTTGTTACCCGCTGAATGTGTCGTATTCTTCCACCTGGTAACTAACTCACAGATGATTCTTGCTGGTTATCTTGGGCCTGTACGTGCGCCATATTTCTGTCGGCTGTTGTTCTGACATGTGTGTTCACAAGCTTCTGTTTTAGCTTTAGAAACATAAGACACAGAAGAAACAGAAGACAAGAAACAAAAGACACGGAAGAAACAGAAGAAACAGGTTTGACATACCTCTAAAAGTTCATCTTTCCTGACTGTTCATTTTATCTTTGTATGAATCTCTTTTTCTCTCTTGTACCACATGTCTGTTGTGATGAGTTCCCTTTTGTTTTTGGCTGTTAGCGTCCATGTCTGGCACTGATAGCACTTAACTGGCAGGGCAATTAACTTTGTATGGTTTTGTTGTCAGTTGTGATGTATTTCTTTTTCAGCAAAAGAGTCATTTGTTCAGTGACCTGACTCACTTTATTGCATCTTTTCTCAATTTCGGCATCAATTTTCCCTGAGGACGACATTATACTACCTAGGTATTTGAAATGTTTCACCTGTGCAATCCCGCTTCTGAGACCCACCAAGAATACAGGCTAAAGCACTGTGATACTCTGAACCCCTTGTGGTCCTCTCGTGGATCTCGTGTGGTCTATTTTGGACCACACAGGGGACCACGGGACCTAACGAGGACCACAGGCGTGAATTCAGTAGGTTCACAGTGTGGTTTTTGGTGGTAGAAGTGAACGAAGAAGAAGAAGAAGAAGTTTCACCTGTTTCAAGGGCTAAAGTTGTCTAGGAAGATTTTTGCTTGGATTTCTTCCCTCACTATAGTCATGACTTCTTTTTCAGCACTGATCTTCTTAATGTGGCTTTTACATGAGCTTGCTAAGTTATCCATGTTCTACTGTAGGTCTTTTTCTGATGTGTCTATAAGTGCTTGATCGTCAGCAAAAGAAAGGAGTTCGTTTATGATCCTTCTATTGGGTATCTTCTCTGGAGGGTGTTGTGGGTTTGTCAACGTTTTTTTTTTCTTCTTCTAGGATTGGGCTGTTGAGCAGTTTTGTGGTGGAGTTTTTAACTATGTATGTTAGCTTCTTTCCAGATGTTGTCAATGTATGTTATGAATAATAAGAGAGACAGTACATACCCTTGCCTCACTCTAGATTTTATGATGAATGGTCCAGACTGTTTCCGCACTTGTTCTAACTAAGCTATATACAGTATATGATTATGTCCGACTGACTGTCCTGTGAGTTCTCTTAGTGAAAAGATGGCATCTGTACAACTTACATATCTTTCCTAAATCCCGTCTGCTTTTCATATAAATCTAGTTCGTTCATTGGCCACGGTCTGTTTATATTACAGGTTTACATTACAGCATTACATTACACCGTTACATTACAATTGCAAACGAAGATTTCTTCTTAAAGGAGAAAAATTAAGAGTGGAATTTGGAAAAGTCAATACATTCCTCCGGTTGTGAAGATAAAATCGGTGTGCGTGTGGGGTTGGAAGTAGGTCAGGCTTAACTGTGATTCCTGGCAGCTGGGTCAAGTCTCACTTAAAAGTTGGGCGAGTGTTGTGTGTGCGCGCGTGTGCGCCTTGTAGAAGGGCTGTAACTCTTCCTATAGCATCATTGTTCGGATGTAAGCTGCCTACGTCGGAGTGATGGTTTGATCATCCGGGGCAGTAGAACTAAAACTATTTCATCATCATCATCATCATCATCATCATCATGTGCCATTAGACGCAGAAGTGTTTTCTTGCCTTTGCTGTTGCTGGGTCTGGCTCATGGTCCATCAGTTGATGTTGTTGGCGTGTTTCTGCTGCTGTCGTGCTGTTGGGCCTCCTTGGCACCGCATGCAGGACCCCATTAGCAGCCGACACCGTAAATATTATTGAACAGAAGCGACGTTTCGGATTGGGAGTGGATTACGCCGGTAAGCAAGAAGGTCCCGAGCGTGGAATCTCTAGACAGATAACATCTCCACTACAACCACAGCTGGCGCTGGCCAGTCGTCAAGATAAGCTTAATGCTAAGGGCACTAACTCCTGATCTTACTGTGATCCGAACCCGCTTCTCCTCGGGTGAGAACCCCGTGTTCAGTGCACAGAAGTGTGACCCATTCACTTTTTCGGAGAATTATTACAAATGAGCTCGCTTGAATGGCGTAGAGATTAGTACGTTCTCCTCTCATGCAGAGTCCTGTTGTTTCAGTCGGGTGTGAGGCGTCCCATTCGCCCAGTTGTAGAAATGGGTACCTGACTCCTTTTTTTGAGCTGGAGAAGGAATGGCGTCCATGCATGATTTTGATCTCAGCACCATCTGGTGGGCTGTCAGGTCAAGGAAGGCATGGACGACAACTCTCTCATTATTATATCTAAGATATGTAACTCCACGTTTTTTTTTTTTAATCACAAATAACTCAATACGTTTTGAAATTGTTACAAAAGCCACGTTTTTCATACCGTTGTTATCGTACCGGATAGAACTGATGAACAGGCTTCTTACTCTTGTGCCGTCCTTGTGTGTTTCCGATTAATTCAGTTGCTTTTCTTTTTCAATGCAATTTGGGCAGTCCACTGAGATATTTTTCTTTTAGTCTTCCTCTTTTCCTTTTTTCCCTTGAATTTTCAACTCATTTCAAGGTTCTCTAACTTCTGTCTTCTCATGGCATGTCCAAGAAATGTCGACTACCTTTTTTTTCTTATCATTTCAATTAGTTCTCGCTTGTTCTGAAACTTCTTTGATGATCTCTTCGTTTGTTTTTCTGTCTGTCCAAGGTATTTGTTGCATCTTTCTCTAAAACCACATCTCTGCTGTTTCCAGTTCCTTTGTCATCTTTTTTGTTGACTGTCCAAGTTTCACAACCATATGCAGTAAAATATCATTATACCGGACATCATAGGGGTTGGAAACTAGTCCGTTATATTCAAAGCCCGCTACATCCAGGTTTATATATATATATATATATATATATATATATATATATATATATATATATATATATATATATATATATCTTATCTTATATCCTTCCCGTGCCGTTAAACGTCACATAGGGCTCGCAAAGTAGTTCGCCAATTTTTCCTGTCTTCGGCGAGTCTTCCAACCTCATCAAAGGATTTTATGCCTGTTAATTTGGCCTCTCTTAACAATGACCTCTTCAGAGTTTCACGCGGTCTGCCTCTTTTTCTTTGGCCTGTTGTGTTCCACTTGATAGCTTGTTTTGGGATTCTCTGATAATTTCTTCTCATCAAGTGACCAACATATGTCCATCTCCTTTTCCTCTTTCTATGACGTAAAGAACGGGGCCTCTGTAATAAAGGACCAGGTTCTCAGGTCTCGATCGCACTCATATATATATTATATATATACATCAGATCGGTCCCGTTATAACGGGATTTTAATGTAGCAGTACTGACTTTATATGGCGCTGTAACAATCTTGTCCTCACTTTAGGGACATGTTCATACTTGTTTGTATCTTCTTCATGTCACAGAAATATTTTCTTATTTGTTGGTATCTTCTTCATGTCACAGAAAGATTTTCTTATTTGTTAGTATCTTCTTCATGCCACAGAAAGATTTTCTTATTTGTTTGTATCTTCTTCATGTCACAGAAAGATATTCTTATTTGTTAGTATCTTCTTTATGTCACAGAAATATTTTCTTATTTGTTAGTATCTTCTTCGTATCATAGAAAGATTTTCTTATGTGTTTGTATCTTCTTCATGTCACAGAAAGATGTTCTTATTTGTTAGCATCTTATTCATGTCATAGAAAGATTTTCTTATTTCTTAGTATCTTCTTCACGTCTTAGAAAGATGCCTCTGTCGTGATTTAAGACAGTGACGCAAGTAAACAATCTCGAAACAACAACAACAACAGCAACAACAACTAATGGCAAGGCGCACAAACAAAATAAAATCCCAAAAGCTGGCTTTTCTCTAAATCCTTTCCTCTTAATCCTGGCCGCCATGTTAAAAAAAAAAAAGAACATCGTCCTGTGTGTACTACCGCCTCCAGAAGTGGGCTGCCCAGATCTCTGCTCACTGTCTGGCTGTAGCAGTGAATCGATACACTCGTCTAGCAGTGGACCCTCATCGCCAGAACTCGCGTGGCATTTTTTGTGTGTTTGTTTGTAGGCCCGGCAGACAACGGACGATCTCGTAATGTCTGGAACAAGACTCTGCACGATGGATCAGCGGGAATATAGACACCTGTTGAGCCAGTCATCGGCTGTTGGCTGTATCGGATTTTTTTATGTGGATCCATTCTGGACGTGTCCTTGACGTGGTCTTCGTGTGTAAATATTGATCTAAGCCGTGGGTATACATTGATGATTTGTGTGTATTGATCATTTTCGTATATTGATGATCAGTTTTTATATACCGAGGGTTTACTGTTTATGTTGTTAATTTGTATGTATATATTGATAATATTGTGTGTGAATATTGATAATATGCGTGGGCATATAAAGAAAATATGTTTGACCATATATTACATCCCTCGTATGTATGTGCTAATTATCTTTTGTATTCAAACATATAGTTATATGTATAGTGCGACCACTGAGTTTCCAGGACTGACGGTCCGGTACCTCTTTTAATCCGGGCAAATCTATAACACCTAACTTGATTGACAGGAATTAAAGAGTTCTCCTCAAGTTGTAGTGCACCTTGTCGAAAGAACAGGGACTTGCATTAAACCGCTTCCTTTATCTTATTACTTGAAACAAACAAACAAAAATTAAAATCTTGTTGGAAGTCGCTTCTTATTTTGTTCATATTTGTACTTATTCGTTCTTATTTTATAGACATTTTCAAATAACCATGAATTCGGAGGTCAACGTTACGTAGTGGTGGTGTGTCAAATATAAGTATTAGTCAATAGCGACTCAAGAGAAAGAAAGAAAGAAAAGAAGGAAGGAAAGAAAAGAAAGAAAGAAAAGAAAGACAAGAAAGAAAGAAAGAGAAAAGGAAAGAAAGAAAAGAAAAAAGAAAAGAAAGAAAAGAAAGAAAGAAAGAAGACAAAGACAAGAAAGAAAGAAAGAGAAAAAGAAAGAAAGAAAAGAAAAAAGAAAGAAAGAAAAGAAAGAAAGAAAGGAAAGAAAGAAAAGAAAGAAAGAAAGAAAGAGAGAGAAAAGAAAGAAAGAAAGAAAAGAAAGAGAAAAGAAAAGAAAGAAAGAAAGAGAAAAGAAAAGAAAGAAAGAAAAGAAAGAAAGAAAGAAAAAAAAGAGAAAAGAAAGAACGAACGAAAGAAAAGAAAGAAAGAAAGAAAAGAAAGAAAGAAAAAGAGAAAAGAAAGAAAAGAAAGAAAGAAAGAAAGAAAAAAGAAAGAAAGAGAAAAGAAAGAAAGAAAGAAAGAAAAGAAAGAAAGAAAGAGAAAAGAAAAGAAAGAAAAAAGAAACAGAAAAGAAAGGAAAGAAAGAAAAGAAAGAAAGAAGGAAAGAGAAAAGAAAAGAAAGAAAAAAAGAAACGGAAAAGAAAAGAAAGAAAGAAAAGAAAGAAAGAAAGAGAAAAGAAAGAAAGAACGAACGAGAAAAGAAAAGAAAGAAAGAAAAGAAAGAAAGAAAGAAAAGCAAGAAAGGAAGAAAGGAAGAAAAGAAAGAGAGAAAGACTGAGTAGCAGACTGCTCCTTTCTATTAAGCTGTGTGGCTTGGGCGGTAACAATTCGACTTAGTGGTGGTAGAACTTTTACAAAACAAAAGATTTTATCGCACGCGTTTTTATAAAGAGCACATACTCGGTCCTCTTACTGCATATGAAAGCACCCAACTGATTCTTTGCGACAGGGCTGGTGAAGCATAGCTAACCAAGACCCTATTCTACTTCCACGTGGTGCCCCTGCTAACAAGACGGTGGTCTGATCAAGTGAATAGCGACAGAAATAGAAAGAGAAGCCCGGTCCTTAAAAAAAAAAAAACGGACACCATGGCGAAGTCGGATGTTTCGGCACGAAGAGTGCAAATATCGCAGCTTGGCCGCTGCAAACTGTGACGCACGACAATCAGCGTTCAAATGAGAGACGGAGAGAGGAGAAGTTCCTTTCTCCTTGAAATTTGTTTACATTCTTCACAGCTTCACACAGGCTCCACATGACTTCATGACTCCACATGACTTCATGACTCCACATGACCTCATGACTCCACGTCCTTGGAGGGGAGAAGCGAATGGGAGAACGAATTCCTGTGACGAAATGTATAAGAAAACCAGCCTTACTTGGAGAACACATTATGCAGCCTTTAGCAACTGACTTAATACTTTCAGAATATGATAATAAATGCAAAGGGAAGGATATTCAGCAGTTTCCCCCCCCCCCCCCCATCCTTGCGTTACATTCTTATGTACACAGTCGCATACACAATTTGCCCACTCATTTGAGTCAAGTCCTTTACTATTTCTGTCTTGAATCCTGGCTGGTATCTACACACAGATGGTAGACATATACAGACAGGTAAGAGAAACATTAATAATCTGTCTTCATAGAGCTGCCTCCTGCAAGATGTCCTTTGCAGCTGATGCTGTGAAAATGTTGAAGAACAAACATGATGTCGGATGGGGGGTGGGGGTGGGTTTAGTCAGCTGTTTTTTTTTCTTTTCATGTCCGGGGCATAATATAAAAAAAAGCAAGGAAGAGTACAGTGCTCTCTTTACCAGACTCCATCACTATGGGGGTTACAGTGCTCTCTTTACCAGACTCCATCACTATGGGGGTTACAGTGCTCTCTTTAACAGACTCCATCACTATGGGGGTTACAGTGCTCTCTTTAACAGACTCCATCACTATGGGAGTTACAGTGCTCTCTTTAACAGACTCCATCACTATGGGGGTTACAGTGCTCTCTTTACCAGACTCCATCACTATGGGGGTTACAGTGCTCTCTTTACCAGACTCCATCACTATGGGGGTTACAGTGCTCTCTTTACCAGACTCCATCACTATGGGGGTTACAGTGCTCTCTTTACCAGACTCCATCACTTTGGGGACTACAGTGCTCTCTACCCCCAGTATGAGCCTGTTACAGGAGCAGCAACGGAGAAGCGGGACAGGATCTTGACAGGCTGTCCTTTGCCAACCCTGTTGCCAAGCAGGTAGCTGTGGATCTTTATCCGCTAGCTGAAGCCGCTACGTCCCCCACATATACAGTGATCACGCTGGGATTTTTTTTTTTTGGCGAACCCAGGAACATATTGAGCAATCTATAGGGGTCATGAGTACGTGCTGAGAAATCCATGGGAGGCAAGGGAACATATTGAGCAATCTATAGGAGTTATGGTGACATACTGTGCAATCCATAGTCTTTATGTGGACATACTGTGCAGTCCATATGGCTTACGGGTACTTATTAAGCAATCCCTAGGGGATATGGGGATATGTTGAACAATCCATAGGGGCTATGGGGACATATTGTGCAATCCACTGGGTTTATGGAGACAAATTGAGCAGTCCAAAGGGGTTATAATGGCATGTTGAGCAATCCATATGGAGTATTTAACAGTATTGAAACCCGTACAGTTGTACCTGTCCTTCACCTTGGATGAAGTACTTTCGGAAATATTAGGTACTCCTAGGCAGGAGCGGGAAAAAAGGCAAAGGTCAGGCGTTTGTTGAAAACCTTTGTGGAAGCCCCAGGTGCCTTTGGATCTTAAGATTCGGAGGAAAATTGAGAACTTGCTACTATATATATATCTACAAACATCAGAAGAGAGTAAATGTCCGTGTGAATATCTCCTTTCTTACCTTAATTCCGGCTAGTTTGTGTGTGAATATCTCTTTTATTACCTTAAATCCGGCTAGTTTGTGTGTGAATATCTCTTTTATTACCTTAATTCCGGCTAGTTTGTGTGTGAATATCTCTTTTATTATCTTAATTCCGGCTAGTTTGTGTGTTAATATTTATTTTCTGACATTAATTGTGGCTAGTTTCCGTGTTAATATTTATTTTCTTACTTTAATACTGACTAGTTTTTGTCTTAATATCTCTTTTATTACCTTAAATGTGGCTAGTTTCTGTGTTAATATTTATTTTCTTACCTTAATTGCGGCTAGTTTCTGCGTGGATATCTCTTTTCTGACATTAATTGTGGCTAGTTTCTGTGTTAATATTTATTTTCTTACCTTAACTGCGGCTAGTTTCAAACTTTGTCAGATAATTTCCTCACTGCAAGTTCATCATCATCATCATCATCATCATCATCTGCTGGTTTGGTTATCCTCCAAGGAATTTTTGCGGTTGCTTTTTTGTAGCTTGTATAAGCTGAAGTCCCTCGGCCGGAACACTAGACACAGGAACACTAGACACAGGAACACTAGACACAGGAACAGTAGACCAGTGGTTCTCAATCCATGGGCCGCGGCCTAAAGGTGGGCCGTGACAGGGATTATCGTGGGCCGCGCTGAAGTTTCAAAGCAGAAAAAAAAGAGAAAAAATGTATATACAATTTTAAAAAATGATTCCGCATTTTTCACGCCGCAATGCATAGGCCATAGAGGCAGATTGCACGGACGGATGCAAGCCGCAGAAGTATAGTTTATTAGTATATCCGCAATGCGGCTATTGGAGAAAGGATGGTCCGGACAGCGTTTCTTCAGCATCAAACAGAAATATGACGGACATAAGAAGACGGCATCGCTTTTGAAGTGCGGCGCCTGCGTCTTTCTGGCCGTGTTGCTTCTTCTTCTTCTTCTTCGTTCGCTTCTACCACCAAAACCGCACTGTGATCCTACTGAATTTACGCCTGTGGTCCTCGTTAGGTCCCGTGGTCCCCTGTGTGGTCCCCGAAAAGACTATACGAGATCCACGAGAGGACCACAAGGGGTTCAGAGAATCACAGGGCTTTAGCCTGTATTCTAGGCCGTGGTGCTGAAACGTGCTGTTTTACAATGTAATTTTAGAGAAAAGTCGGCGTAGATTCTGCGAGAGAGCAGAAGTGAGATATAATTTTCAGCAATTTTTTTATTCCAGACATGCTGTCCAACTGGAAACAGTGCCATCTTTAAGGTAAATAAAAAGAACTTTTGTGTAGCAAAGGATATCCGGTTAAACATGTAGATAAAATATTACATAATACTTTATCAAATTAGATCTATACCCTGCAAATATAAAGCAATTTATCAGTGGGTCGCAAATACGTCTGACTTTTCAATGTGGGCCACGCAGCGAAAGGGTCTGAGAACCGCTGCACTAGACACAGGAATAACCAAGGCTGCCTGGACTAATGTTGAGAAACACCGTTATCAATGTCGACATCATCTAGTCAAAATCACAGCCATCGTTATACAAGTTATAATAATCAGCTTTAACCACCCTTATTATTTATATTGTTCAGCGTTTCGGGTGCGAAGACTCTGTCTGTTTTGACACTCGGCGATTCGTAGCTGACATGCTGGAGGTGAAGGTTGTGACCAGTACCATAGCTGAGATGCTGGAGGTGAGGGTTGTGACCAGTACCATAGCTGACATGCTGGAGGTGAGGGTTGTGACCAGTACCATAGCTGACATGCTAGAGGTGAGGGTTGTGACCAGTACCATAGCTGACATGCTGGAGGTGAGGGTTGTGACCGGTACCGTAGCTGACATGCTGGAGGTGAGGGTTGTGACCAGTACCGTAGCTGACATGCTGGAGGTGAGGGTTGTGACCAGTACCATAGCTGACATGCTGGAGGTCAGGGTGGTGACCAACACCATAGCTGACCAAGACCCTGTCCCATCTCTCCGCTGGTTCTCCACCCCACCCACAGTAACAGGCCTAGCCTGGCTAACAGGAACAGGGATCGCCATAGTCCCCGGGGTGGTGGAGCCTGCTAAAGAAATACTGCCACCCCCACTCCCCCCTTCGCTGGTTTTTAGTTCCATGGATTGAAAAAAATTTGTCGCTAGCCACTCCCAATCCGACACGACACAGCGCCTCAACTTCTCCACACAGTTTTGGCGGTAAAGAACACCAGCTTTCAGTTCCATGGAGACTTAAGAAGAAGAAGAAGAAGAGAAGAAGAAGAAGAAGAAGAGAAGAAGAAGAAGAGAAGAAGAAGAAGCAGAATTCAATGCTTTACCTTTACTCATGACAAATAATAAGTAATAAAAATGTTACTTTTATTTCTGTTTTCCCCATCTACTAGCTTTGTTCCGATGTCGTAACACATCGCCATCATCTTTTCTGTAATCATCATTATCAGTATCTTCATTTTCATCTTTGTTGTCGCTGCTATTATCTTCCCTATGGTTTCTTTCACCTTCATTACCAGCACATTCACATCTATCACCTTTACTACCATCACCTTCATTACCAGCACATTCACAACTATCACCTTCACTATCATCACCTTCATTACTAGCACATTCACAACTATCACTTTCATTACCATCACCTTCATTACCAGCACACTCACAACTATCACCTTCACTACCATCACCTTCATTACCATCACCACCTCTATCATCACCTTCATTACCAGCACATTCACAACTATCACCTTCATTACCATCACCACCTCTACCATCAACTTCATTACCAGCACATTCACATCTATCACCTTCACTACCACCACCTTCATTATCAGCACATTCACATCTATCATCTTCACTACCATCACCTTCATTATCAGCACATTCACATCTATCACCTTCACTACCATCACCTTCATTATCAGCACATTCACAACTATCACCTTCATTACCTTCACCACCTCTACCATCACCTTCATTATCATCACCACCTCTACCATCACCTTCATTATCATCACTTTCACTACCATCACCTTCATTGCCATCACATTCACAACTATCACATTCTTTGCCATCACCACTTCTAAAAATCACCTTCACTACCATCACCACATCTACTATCAACTTCACTATCATCACCTTCATTAGCATCATCACCCCTACTATCACCAACTTCACCACATCTAACTTCACCACCTCTACCATCACATTCACTATCATCACCACCTCTATATTCATCTTCAGTACCATGACCACCTCTACCATTATATCCACTACCATCACCTTCACTACCATCACCTTCATTATCATCATCACCTCTACCATCACCTTCACTACCATCACCACCTCTATCATCACCAGCTCCACCATCCCTACCTCTGTCATCACCAGCTGAAGAACTTCCTCGTCACGGTTCGGTAAACACAAGGAACACCTACCGAGATTTTCCTCTCTTACCTGTGCTCATGCAACATAAATCATTTGTTTACCTTCACAGCTGTAAACCATTTTATAGTCTTGAGAAGAAAATGTACTGTGTGGAATTAAACCCACACATAAAATATAGAGAGGAAGGTGGATAGACAGACACAGACAGTACTACAGTTGTTCAGACAGATGCAAAGATAGGTAGAAAGATAAACAAAGAAATCATAAATAGAAATACAGACAAGTAGGTAGGTGGTATCCATAGACAGACAGACAGACAGACAGATAGATTAATTACAAACTTTATCCAAATAACTATAATGACTCCACAAACAAACGTAATCCGAGAATCCCAAGATCCTCATTTTACGATTGCTTCAGTTAACGCGCACCTGAAAAAAAAAACAAACAAACAAACTTGTTTAACACCATTTCACAACATCCCCATCAAAACTTTCACTCCCTGTAGTGCACTTAAGATGCGCCCCAACCCGAGTAATAGAAAACGGACGCAATCTTTTCAAGACAGGGATACGGATAGAAATGAGTCAGTTATGAGTCACAGATCTACGTTAGCCTTCATATATCTGCGAAATGAACCGTCATTTTATTTTGCTTTTAAATTAGAAACAGATTTTATGGGGGGTAAAGTGGATGGCCAGAGGAAGGGGAGTCGCAGCTTTTTGGTCTTAAACTCTTATCAGCAGTGATTCTCAAACAGTTGATTCTGGAAGGATCAAATGGTTTCAGGAAAGGTGGGGGGGGGGGGGGAGAAGAGGAGAAGGAACCGCTTCATGATTTTAAAATATTGAACATAAGGAATGGTTGAGGAGAACTGCTAATGGCTTTTAGGAGAAAGCGTGAGAACCACTGCCATAAAGTGGTTTTTGTTTGTTCGTTTGTTTGTTTGTTTTTTAAGTTTAGGAAAATTCTTGTTGTTCTGTTGTTTTTCAAGTCTAAATTGTGTATATTTCTTAAGTAGGAAGTCTGTCTGTCTGTCTGTTTGCCAGCTGTCTGTCAGTGTGCCTGCCTGTCTGTCCGTCTGTCTCTCTGTAATACTAGTACTATACTGATATGGACTGGCTACGTTGGAGAGAAATTTGACAGATGCAGTTCAAAATATCTACTCGTTCAGTTCCTCTTCCTCTGAATATAAACTCCGTTTCTTCTGTCTGTCTATCTCTCCAGCCCTCTTCCCGACTTTCTATTAATCTCTCTATCAAAGTGCGTGTCTGAAAGTTTGTCCGTTCATCTATCTATCGGTTATCCATCTGTCTTTTTGTCTATCATCCTGTTTGGTTTGTCTTCCAACTTGTCTGTCTGCCTCTTTCTACTTGTCTGTTTGTCTTTCAACTTGTCTATCTGTCAGTCTGTCTTTCTAATTGTCTGTCTATCTTTCTACTTGTCTGTCTGTCAGTCTATCTTTCTACTTGTCTAGCTTTCTACGTGTCTGCCTGTCTTTCCACTTGTCTGTCTGCCTACTTGTCTGTCTGCCTACTTGTCTGTCTGTCCGTCTTTCTAATTGTCTGCCTGTCTTTCTACTTGTCCGACTGTCTATCTACTTGTCTGTCTGCCAGACCGTCTTTCCACCCACCTGTCTGTCTGTCTGTCTTTCCACTTGTCTGCGTGTCTGTCTGTCTGTCTTTCTACTGGTTTTGCGTGTCTTCGCCTTTCTGTGAAAGTCCATACACCTGTATCACATTTCACCCCTAACCATTAAAAATAATAATTTAGAAACAGCTTCTATTGAGGCTGCCACGGAACAATTCCTAAGCTAATCTCCAACGCCCCCTGCACTCCTTTAGAAATACCTGTAGCGTGCTCTATCAAAGTGCAAACAAGCCGGCCAGAATAATTACCAGATATTTAATTACCACTCGTCAAACAGGAGAGTTCGTTTCATGTCCTTTCCAGGTCCCAACAGCGAGAGGAAAAACACTGGAAATATTAGATTCCCGCCCCCTAGGACACCCGCCCCCCTCTCACACACATTCACGCCCCCATACATTAGATCTTCGCACCCCTTCCCTCCCCCCGCCAGAGCAAATAAATGAAAAACTAATGCAGGGAGTTATTGGAAGTTTTAAAATAAAGGATCCTTCGTTGAACACCGTGTTCGCGATTTTATAAAAAAGGCGATTTGTGAGGGGGGAATAAATAGAAGTAACCAGTCACAAAAAGAAAGAGAAAAAAAAAAGACGGAGGGAAAAGAATTTCATATTTTAATTTTATCCGCCAGTGGACGCATGTGTTGTGATTAGTTCTGAAATGGGTACAGTTATACTTGTCTTTCAACCTTACATGAAGCACCTTCCGAAGTACCGGTTTTCTCAATAACAACTTTCGATACTTTATACTTTTTTTTTTTTTAAAATGTAAAGTTAAACACACTTTACAAACATCAGCGGCAGTTAAATGTTCGTGTGAATTTTTGTTTTTTCTTACTTTATTTACGGCGAGATTTTAATCCTTGCAAAATGTTCATATGCTGAATCAAAGTCAAAACTGGCTGGGTTCTCTTCCATGCAAACTGAGAATCATCAGCCCGCTCTCCCGATAATCCCCCGGGCCGATTTCGCTTCTCCCCTCCCCCCCCCCCCCCCCGCCTTTTTTTAATAATATAAACCGGTTACGGTAACTGAGGACCTCCAAAGCTTTCGGTTTCTCTCTCTCTCTCTCTCTCTCTCTCTCTCTCTAATATAAACCGGTTACAGTAACTGAGGACCTCCAAAGCTTTCGGTTTCTCTCTCTCTCTCTCTCTAATATAAACCGGTTACAGTAACTGAGGACCTCCAAAGCTTTCGGTTTCTCTCTCTCTCTCTCTAATATAAACTGGTTACAGTAACTGAGGACCTCCAAAGCTTTCGGTTTCTCTCTCTCTCTCTCTCTCTCTCTCTCTCTAATATAAACCGGTTACAGTAACTGAAGACCTCCAAAGCTTTCGGTTTCTCTCTCTCTCTCTCTCTAATATAAACCGGTTACAGTAACTGAGGACCTCCAAAGCTTTCGGTTTCTCTCTCTCTCTCTCTCTCTCTCTCTCTCTCTAATATAAACCGGTTACAGTAACTGAGGACCTCCAAAGCTTTCGGTTTCTCTCTCTCTCTCTCTCTTTTAAATCGACAATTTACGGGTAAGTGCCGATTAAACGCTTGTTCTCATACTTCACACACTGCTCTTAGCCAACCCCCCCCCCCCATCCTTCGATAAAGCGGTGTGCTCTGTTGTTAGCTAAATCGCTAAAGATCCACTTCAAAGAGCAGTGCCAACTGGAAGATCACTGGTTCAATCCTGAGATGGAAAAAAAAAACTACTCACAAGCACTGTGTGTGTCATGACCCAGAGGGGCCCACCTTCATTAGAGTGTCAGTTGTTTAATATGGCCGAAACACTTGTCTGAGGGGAGGGCGAAGGGGGGGGGGTTACTTCCTCTGATGATCTGAAGGAGTTGTTTTGTTGTTCCGCTCTCTACAGTAGAGTTTCCTGCATATTAGGAAGGATGCGCAAAGCAAGCAAACAAAGGTGTCTAAACGCAAAGTAAGACGGTACTTGTACGAACTCCCTGCAACTGCGAGCTGTTGCTCTTTGCAGCTGATGCTGTAGAGATGTTGAGGCACAGCATTGTAACACCGTGGAAGCGAGTTATGGCAGCTACTTTTTCAGTCCCGGAGTACAGCTAAAAAGCAGGGGGATGGGCAATGCTTCTTTAGCAGATCCACCACCATGGGGACTACGGCGATCCCTGCCCCGTTAGCCAGGGGCTAGGGCTGTTACTGTAGGTACCACGGAGAGGTGGGACAGGGTCTTGGTCAGTTATGGGCCGCTAACCCCGACGCTGGCATATCAGCTATGGGTCGCTAATTACCTTATCGTGCGTCTTCACCCGCCCCCTCCCACCTTCCCCAGTAAGACGGTACACGAGTATAATATACATCAGAGGTTCTTGGCGGGGGTACCCATGCGCCTTCTGGGTGTAAGATCCAAACGATAAAAAGAAAAACAAAACAAAGACCGTTAGGTCAGAATTTGCTTTCAGTGGTTTTGTTCCGAGTTCTCATGTACACGTAGACTGGAACCAAGCTGTTGACACCTCGTGAATCATAATGGTACTTAATAGGACTTTTGATGACGACGACGATGATGATGATGATGATGATGATGATGAAGGTATAGGGACACATTGAACAATCCGTAGAGGATCTGGTACATAGTAAGCACTCCATAGGGATCATGAGAACATGTAGTAGAGCATGTTGACATGCTGAGCAATCTGTAGTGAGCATTGGAACATCGTGCAACCAACAGGGGACATAGTGAGCGGTCCATAGGAAGCATGGGAACGTATTGAGCAATCTATAAGGGTTATGAGGACATACTATACTACTATAACAAGATTATATACTACTTTAACAAGATAATATATATATATCAAGAACCCGGATTATACATACTACAACAACAGGATTATACATACTGCAACTACAATAACAAGATTATATATACTAAAATAATCTGAGCAGCTCTCAGAAAAAAAAAACTTCTTTAAGAACAATAAAATAAAATAAAATAAAGTAAAATAAAGTAAAGTAAAGTAAAATAAAATAAAGTAAAATAAAGTACAGTACAGTACAGTACAGTAAAGTAAAGTAAACTAAAGTAAAATAAAGTAAAGTAAAACAAAGTAAAGTAAAGTAAAGTACAGCAAAGTAAAGTAAAGTAAAGTAAAGTAAAACAAAGTAAAGTAAAGTAAAGTAAAGTAAAACAAAGTAAAGTAAAGTAAAGCAAAGTAAAGTAAAGTAAAGTAAAGTAAAACAAAGTAAAGTAAAGTAAAGTAAAGCAAAGTAAAGTAAAGTAAAGTAAAGTAAAGTAAAGCAAAGTAAAGTAAAGTAAAGTATAGTAAAGTAAAGTAAAGTAAAGTAAAGTAAAGTAAAGTAAAGTAAAGTAAAGTAAAACAAAGTAAAGCAAAGTAAAGTAAAGCAAAGTAAAGTAAAGTAAAGTACTTTTCCTAACAGAGGAGCCCCAGAATAAGCTGGATATATGACGTAAAAAGATGCACCCCTAACAATTCGTGTAGAACAGCACATCTTGCATTGGCCTGGACGCAAAGAAAACGAGCAATGCCTGGAAACACAAACACTACTTGTTACTACTCCCGCTGATTATGGCAGTCAAACACTGGTAGAACCAGCTTAGAAGCCGTTCTTTAAAAAAAAAAAAAAACGAAGTTTCAGGAACCTCCATTAATTTTTTCCCTCGATAATAATCAGAAAGATTCATTCATCATATTAACTTGCTTTATTTCCCTGCCATAGAGGCACTACAGGCACCATATTCCGTGGCTTTTTTTTTTTTTGGACTATTGAAATAAATATGACGTAAAGAGGACGTAACAGTAACCAAACTTGAAAAACGGGCCACCATCAAGCAACGAAACGAAATTTAAATAAATGAACCCAGGCTTCTTATTAATGTTGACGGTGAATGTAGTACCATGCTTTTATCTTTCGGCAACAGACACATTTTTTTTTAAACATCAGGACCAAAACACACGCACGCACGCACGCATACATACACACACACATTAATAAAATGTAATTCGGGGGGGGGGGGATACAACTGTTACAGGGAGTAAAATGTAAAGGAAATACTTCACATTTGAATAGACAAATATTTGCTGTGACCGCCCTTATCAGTCTTCTGTGCTAAATTCATATCTGTTACAGGATTTCCCTCTCTCTCTCTCACTCTCTCTCTTTTGATCAAGTACTTTATTCTGTTTTTCTGTCGCAACTGCTTGTCTTCCATACCTTCTTGTCTCCTGTACCTTCTTGTCTCCTGTACCTTCTTGTCTCATGTACCTTCATGTCTCTTGTACCTTCTTGTCTCTTATACCTTCTTGTCTCTTGTACCTTCTTGTCTCCTGTACCTTCTTGTCTCCTGTATCTGCTTGCCACCTGTACCTTCTTGTCTCCTGTACCTTCTTGTCTCCTGTACCTTCTTGTCCTCCGTACATGTTTGTCTCCTGTACCTGCTTGTCTCATACACCTGCTTGTCTCATATACCTCCTTGTCTCCTGTACCTGCTTGTCTCCTGTACCTTCTTGTCTCCTGTACCTTCTAGTCTCCTGTATCTTCTTGTTTCCTGTATCCGTTTGTCTCCTGTACCTATTTGTCTCCTGGATCTGCTTGTCTCACACTCTTCCTTGTCTCCTGTACCTGCTTGTTTCGCGTACCTGCTTGTACTTGCTTGTCTACTGTACATTCTTGTTTCTTGTACCTGCTTGTCTCCTGTACCTTCTTGTTTCCTGTACCTACTTATCTCCCGTACCTACTTGTCTCCTATACCTGCTTTTCTCTTGTATCTACTTGTTTTCTGTACCTATTTGTCTCCCCTACCTGTTTTTCTCCCGGACTTGCTTGTCTCCTCTACCTGCTTGTCTCCTGCACCTCCTTGTCTCCCCTACCTGGTTGTCTCTCGTACCTGCTTGTCTCCCCTACCTGCTTGTCTCCCCTACCTGCTTGTATCGTACCTGCTTGTCTTCTATATCTGCTTGTTTTCCGTACCTGCTTATACTTGCTTGTTCTCATACCTGCTTGTCTCTCCTGTCTGTTTGTCTCCCGTACCTGCTAGTCTTCTATATCTGCTTATCTCTCTTATTTGCATGTCTCCCGTACCTGCTTGTCTCCCGTACCTGCTAGTCTTCTATATCTGCTTATCTCCCTTATTTGCATGTCTCCCGTACCTGCTTGTCTCCTGTACCTGCTTGTTTTCCTTACCTGCTTGTCTCCTGTACCTTCTTGTCTCCTGTACCTTCTTGTCCTCCGTACATGTTTGTCTCCTGTACCTGCTTGTCTCGTACACCTGCTTGTCTCATATACCTCCTTGTCTCCTGTACCTGCTTGTCTCCTGTACCTTCTTGTCTCCTGTACCTTCTAGTCTCCTGTATCTTCTTGTTTCCTGTATCCGTTTGTCTCCTGTACCTATTTGTCTCCCGTTTCTGCTTGTCTCACACTCTTCCTTGTCTCCTGTACCTGCTTGTTTCGCGTACCTGCTTGTACTTGCTTGTCTACTGTACATTCTTGTTTCTTGTACCTGCTTGTCTCCTGTACCTTCTTGTTTCCTGTACCTACTTATCTCCCGTACCTACTTGTCTCCTATACCTGCTTTTCTCTTGTATCTACTTGTTTTCTGTACCTATTTGTCTCCCCTACCTGTTTTTCTCCCGGACCTGCTTGTCTCCTCTACCTGCTTGTCTCCTGCACCTCCTTGTCTCCCCTACCTGGTTGTCTCTCGTACTTGCTTGTCTCCCCTACCTGCTTGTCTCCCCTAATGCTTGTCTCCCCTACCTGCTTGTCTCCCCTACCTGCTTGTATCGTGCCTGCTTGTCTTCTATATCTGCTTGTTTCCCGTACCTGCTTATACTTGCTTGTTCTCATACCTGCTTGTCTCTCCTGTCTGTTTGTCTCCCATACCTGCTTGTCTTCTATATCTGCTTGTTTCCCGTACCTGCTTATACTTGCTTGTTCTCATACCTGCTTGTCTCTCCTGTCTGTTTGTCTCCCGTACCTGCTAGTCTTCTATATCTGCTTATCTCCCTTATTTGCATGTCTCCCGTACCTGCTTATCTCCCGTACCTGCTAGTCTTCTATATCTGCTTATCTCCCTTATTTGCATGTCTCCCGTACCTGCTTGTCTCCTGTACCTGCTTGTTTTCCTTACCTGCTTGTCTCCCGTACCTGCTTGTCTCCTGTACCTGCTTGTTTTCCTTACCTGCTTGTCTCCCGTACTTACTTTTATCACATACCTGCTTGTCTCCCATGCTGGCTCGTCTCCTTTGTTTCCTGTATATGCTTGTTTCCCCCACCTGCCTGTCTTCCGTTCTTGCTTGTCTCCCATACCCGTTTGTCTCCATTATCTGCATGTCTTCCATGCTTGTTTCTCTCCCTTGTCTCCCATACCAGCCTGTCTCTATGCCTGCTTGTCTCCCTTGTCTGCCACACCTGCCTGTCTCCTATACCTGCTCGTCTCCCTTGTATCCTATACCTGCCTGTCCTCCATAACGAACTGGTGTCTTTAACTTTTAAATTGGAATCTTGAACGTGGTTTCTATATAAAATTACAGATGTGGTAGCTGGTAGAGCTATACAGCACTTGGAAGTGCAGAAGATGTGGTAGCTGGTATGACTATACAACACAAGGAAGTATATAAGATATAGTAGCTTATAAAACACCTGGAAGTACAGAAGACGTGGTAGCTGGTAGAGCTATAAAACACATGGAAGTACAAAAGACGTGGTAGCAGGTAGAGCTATAAAACACATGGAAGTACAGACGATATGGTAGCTGGTAGAGTTATAAAACACATGGAAGTACAGAATACGTGGTAGCTTGTAGAGCTATAAAACACGTGGAAGTACAGAAGACGTGGTAGCTTGTAAAGATATAAAACACCTGGAAGTATAGACGACGTGGTAGCTGGTAGAGCTATAAAACACCTGAACGTACAGAAGACATGGTAGCTGGTAAAGCTATAAAACACCTGGAAGTACAGAAGAAGTGATAGCTGGTAGAGCTATAAAACACATGGAAGTACAGAAGACATGGTAGCTGGTAAAGCTATAAAACACCTGGAAGTACAGAAGACGTGGTAGCTGGTAGAGCTATTAAACTCCTGGAAGTACAGAAGACGTGGTAGCTTGTAGAGCTATAAAACTCCTGGAAGTACAGAAGACATGATAGCTGGTAGAGCTATAAAACACGTGGAAATACACAAGACGTGATAGCTGGTAGAGCTATAAAAGACTTGGAAGTACAGAAGACGTGGTAGCTGGTAGAACTATAGAAGAGTTGGAAGTACAGAAGACGTGGTAGGTGGTAGAGCTATAAAACACGTGGAAATACACAAGACGTGGTAGCTGGTAGAACTATAAAATAGTTGGAAGTACAGAAGACGTGGTAGCTGGTAGAGCTATAAAACACGTGGAAATACAGAAGACGTGGTAGCTGGTAGAACTATAAAAGAGTTGGAAGTACAGAAGAAGTGGTAGCTGGTAGAGCTATAAAAGAGTTGGAAGTACAGAAGACGTGATAGCTGGTAGAGCTATAAAACTCCTGAAAGTCGCCTCGAATCAAGATCTCTGTGGGAGTGTGGGGGAGGGGAAGGGGAAGAAGAAGAGGGGGATTTTATTTCTATCTCCTCCGACTCCTCCTCTTCCACCACCGCTTAACCTGTTGAATAGCCAACCTGTTTACATGTAGCTCTCCGGGCCTTTCCCTGAAACTGAGGAGGTTGTCCGAGCCACAGAGCGGTGCACTGGCTGGAACCCGGGGGTTGTCGCTGAACCTGTCCCAAAAACAATGCTAGAACCTGAATCAGTGTTTCTCAACATTTTTTTTTTTGGGGGGGGGGGGATCATGCCCCACCTCAACACCTCAAAGATTTTGATGCCTTCCCTCACCCCTTTTTGATGTTTTTGATGTTCTCTCCCCCCTCCCCCCGCCCCAACCCCCCAATCCCAAGCATAATAGTCAGCCAAGTTCTGGGAAACTATAATATAAATATATTCTAATTACCTCACAAAATATTCAAAATGCCCCCCTCCCTCCAACCTCCCCCGGTGTGGTGTACGCCCCATAGTGAGAAACACTGCCCTTAAATAGAATTGCCACGTGGATGTGTGATGTTCATATTTCTCCATGAAACCAAGAATGTTGGAGAACCACAGGAAGGGCAGCGGACCAGTTATACGACTTTTATAACTTGCGTAAGAAAGCTTCAGGTAGCTTTCCTGTAACAGTGTGCAAGTCTTAGGGATCTGATAGCTTTCATGTAACAGTGTACAAGTCTTAGTGATCTGATAGCTTTCCTGTAACAGTGTACAAGTCTTAGTGATCTGATAGCTTTCATGTAACAGTGTACAAGTCTTAGTGATCTGATAGCTTTCATGTAACAGTGTACAAGTCTTAGTGATCTGATGGCTTTCATGTAGCAGTGTACAAGTCGGCCAAAAGCAGAGGAGAAGACTTGCATGTAAGTAAGCTAGCGGACGTTTTGATAAAGGACTGCTCAGAAAGACCTTAGTACAAAACAGTTAAAACGGCTATGAGATGAAACAGCCGGAGCAAGGAGAGAGGCAAACTGGACATTCTGGAGAAGAAATGTGAAAGCCTTAATGGCAAACACAGCTGAGGCAGGGAGAGAGGCAAACTGGACATTCTGGAGAAGAAATGTGAAAGCCTTAATGGCAAACACAGCCGGGGCAAGGAGAGAGGCAAACTGGACATTCTGGAGAAGAAATGTGAAAGCCTTAATGGCAAACACAGCTGGGGCAAGGAGAGAGGCACACTAGACAGTCTGGAGAAGAAATATGAAAGCCTTAATGATAAACACAGCTGAGGCAATCAAAGAAAGACTTGGCTACAGACAATTAAAAAAAGAAAGGGGGGGGGGGAGGAGAAATTGTTGCCGCCCTACAGGACATTGGGCAACGGTTTCCTTTTGGCCACACCGACCAAGGAGATGGATCGATATGTATGTTAAGATATTGTTTAACTCTAGACTAAACTGGTGCAACGAAAACCACGGTGTCACGCAATCCCGCTTCTGAGACCCACCAAGAATACAGGCCCAAGCCCTGAGATACTCTGAACCTCTTGTGGTCCTCTCGGGGATCTCGTTGTGGTCCTTACGGGGGACCACGGGACTTAACGAGGACCACGGGCGTAAATTCAGTGGGATCACAGGGCGGTCTTGGTGGTAGAAGCGAACGAAGAAGAAAAAGAAGAAGAAGAAGAAGATATTGTTTTATTTTTTAAACTGACTATTTCTTATTTCTGGAGGGAGGAGGAGGGAAAGGGTGGGAGGAGAAGAGGCTGCCTGATTTGGCTGTCAGCGTCCCACGCCTGGCTTGTTGGCGTCAGGACAGGCCAACCAAAGCTGATCAAGTCCCCCGTGCCCCCCTCACCGCTGAGACGACCAAAAACAATGCTAGAACCTGAATCAGTGTTTCTCAACATTTTTTTTTTTGGGGGAGGGGGGGATCATGCCCCACCTCAACACCTCAAAGATTTTGATGCCTTCCCTCACCCCTTTTTGATGTTTTTGATGTTCTCTCCCCCCTCCCCCCGCCCCAACCCCCCAATCCCAAGCATAATAGTCAGCCAAGTTCTGGGAAACTATAATATAAATATATTCTAATTACCTCACAAAATATTCAAAATGCCCCCCTCCCTCCAACCTCCCCCGGTGTGGTGTACGCCCCATAGTGAGAAACACTGCCCTTAAATAGAATTGCCACGTGGATGTGTGATGTTCATATTTCTCCATGAAACCAAGAATGTTGGAGAACCACAGGAAGGGCAGCGGACCAGTTATACGACTTTTATAACTTGCGTAAGAAAGCTTCAGGTAGCTTTCATGTAACAGTGTGCAAGTCTTAGGGATCTGTTATCTTTCCTGTAACAGTGTACAAGTCTTAGGGATCTGTTATCTTTCCTGTAACAGTGTACAAGTCTTAGTGATCTGATGGCTTTCATGTAACAGTGTACAAGTCTTAGTGATCTGATAGCTTTCATGTAACAGTGTACAAGTCTTAGTGATCTGATGGCTTTCATGTAACAGTGTACAAGTCTTAGTGATCTGATAGCTTTCATGTAACAGTGTACAAGTCTTAGTGATCTGATAGCTTTCAGGTAACAGTGTACAAGTCTTAGTGATCTGATAGCTTTCCTGTAACAGTGTACAAGTCTTAGTGATCTGATAGCTTTCATGTAACAGTGTACAAGTCTTAGTGATCTGATAGCTTTCATGTAACAGTGTACAAGTCTTAGTGATCTGATAGCTTTCATGTAACAGTGTACAAGTCTTAGTGATCTGATAGCTTTCAGGTAACAGTGTACAAGTCTTAGTGATCTGATAGCTTTCATGTAACAGTGTACAAGTCTTAGTGATCTGATGGCTTTCATGTAACAGTGTACAAGTCTTAGTGATCTGATAGCTTTCATGTAACAGTGTACAAGTCTTAGTGATCTGATAGCTTTCCTGTAACAGTGTACAAGTCTTAGTGATCTGATAGCTTTCATGTAACAGTGTACAAGTCTTAGTGATCTGATAGCTTTCATGTAACAGTGTACAAGTCTTAGTGATCTGATGGCTTTCATGTAGCAGTGTACAAGTCGGCCAAAAGCAGAGGAGAAGACTTGCATGTAAGTAAGCTAGCGGACGTTTTGATAAAGGACTGCTCAGAAAGACCTTAGTACAAAACAGTTAAAACGGCTATGAGATGAAACAGCCGGGGCAAGGAGAGAGGCAAACTGGACATTCTGGAGAAGAAATGTGAAAGCCTTAATGGCAAACACAGCTGAGGCAGGGAGAGAGGCAAACTGGACATTCTGGAGAAGAAATGTGAAAGCCTTAATGGCAAACACAGCCGGGGCAAGGAGAGAGGCAAACTGGACATTCTGGAGAAGAAATGTGAAAGCCTTAATGGCAAACACAGCTGGGGCAAGGAGAGAGGCACACTAGACAGTCTGGAGAAGAAATATGAAAGCCTTAATGATAAACACAGCTGAGGCAATCAAAGAAAGACTTGGCTACAGACAATTAAAAAAAGAAAGGGGGGGGGAGGAGAAATTGTTGCCGCCCTACAGGACATTGGGCAACGGTTTCCTTTTGGCCACACCGACCAAGGAGATGGATCGATATGTATGTTAAGATATTGTTTAACTCTAGACTAAACTGGTGCAACGAAAACCACGGTGTCACGCAATCCCGCTTCTGAGACCCACCAAGAATACAGGCCCAAGCCCTGAGATACTCTGAACCTCTTGTGGTCCTCTCGGGGATCTCGTTGTGGTCCTTACGGGGGACCACGGGACTTAACGAGGACCACGGGCGTAAATTCAGTGGGATCACAGGGCGGTCTTGGTGGTAGAAGCGAACGAAGAAGAAAAAGAAGAAGAAGAAGAAGATATTGTTTTATTCATTTTTAAACTGACTATTTCTTATTTCTGGAGGGAGGAGGAGGGAAAGGGTGGGAGGAGAAGAGGCTGCCTGATTTGGCTGTCAGCGTCCCACGCCTGGCTTGTTGGCGTCAGGACAGGCCAACCAAAGCTGATCAAGTCCCCCGTGCCCCCCTCACCGCTGAGACGACCAATAACAGGTCTAGCCTGACTAACTGGGCAGGGGTCGCCGTAGTCCCCAAGGTGGTGGAGTCTGTTAAAGAAGTACTGCTTTGCAACTCCACTCAGTGAAAGTATCTGAAATAATCCGCTCCCAAACCGATACGCTGCTGTGCTTCAAAACCTTCATTGCTTCAACACTTTCATTGCTTCAACACCTTCATTGTTACAACACCTTCATTGCTTCAAAACCTTCATTGCTTCAACACCTTCATTGCTTCAACACCTTCATTGCTTCAACACCTTCATTGTTACAACACCTTCATTGTTACAACACTTCATTGCTTCAACACTTTCATTGCTTCAACACCTTCATTGCTTCAACACCTTCATTGCTTCAACACCTTCATTGCTTCAAAACCTTCATTGCTTCAACACCTTCATTGCTTCAACACCTTCATTGCTTCAACACCTTCATTGCTTCAACACCTTCATTGCTTCAAAACCTTCATTGATCGGCTGCGAAGAACAGCAGCTCGCAGTACAAAGAGATAACAGAAGAAGAGAGAAGAATAAGAAGAGATCATTCATTCATTCATTTGCATGTCCCTTGCGGAACTTTACCTCCCTAAAAGCTCTCCTGTAGGCCTTTTGGTTGTGAGCAAGATGATCATCAATTATGTCGTAGAAGAATAGATAAACTATTACAATTTAAAATTCAAACTTCCAATAATTATTGGCCAAGGACTTGTTTTTAAATTTCGTCTTCAAAAACATATAATTTCTTATCTGAAATCTAGTTTTTGTTTTGTTTTTATTTATTTTTTTTTAAAAATCAAATCAACTGCACCGTCAACTTTGCCAGTTCCTGTTTTTAATTGTTTTGGTTTGGTTTGTTTCATGGAGGCATGGCTGATAAATTTGGTACTAGATGTATGCTGTTGGGTGTCTTCAGTCAAAGAAGCGGCCGTAATATGACGATATGAAACAGGTGTTCTGTCTATAAGTGGTCAAGTCCATTCTGCGGTACATTAGCGAGTCTGTGTGGGCCGAGATGCTGTCCACTTCGTAGGTAGACAGTACCTATTTAGACATGCCACAGATCAACAGCAGCAGCAGCAGCAGTAGTATAAGTAGCATTAGTATTAGTATTAGCAGTAGTAGTAATATTAGTAGTGTTAGTAGTAGTAGTATTAGTAGTGTTAGTAGTAGTATTAGTAGTGTTAGTAGTAGTAGTATTAGTAGTAGTAGTATTAATAGTATTAGTAGTATTAGTAGTAGTAATATTAGAAGTAATAATAGTAATATTAGTAGCAGTAGCAGTGTATTAGTAGTATTAGTAATATTAGTGAAAAATATTAGTAGCAGTAATATTAGCAGTAGTAGTAATATTAGTAGAAGTAGCAGTAACATTAGTAGCAATAATAAATAGTTGTAGTAATATTAGTAGTAGTAGCAATATTAGTAGCAGTAGTAATATTATTATTATTAGTAGTAGTATTAGTAGTAGTATTAGTAGTAGTAGTAGTAGTAGTAGTAGTAGTAGTAGTAGGACCAGCAACAAGAGAAGGAGAGGTAGAGAAAAGAGGGAGGCATTTTTAAGAAGTAGAACAAAGCCCTGACCTGATACAGAAATATGAATCCTCCATATAACTTCTTCTTCTTCTTCTTTAGGTCGCATCCATGAGTTCCTAAACGTCACTGTGTGTTTCAAGCACCCCTCCACCACCTTCTCTTATAAGCTCAAATTTTTACTGCGACGCCCAGTCCCTGTAAGAGAGTGTTTTCAGCACAAATTCTTGCAGGAAGTTGCCAAAGCTAACACTGAAACAAACTTCATCTGGAAGACAAGAGGTATAGAATTATTGGTACGGATTCCGGTTATGTTTGCCATGCCCTGGGACCAGTGATAGTCTGCCTTGATAAGGCTCTGACGTCTGGGTCGGGTTTGAAAAGAAAATTATAAATTATCTCACCGGGCCAGAAATGGGAGCTGTTTGAAAGCGGGCAACGAAGCGACGCTTGGTCTATTGTCTTGGACAACGGGCGGTGGAGGATGGTTGGGGGGAGGTTTTTTTTTTTTTCTTTTCTCCCTTCTTAAGGCCACGGGATCGGTCGCGACCTGGGTCTTTGTTTGACTGGTTGGCATCCGAATCTTGACAAGGCGACCTTTTCAGACGCGAGCAAATTACCTGTTGATTGCTGATTGGCTACCAGTTTTCTGTGGCTGCCTCCTAATATAAGTGTATCTTCGTCTTTCTCTCTCTCCACGCACGGTTACACCCTCCACCTTAGCCTACCCCCACACCCACACGTTACACCCCCTTCCCTCCTTAACGATCTCAATGGGAGGGGGAAGAATGTATTGTATTTGGACACAATTATAGCTACCCTCTCACAGTACCCGTATTTCGAGTGATCGCCTTGGCTTTTGTTTCCAGGCCAGGCGCGCCGAAACTTACCCCCTCTCCCTGAGTCCTATCTTCCATCCGGGCTTAAACACACAGGCCCATTAAATTTTGTGTGTGGGGGCCTTATTACTTCCTCGGGTCTTCATATGCAAGGAACACTTGTTGGACAGTCTTTGGTGACATTTAAGTTAGACGGAGCTAGGCATGCGTAGGCCAGGGCGATCATGAGCGGAGACGTTTCATGCCGGGACATGGATGATTGTGTGACAAATCAGAGTCGAATATGTGACAGTGTCAACTTTGTGACACAGAAACCAGCCAAAGGTATAGTACAGAATTATATTATTCATTAAGAACTACGTTTAACGCTTCAGTGAATATTCATAGTTTTTTTGTTTCCTTTCTTTCTTTCGCTTAAGATGTTCCATATGCGGTGCTGTTTTGCGGCTCGCCGTTCGTTTAATGCGGATGCTGTCGTTAAGTCAGGGCATGCAGTGCAGTATGTGTTCACACATAGTGTTGTATGTGGAAGATAGTATAAGTGACTTCAGATAATGTCATTACATGCAATACGCTATGTGTTCTTACATAATGTTGTATGTGGAAGATAGTATAAGTGACTTCAGATAATGTCATTATATGCAAATATGTATGTGTTCACACATAGTGTTGTATGTGGAAGATAGTATAAGTGACTTCAGATAATGTCATTACATGCAATACGCTATGTGTTCTTACATAATGTTGTATGTGGAAGATAGTATAAGTGACTTCAGATAATGTCATTATATGCAAATATGTATGTGTTCATACATAATGTTGTATGTGGAAGATAGTATAAGTGACTTCAGATAATGTCATTACATGCAATACGCTATGTGTTCATACATAATGTTGTATGTGGAAAATGGTATAAGTGACTTCAGATAATGTCATTACATGCAATACGCTATGTGTTCATACATAATTTTGTATGTGGAAAAATGGTATAAGTGACTTCAGATGTCATTACATGCAATACGCTGTGTTCACATAATGTTGTATGTGGAAGGAAGATTGTATTGATGACTTCAGATGTCAGGACATGCAGGACAGTACGTGTTCATACATAATGTTGTAAGTGGAAGACTGTATTGATGACTTCAGATGTCAGGACATGCAGTACAGTACGTGCTCATACATAATGTTGTATGTGGAAGGAGGATTGTATTGATGACTTCAGATTGTTTAGATTATGCCTGTATTGAATTCTACCTAGGGACTGCTCATTTATCTCTGTTAATTTGAATTCTTCAAGAAAGTGGTGGCTTCTTGTCTCGTAAGGGACGGTTATGAAGAAGGTGGACAATCAGCCCTTTGTGGACGTTGGCAAGAGCAGGTGGTTTCCCCTGGAAAAAAAAATTCTAGTTTTTTGGGTTTTTTGTGCTTTTCGTAGAAGGAATAATTTATAATTGTGAAATCCTTTCAGCGAGATTTCGTATACAGAGGGGAGAGTTCAGGGATAGCTTGGGTTGAGAAGGGAGATTTAGGAACCTGAGACTTCGACACTGCAGGCCACGAGTCGTTGTGCTCAGCAAATTCTCCCATAAGCTGATTGTACCAATAGCCTTATTCGTCTTCAACAGCTTCAAGTCTTTTCTTGCCGGTGTCTTCAAGTTATGTCCTCATTTCCTCATCAAATGGCGTAGCAACCAGGCGCCGAGCTGGTCGCTGTGTGTCACAGTCATGATTGGAAAATCTCTTATGAAAGACATAAGACATTAGATACTACTGCAACTAATTTTTCGTTTGCCTCGTGGTTTCTTTATCTTTAGGTATCACTTTACAGTATGTTTGTGTAGGGGATGTGATGTGTAAGCAGATTTTATATGTGTTGCAGTTCATTTATTAAAATCATTTATCTCTCAGCTTTCACTGCATGTCATTTATCTCTCAGCTTCCACAAACTGTTATTTATCTTTCAGCTTTCACTGTCTGTCATTTATCTCTCAAGTTTCATAGCCTGTCATTTATCTTTCAGCTTTCACAACCTGTAATTTCTCTCAATTTTAACTGCCTGTCATTTATATCTCTCACTTTTTTCAATGCCTGTCATTTATCTCTCCGTTTTCACATCCTTCGGTTATCTCTCAACTTCAACAGCCTGTCATTTATCTCTCAGCTTTCACAGCCTGTCTTTTGTCTCTCATACTGCACTCCTCGCCACAGAATACATCAGGTCCTTATAGGCTGTAGAGGTTGGTTGTCGATCACATGAGTCATTACCTGGAACACACAAGAAAAGTTGATAGGCTTTTAACCATTTGTGTCTCCATGATTTTAATATGTGATAAGTTCCAGTGTCAGTCGTTCATGGGGCTGTACAGTCGAAAAGAGATCTTCTGTGCATTTGAAGAGTCGTAACTGGTAAAAATATCCTTAAGAAGTTGGGATAGAACAGTAGAGAAATAGATGATTCGGGGTGCAAGTAGAGAAATAGATGATTCGGGGTGCAAGTAGAGAAATAGATGATTCGGGGTGCAATTAGAGAAGTAGGGAAATAGATGATTCGGGATGCAACGGTAGAGAAATATATGATTAGGGTGTAGAATAGTAGAGAAATAGATGAGTCGGGGTGCAACAGTAGAAAAATAGATGAGTAGGGGTGCAACAGTAGAAAAATAGATGAGTACGAATATAATAGTGGAAGGAAATTAGGAAAACATATGAGTTGGAGTAGATGATTAGAAAATATGAGTCGAAGGAAATTAGGAAAACATATGAGTTGGAGTAGATGATTAGAAAATTTGAGTCGAAGGAAATTAGGAAAATATATGAGTTGGAGTAGAACATTAGAAAATATGAGTCGGAGGAAATTAGGAAAATGTATAAATTAGATTAGAACATTAGAAACATATATGAGTCGGGCTAGAACATTAGGTGAGCCGCAGTAGAAAGTTTGATGCTCACAGCTCCAATCCTTCTGCTTAGAGCTGACATTTGAACCCTTTTTTTTTGTTTATTTGTTCTTTGTTTATTTTGCCTGAAACCTTGCCTGGTCGTGCCACACAGGCTGCCATGCCACCGTCTTGACTTTTTACTTGACCTGTCTGGACCGGAGCAGGATGATGAGATCATCACTAAACCTGACCGTCTTCCCCCTATTCCCCACCCCCCAGCTTCAAGAAGGGCTAGGTACCCATTTCTTCAGATGGGGTGATCGGAGAACCTCGGCCCGGACTTGAAACTTCCGATTTCCGAGCGAGAGATATGGCGCACAGGGCGCTATGCCACTGGGGCGTGCTTTTCGTTTGGAAATTACCGCGTGTCAAATATTTCTCCTCACAGAAGCAAATTTCCTCCTCCCATCATTCTTTTGCTCTCAAACTCTGAAAGAAGGAGGGAAAAGAACACATCTCTTGTCTTTTTGAATGTGTCTCATTTTAGTCCTCATTAAGGGGAGATAATCTATCACTGGTAATGCGAAGCTCCAGGATACACGGGTAACAAAAGAAGTAGATCCGGCCGCCACTATTGCGTAATAAACTAAACCCTATTAAAACAAACCATGTATTATTTTTGCAGACGAAGAATAGAGCATTCATTCTCAGCTGTAGTTTGGCCTGCGTCTACACGTGGAATGTAGCAGTCTGTTTACACAATTAGACCTTTGTTGTGCTGCAGTATAGCCACAGGGTCGTTTTTCCTTTATGCACAAATTAGACATTCGGTTGTCATCTTTATTTGTTTTCTGTTTGCTTGTCAGTTGGCAGGCTGAAAAAGTTGCACCTCTTCTTATCGGGTGTCCAGATGTAAATGTTGACTTTCTTTGATCAATACAGTATTAGTACTTGGGGGGGGGGGGGATGGTGATTAACGAGCTACATTCTGGTTTGTTTCTCTTTGTCTTCCTTTGTTTCTCTTTGTTCTTTGTTGCTGGTTGTCTTTGTAATGTTGGAGGAAGGGTCGGAACAAAGATGATCTGTGCCAGGCAGGGAAACTCGCCGTGGTCAGATTTCTGAAGAAAGTGAATGCATGATATATCACAGATCATCATCATCATCATCATCTTCTTCTTGTTCTTGGAGCTGCGAGCTGGTGTTCTTTTGCAGCTGATGCGGCGAAGAGGTTGAGGCACAACATCGTGCCGTCGACATGGGAGCGGGTTATGGCGGCCATTTTTTTTGTTTTAGTCTCGCGGTGTAACTAAAATGTAGGGGGGGGTGGTGGTGGTGTACAAGGCCTCTTTAGCAGACTCCACCACCTTGGGGACTGTGGCGATCCTTGACCCGTTAGCTGAGATCACTGACTGACAAAACGGACAGTTGTCTTTGTAGCCCTCCATTAGTTCATTAGTTCAGCATATTTTCCAGATTCCTGCTGCTCACTTTATATTTCCAAATTCTATAAATCCTACCTTCCTTATCTCATTACTCAGTTTGTCTCTCTAATCCCACTAGTTCTACGCGCGCGCGCCCGTGTGTGTGTGACATCATTTCCTTGTTCTTTTCATATTGATTGATTACGTCCCCCAATTTGAGACTAATTTTTGACTTGTCCTCGGATAAAAAAAAAAAAAAAGAGAACAAGTAAAATTTATCTGCGACATTTTTCATTTGAATCATTTGACGAAGAAGCTGGGCGATTATGTGTCACTGTTTGTGAGTTGTACTTTCTATAGGCCGTAACGCGACTGGGTGGTCTCGATACTTATAGGGATCGGTGTCGTAGAGCGTAATTAACACTATGAAGTCAGCAAGGATTTTCTTTTTACTTGACCTGTCTGGACCGGAGCAGGATGATGAGATCATCACTAAACCTGACCGTCTTCCCCCTATTCCCCACCCCCCCCCCCCCCAGCTTCAAGAAGGGCTAGGTACCCATTTCTTCAGATGGGGTGATCGGAGAACCTCGGCCCGGACTTGAAACTTCCGATTTCCGAGCGAGAGATATGGCGCACAGGGCGCTATGCCACTGGGGCGTGCTTTTCGTTGGAAATTACCGCGTGTCAAATATTTCTCCTCACAGAAGCAAATTTCCTCCTCCCATCATTCTTTTGCTCTCAAACTCTGAAAGAAGGAGGGAAAAGAACACATCTCTTGTCTTTTTGAATGTGTCTCATTTTAGTCCTCATTAAGGGGAGATAATCTATCACTGGTAATGCGAAGCTCCAGGATACACGGGTAACAAAAGAAGTAGATCCGGCCGCCACTATTGCGTAATAAACTAAAACCCTATTAAAACAAACCATGTATTATTTTTGCAGACGAAGAATAGAGCATTCATTCTCAGCTGTAGTTTGGCCTGCGTCTACACGTGGAATGTAGCAGTCTGTTTACACAATTAGACCTTTGTTGTGCTGCAGTATAGCCACAGGGTCGTTTTTCTTTTATGCACAAATTAGACATTCGGTTGTCATCTTTATTTGTTTTCTGTTTGCTTGTCAGTTGGCAGGCTGAAAAAGTTGCACCTCTTCTTATCGGGTGACCAGATGTAAATGTTGACTTTCTTTGATCAATACAGTATTAGTACTGGGGGGGGGGGGGGTATGGTGATTAACGAGCTACATTCTGGTTTGTTTCTCTTTGTCTTCCTTTGTTTCTCTTTGTTCTTTGTTGCTGGTTGTCTTTGTAATGTTGGAGGAAGGGTCGGAACAAAGATGATCTGGGCCAGGGCAGGGAAACTCGCCGTGGTCAGATTTCTGAAGAAAGTGAATGCATGATATATCACAGATCATCATCATCATCATCTTCTTCTTCTTGTTCTTGGAGCTGCGAGCTGGTGTTCTTTTGCAGCTGATGCGGCGAAGAGGTTGAGGCACAACATCGTGTCGTCGACATGGGAGCGGGTTATGGCGGCCATTTTTTTTTTTAGTCTCCCGGTGTAACTAAAAAGTAGGGGGGTGGTGGTGGTGGTGTACAAGGCCTCTTTAGCAGACTCCACCACCTTGGGGACTGTGGCGATCCTTGACCCGTTAGCTGAGATCACTGACTGACAAAACGGACAGTTGTCTTTGTAGCCCTCCATTAGTTCAGCATATTTTCCAGATTCCTGCTGCTCACTTTATATTTCCAAATTCTATAAATCCTACCTTCCTTATCTCATTACTCAGTTTGTCTCTCTAATCCCACTAGTTCTACGCGCGCGCGCCCGTGTGTGTGTGACATCATTTCCTTGTTCTTTTCATATTGATTGATTACGTCCCCCAATTTGAGACTAATTTTTGACTTGTCCTCGGATAAAAAAAAAAAAAAAGAGAACAAGTAAAATTTATCTGCGACATTTTTCATTTGAATCATTTGACGAAGAAGCTGGGCGATTATGTGTCACTGTTTGTGAGTTGTACTTTCTATAGGCCGTAACGCGACTGGGTGGTCTCGATACTTATAGGGATCGGTGTCGTAGAGCGTAATTAACACTATGAAGTCAGCAAGGATTTTCTTTCTTTCTTTCTTTCCTTCCTAGATTAAGGAGAGGGGTTTTAAAAAATGATGCATTTCATTTTAACTAACTATACACCAAGGATCGAGCAAAATGGAGAATGATCGTCAATGCACTCTCTATGTACGACATGTAATGAATGCATTATTACTATTATTATCATTATTATTAGTATTATTATATGTGTCATGCCGGTTAGCGCTGACGATCATGCATCTCCATCTTGTGACATCCTTGATGTTTCCGATCAGCTGAAATACATCTCTTCTTCTTCTGTGCCACTCAGGCAGTCCACTGAGATATTTTTCTCTTGATCTTCCTCTCTTCCTTCCCCCCCCCCCCCCTTGAATTTTCCAGTCATTATTTGGTTCTCCAACTTCTGTCTTCTCTTGACATGTCTTCTCATAACATGTCTTCTCATGGCATGTCTTCTCATGACATGTCCAAGAAATGTCGACTGTCTTTTTCTTATCATTTTAACTAGTTTTTCGGTTTGTTCTGAAATTTCTTTGAGGATCTCTGCGTTTGTCGGTCTAGGGTATTTGTTGCATCTTTCCCCAAAACCACATCTCTGCTGCTTCCAGTTTCTCAGTCATCTTTTTGTTGACCGTTCAAGTTTCACAAACATATAGTATTTTATGTGCATGCGTGAGTGAATAATTCATCATCATCATCATCATCATCATCATCATCGCCTTTCGCTCCCTTGAGAGCACAGGCCACGGATAAAGGCTCTCCAGTCATCCCTGTTCTTGGAATTATTCCCTGCTTCCTTCCATGTGCATCCCTTGTCTCTGAGCACTGTCATAACTTCTCTTCTCTACGTAGGCCTGATTCTTCTCCGTTTTCTATTTGCTTGAGGATTCCATGTCAGTGCCTGCTTTGCTATGCCTGGCGTCGGGTTTAATGAATGAGTGAATAATTATACACATATAGTTCACTGGTGTGTCTGAGTATCGGGGGTGGGGGGGGGGGCGGGGGGTAACACATCCTTGCAACAATAAACAGATAAAACATCAGAAATTCAACAAAGCATAATTAAAACAACCCTGTTTTCAACAGACAGCACTGAAACAGCGTACATCTTTCCACCAGATGCACGTCACCAGAGATCACCTGTCTTATCTCGAGCGTTAAACCCAACCCATGAACATGTTTCCTGGCTCTTAAGTCCCTCTTTAAAAAAAAAGTTTGGTAAATATGCTTATAATATGAATAATCATAAAACACTGTTATTATGCACATTTCGCCAGTGAAATTTATATTCTGGAGACAATAAAATTCAGAGCCACGCAGTTAAGAAAACTTTTCTGCATAAATTTATCTAGGAACTCCTAGAGAGCAGGCCTGGAGTTTTATGAGTGTAAAACATAAAATGTTTTAACTGTAGCCATAACTCCCAGAATTTTATCCTGTTCCAATGAAAGTTATAAGCACTCATCATTATCAGTGCCCGTTATAGTTCTGGGGCACACTGGGCAGTTGTATATTGTGCTATAACTCTGGGGCATACTGGGCAGTTGCATATTGTGGTATAACTCTGGGGCACACTGGGCAGTTGTATATTGTGGTATAACTCTGGGGCATACTGGGCAGTTGTATATTGTGGTATAACTCTGGAGCATACTGGGCAGTTGTATATTGTGGTATAACTCTGGGGCACACTGGGCAGTTGTATATTGTGGTATAACTCTGGGGCATACTGGGCAGTTGTATATTGTGGTATAACTCTGGGGCATACTGGGCAGTTGCATATTGTGGTATAACTCTGGGGCACACTGGGCAGTTGTATATTGTGGTATAACTCTGGGGCATACTGGGCAGTTGTATATTGTGGTATAACTCTGGAGCATACTGGGCAGTTGTATATTGTGGTATAACTCTGGGGCACACTGGGCAGTTGTATATTGTGGTATAACTCTGGGGCATACTGGGCAGTTGTATATTGTGGTATAACTCTGGGGCACACTGGGCAGTTGTATATTGTGGTATAACTCTGGGGCATACTGGGCAGTTGTATATTGTGCTATAACTCTGGGGCATACTGGGCAGTTGTATATTGTGTTATAACTCTGGGGCATACTGGGCAGTTGTATATTGTGGTGTAACTCTGGGGCATACTAGGCAGTTGTATATTGTGTTATAACTCTGGGGCATACTGGGCAGTTGTATATTGTGTTATAACTCTGGGGCATACTGGGCAGTTGTATATTGTGGTATAACTCTGGGGCATACTGGGCAGTTGTATATTGTGGTATAACTCTGGGGCATACTGGGCAGTTGTATATGTGGTATAACTCTGGGGCATACTGGGCAGTTGTATATTGTGGTATAACTCTGGGGCATACTGGGCAGTTGTATATTGTGCTATAACTCTGGGGCATACTGGGCAGTTGTATATTGTGGTATAACTCTGGGGCATACTGGGCAGTTGTATATTGTGCTATAACTCTGGGGCATACTGGGCAGTTGTATATTGTGGTATAACTCTGGGGCATACTGGGCAGTTGTATATTGTGGTATAACTCTGGGGCATACTGGGCAGTTGTATATTGTGGTATAACTCTGGGGCATACTGGGCAGTTGTATATTGTGGTATAACTCTGGGGCATACTGGGCAGTTGTATATTGTGGTATAACTCTGGGACATACTGGGCAGTTGTATATTGTGGTATAACTCTGGGGCATACTGGGCAGTTGTATATTGTGGTATAACTCTGGGGCATACTGGGCAGTTGTATGTTGTGGTGTAACTCGTCATGGTGTGGAGTAACAGGGCAAGGGCACTGCCTATTCAGCATCCCGTAGCTGACATGCCAGCGCCAGGATTGGCGAACCACAGCTGGCCAAGACCCTGTTCCACATCTCTGTTGGTACCCCCCCCCCCCAGCAACAGGCCTAGCGTAGCTAACGGGGCAGGGGTCGTCATTGTCCCCATGGTGGTGGAGCCTGCTAAAGATGTGTTGGACACCGCCCTGCGTTTGAACTCCACCCAAAGGCTGAAAAGGTAGCTACCATAAGCAGCTCCAAGTCTAAAAGATGCTGTACCTCATCTTCACAGCATCGGCTGATTAGAATCCCATCCCGCAGTTCCAGGGGTATTAAAGACAAGAAAAGACAAGACAAGAGAAGATAAGACAAGAGAAGAGAGAAGACAAGAGAAGAGAAGATAAGACAAGAGAAGACAAGACAAGAAGAGAAGAGAAGACGAGAAGAGAAGACAAGAGAAAAGAGAAGAGAAGACAAAGGAAGAGAAGACAAGACAAGACAAGAGAAGAGAAGAGAAGACGTGTGTTGAGTAAATAATGACCGTTTTGGAATGAGGTCCTAGTGCATTGCTTTGCCCAGGGCTTACTTTGCTAACACTGTCCTCATCCTACTTATCCCCATCCTCCTCCTCCTCCTCGTCATCATCATCATCATTGGGTACAGTATCGTTATACAGACGTATGTCTCATTTATGATGTTTTCCATCAACTTATTTGATGATTCCCCCCCCCCCCACATTATCTCATCAAACCTTTCATCATTCTCTCTCTCTCTCTCTCTCTCTCTCTCTCTCTCTCTCTCTCTCGTTTTCATATTTCATATTCTCTATGATGTCTTGAAGTCCTAGCTTTATCAGTGCTAACTTTTTGTGTCATATCTTTTTTCACATTAGATTCCATTTTCTCACTAGCTCATTTATCACGCTATTTCGCCATTTTTTTTTAAACCAAGACCTACATTAAAATACTTTGTACGTTTTGAAAGTAAATCATCATCATCATCATCATCATGTCCTACTCTTCCAAAACATTTGATTTTCTCGCATATTTTGTCGCCTCTCCTTTACCATCGCCGCTCTTGTACCCAGACTACTATCTGTTTCCTGCTGCACCGGTGGGTTGGTCAAACAGGGTCTTGCCCAGTAATGGTTCACCAGTTCTGACGCAAGCAGCCAGCCGTAGGTCGCTGACCCGTCGTCTCACTGAGCTTGAGAACGGCGTTATTATCACGGCCTTTATAAGTCTACTTTGACATACATCTGGTTCCGGTTCAGTGCTGGATAGCTCATTCAGCCAACCCTTTTGTACAGTTAACACGTTGTACACCCGTAATCATTTTTTTTTCTGTTGTGTTTCTTAAATAATCTTGGTATTCATATTTCAAGCGAATCGTCAGCAACATCTAACAGCTTGTTTTCAACATAACACGTTTCCCTTTAATTGCTATCTGTGAGAATATGTTCCCGGTGTAGTTTGAAAATATCGTAATTCGAAAATGCGTTTAATAAACAAACCTGCTGAACGTCATAACATAGCGTAGCCTACCTTAGCGTGCGCAGAACACTTACATTAACCTAACGTTGGTCTATTTTATAATAAAGTGTGGAATATCTCCTGTAGTTTTATTTAAGACTGAAAGACAGGCTACGGAGAATCAAAGTCAAGTCTGGAGAAGACGGCGGGCTTGGTGAGGGCGACAAGGCTGCAGATTTAGCATGACCAACTTTCTTCGAACGGTCAAGACGAAGAGGCGTAGTGGAAGTTAAAAACAAGATGGCTGCATGGGTACAAGCCATTGACACACACACACACACACTGCTGGAAGCACACTAGCCTGGAGAATGTTTGAAGTTCTGAACTGAAATGAATTGCTGGATGATGATGATGATGATGATGATGCATCGACAGAATCATCTATTTCTCTCTCGCCTGATGAGACATGGGAAAGATAAACAAGTTTTCGTCGTACATTTTGTTTCCAGCAGGCGCGCTCTTCACTGCGTGTTGGAACGGAAGACGGAGCACGCATGGGAATGCCCAGAGTTCGGAGATGCCAGTCCCCGATTACAGATTGCAGTTTGTTTCTTCTTTTCATTATATACGAGTATTTTTCTATAGCAAGCAACTCACTACTGCTATACACAGATAGTCAAAGTGCAGTAAGGACAACAGAAGGCAAAACGGATTGGTTCAATGCAACTACGGGAGTCAGGCAGGGCCTAGCATTTATAATCTCTATGGACCGAATAACAAAAGAAGCAAACCCGAACCCACTAGAACCGAACGAACTCATTAAATGTATAAACTAGCGGTAAAAAGTAGGAAGAGCTTTATTATTTAACGATTAAAGTAAAGCTGCAGTGCTTTGTGTATAGTTGTATACGTACACACTAATTATTGGGTGTTACTAAGTTATTTCCACTGCCACAAACGTTTTTGTAGGTCTTACTTCTCGTCTGATCTTCTGATACAATCTCCCACCATGCTTTGTCCCCTCTCTCTCTCTCTCTCTCTCTGATTCTTCCTCCTGTTTTGTTTTTGTTTGACGAAGGCTCGCGCCGAAACGTCACAGCTTTGTAATCGTTAAATAATAAAGCTGTTCCTACTTTTTTCCCTAGTTTATACATTTTGTTATTACAGCTTTACTGCAGTGCTTTGTGTATAGTTGTATTCACTCATTCATTCATTTGAATGTCCCTTGCGGAACTTTGCCTCCCTAACAGCTGCCACGAAAGCCTCTCGCTTGTGAGCAAGATGGCCTGCTGCTGATGCATCCATTTGCAGATCATCAACGATGTCTTGCAGCCATCTTCGCCTTGGTCTTCCTCTCTTTCTTTTTCCCATTATGTACCCTTCCAAGACGGTCTTCTCTAGATTCTCATGACGTTTAATGTGTCCAAAATATTTTCTCTGTTTAATCCTCTTTACTAGCCAGCCTTCTTCAATATTAAGCTCTTGTAGTATAGATATATTTGTTCTTTTTTGTGTCCATGATGAACTCTTCTGTAGCATTTACATTCAAAGCCATTTATGTGTTTCTCAGCTGTTTTGTTAAGTATCCGGGTCTCACAGGCATATGTTGCGATGGGAAAGATGCATGCCCCTTTAAAATCTTATTTCTGTAGTTCTGTCTTGTTCCTCTCCACAGATTCTTCAGTTGTTTTACTTTCTGAAGATCAATAGATGTCCTCCTTTTAATTCCCCTCATTGTATCTCTGTTATTAGTTAGTAGTGATCCATAGCGCCCAAGGACCCGAACTGCTTGCAAGATCATACGAATAGCCTCAGTGAGAATTGTGAACATTATGATACGAAAATCAACATTGCCAAAACAGAGAGCATGAAAGTTATCAGAATGCCAAGTCCATTGAATGTATATACCGAAGACAGCGAAATACAACAAGTAAAAGAAATCAAGTAATTTGGGTGCATTTGAATTCTTTCCAGACTAAATGTTTACGAAGAATTAGAAAAAAAATATTTTGGCCAAACACCATAAGAAATAACATCTTGTTGGCAGAGATGCAGATGAAGCCACTGACAGCAATTATTGAGGAAAGACGCTGGCGATGGTTGGGACATATGCTCCGAATGACTGACAACTCACTACCAAAAATAGCACTAAGATGGACACCACAGGGGAACAGAAGTAAGGGTAGACCAAAAGAGACATGGAGAAGAACAACAGAAAGTATGTTGAGCAATAGAGGGCTCATCTGGGCAAGAGCAGAAAAAAAAGGCAAAAGGACAGGCATTTGTGGAAAACCCTTGCGGAAGCCCCATGTGCCCTGGGCACTTTAGGTTCAGAGAGAGAGAGAGAGAGAGAGAGAGAGAGAAAGAGAGAGAGGTCTTGGTTGCATGTTCACAGAAGATGAGAAGCTTGATAAAGAAACTGATGTTAGAACACAAAGAGCCAATACTGTTACATACCAGCTATCCCCGCTGCTTACACACCCCAACATCTCACTTGAAACTAAGAGAAAACTAATTAATAGCATACTCCTACCAACGCTGTGCTACCAATGCCAGACATGGGCACTTACTAAGAAACAACAGAATAAAATAACCACATGTGAGATGAGATGTCTTAGGAAAGCAGCAAACGTCACCATAAGACAGGATGGTAAGAGTTACATCATGTCTACGACACAAAGAGAAGCAAAGAATCAAGTGGTTCAGCCACTTTATGAGAATACGACACTCAAAGCCAGCCGTGAGGTCCTTCAACCAAAATAACTACAGGACACAGATCAAGAAGAAGAAGAAGACACAGAAAGAGAAGAATAGATGGTATCGGAGAAATACTAGTTAATTATGTCATGGCCGTCACTGGTACCATCCATTTGGCCGAAAAACGCCAGATGCATCCCCCCCCCCCCCCACACACACACACACTTTCAAGAGGAAGGATAAAGTAAAGTAAATTAAGTGAATAAGTCCAAAGAAGACCAAAGATGGCTGCAAGACATCGTTGACGATCTGCAAATGGATGCAACAGCAGCAGGCCATCTTGCTCACAACCGATAGGCCTACAGGAGTGCTGTTTGGGAGGCAAAGTTCCGCAAGAGACATGCAAATGAATGAATGAATGAATGAATGTCCACTATATGATATACGGTTTCCACTGTTTGAATTACGGTTTCCACTGTTTGAATTACAGTTTCCACTGCTTGAAGTACGGTTTCCACTGTTTGAAGTACGGTTTCCACTGTTTGAAGTACGGTTTCCACTGTTTGAAGTACGGTTTCCACTGTTTGAAGTACGGTTTCCGCTGTTTGAAGTACGGTTTCAGCTGCTTGAAGTACGGTTTCAGCTGTTTGAAGTACGGTTTCCACTGCTTGAAGTACGGTTTCCACTGTTTGAAGTACGGTTTCAGCTGAATGCGTATCGCTTTCACATCCATCATGAAGTCGAAATATCCTGCCTGCATATAGTTCATAATCTTGATTGTTTCGTTTTCTCATCATTTCCCCAATCCGTGACTCTTTCTGTATTCCCTGTCGTATTTGCCTCGTGCAGAGGTTATCAAACATGCATGGGCGGCTTCTAGAACTAACAGCTCTCAGAAATATCTGCTTGAATTCCATTAAACACGTAGTTTATTGCCCTTTTGTATCCTTTATTCTCGCTGTTTATAGTCCAGTGGTTTTATGTTTGATTTATATATTTTTTTCTATTCCTGACGTACATATTTGAAATGTTGCTGTAATAAACGTGTTATTATGTCTATCCTCGGGTACACACGCGGTCATCTATGTTGTTTGTCTCTTTGACAATTTTATTACTCGACTGTCAAAATTGTTGGAGCTTTCTCGTCTCCCTTTCTCTTAAATCTCATAATTTTCCAGCCAGTGTTTAAGACCTTAAAATATCCGATAAAATACATTTTGTCAGTTTTCACGATAATTTATCTACTTCATTTTACGCGCTCCTCTTATTTATTTATTTATTTATTTTTACATTTCTTTTTTAAAACTTTGTATGTTTTGTTGTTGGTGTGCGATTTTCGCGAACAATTTTTTTTTATGTTGTTGTTGTTTACTTTACGAACTCAGTTACGCTGTACAAGTGCTCCTCGATTTACGATGTTTCCATTTACAGTATTTCGGTTTTACGATGGTGTGATAGAGATATTCATTCAGTAATCATCATCGTCATCGTCGTCCTCTTCATCATCATCATCATCATCAACATCATCTTCTTTTACTTTTATTTCTTCATCCTCGATCTTTCTCTTTCTGTATAAAGTAATCAGTGATCACAAATGTGTTCATGGGCAGATGGCGTTCCGTATTTTTAAACACATCACATGTCAGAGGTAGTCAGATAGCGCGTATCTGAACAAATTGTACTTAAACCAATCAAATTTTGTCTAATATCTTTGGCCTGTGATTTTCATTGACAGTTTTACGAATAAATATGTCATGTCTCATCTCACTGTCCCTCTAATCAACTTGGGATTCATGTGTTTACTTTTCAGTTACTGGTATTTAGTTCTATGGGGACTTGAAGAGCAACACGTTCTCTCCACCTCTCACGGCCGGCGGCCAAGATTTATACCGTGGTCCACCTGTGCTGCATGCTACTTGTTTCTGCTTCTATAGGTCTCTTCCAGGTAGCCTTTGGTCGTCCTCTCTTTCTGTTTTCCCCTCGGGTGTCCATCTCATGGCTGACTTAGCGATGTTGCTGGGGTCTCTTCGGATCAGGTGACCTATCCATTCCCAGGGGTTGTTTTGCTGTTAAAACATGCATGTCTTCTTGTTCGCACTGGACAAGTAGGTCTCTGTTATTTATTTCGTTACTTATGTTTGTATACATTTTAATTAAAGCTTTTCATGTTTGCTTGATATAACACAAGCTAGAGAGATGAATCGACCAGCCCTGTTATCGTTGCTGGAACCGTACGATTATTGTGGGGAATTTTGTTGTTGGTGTGGTAGACAGTGGTGAGACATCATCGATCATGTGCTAGTGAACGTATCAGCAGCAGGGCATCTTGCTTACAACCGAGAGGCCTACAGGAGAGCTGTTATGGAGGCCTACAGGAGAGCTATTAGGGAGGCCTACAGGAGAGCTATTAGGCAAGCATATAGGAAGGCCTATAGGAGAACTATTAGGGAGGCCTATAAGAGACCTATTAGGGAGTCTATAGGAGAGCTGTTAGGGAGTCCTACAGGAGAGCTGTTAGGGAGTTCTACAGGAGAGCTATTAGGAAGTCCTTTAGGAGAGCTATTAGGGAGTCCTACAGGAGAGCTGTTAGGGAGGCCTACAGGAGAGCTGTTAGGGAGGCCTATAGGAGAGCTGTTAGGGAGTACTATAGGAGAGCTTTTAGGGAGTCCTATAGGAGAGCTATTAGGGAGGCCTACAGGAGAGCTATTAGGGAGGCCTACAGGAGAGCTATTAGGGAGGCCTACAGGAGAGCTATTAGGGAGGCCTACAGGAGAGCTGTTAGGGAGACAAAGTTCCGCAAGAGACATGCAAATGTCTGAACTGGTAGACTGTAGTAAATACGACAGCTACAGATGGTGGCACCACATTCTGTTGATCAATGACAGCAGTCATACAGGAGCCGATAAAGAATATGTTCTTTTCTCAAAGAGCCTAGGTGCAGTAGGGAAGATGAATAGGAATGGGACAGGCCATAGACACTCTCCTGAAAAGTGACCAAAGCCTTCATAAGACCCAGCCTAAGTATGCCCTTGACATTCACCTTTAAAGGTTAAGCTTTCCTATTCGGGCAGAGTGGGAGATACAAGTCATTATCACGAATATTTAAAAAAAAACAGTTAGAAAAGAACCCAAGAACGCCTTGTTTCCCAAAATGAAAAGAACACAGACCGAGCCGAACACAAAGAACATGGAGCAGGACGTAGAATTCCGGTATTATTAAAAAAGAAAAAAAAGAACATGGCGTCGCTACGGCTGATGGGTACAATTGAAACACCGCTAAACACGCAGCAGATATAGCCCCAGCTAACAGAAGCTCCGATAGAAGGTATTTTAAGGCCCGGGAATAAAGGACGCTAAGGGGGTGATATAAAATGTTAATGAAAAGAGGGCAGATATATGAGAAGTTTCGTGGATATTTATCATGCGTTATCTGCCTGGAAGTTAGCAGGCAACACTTAATACGAATTAATGGTTATCAAACATGCGATTTAGGAGGGGAAGACAACTCCCGGGTGTAGAGGAGCCCCCGCTTGGAATGAGGGTTAAAGGGGAGATAATAAATTACTTTCATAACAGATTTCATGGTCTCCAGTCTTAGAGAAAATCGATGAGGGCTGGAGTGTTCGTACGGTTAATCATGGCTTGGAGAACTATATCCGGTCAAGACTCAATCCCGCCTCCCTTTTGGTGTTCCTAGTAATACTTTCAACCTGGGTAACATGACAGGGGTCGTCGTGGTCTCAGTTTTGGTGGGCTCTGCAAAAAAAAAAAAAAAGTTGGCTGAAGTATTATTTATTTCAAAGCTTGTACTTTGGATGGCCTTGTCTTGTTCCTACTTTAGCTTTCAGTGTTGTGAGGGTGAACAGACATCTTGATGGGGTTCGGCGATTTGATTCATATGATGGGCTTCTGTTGCGTCTTCCATCCAGCTTTCGCGTAGGCGGCCTCTCCTTCTGTTTCCTACAGTTTTTAGTATCATTAATGTTTTCTGTGGTATACTGTCTGGTGGTGCCCTATGTGACGTTTAACGACACGGGAAGGATATAAGATATAAGACTGTCTGGTGGTAGTCATGCAAGGTGGACAAACTATTTGACTTGTTGCTTCCGTGGTATACTCTATGATGGTAGTCGTGTAACATGACCCAATATCTGACTTATCTCTGGATGTGGCGTAGTACACGGAGTTGCTCCGACCAGGAGTTGATGTCGTTGTTTCTGATCTGGTCGGCCTGACCTGTACGAGAGCACTGAAATAGCTGGTGGCGTTTCCTCCAATATTTACGTATTATAATCCGCCATCTTCCTTATTTTGCAAACAGATATAACAATCTGTGTGTGCGATAGTGTTCCTTGTGAATACCAGCTCTAGTCTTTTGTTGTCTTCAGCTTCCATGGAACTGCAAGCTGGTGCTCTTTGCAGCCGATGCAGTGAATGTGTTGAAGCACAGCATCGTGTCGGATTGGGAGCGGGTTACGACGGCTAGTCCTGATTAGAGCTCTTAACACACATACACACACACACGCACGCGTGGGGTATTGGGTGGGGGGTTGCAATGCTTCTCTAGCAGACTCCACCACCGTCATGGAGACTGGCGATTTACTGCCCAGTTAAGCTCATAATATGCCTGTTGCTGGAGGTACCAACGGAGAACTGGAGGCAGGGTTTTGGGTTCTGCTGGTTCGCTGTACGTCGGCTGTGGGTCGCTGAATGAATGATAAATCTGAAAGCATCGTCGCCTACTCTCTCCCCCCCCTCTCAAACTCACATACACACAATCTAGAATCAGAAGACACGGGCACAAAGTATCTGAACTTTCTAGAACTATCATGTCTTGTTCTTACTGGACATCCTGTCCAGCTTATCCGTTGGTGCCCCCCCCCCCTAGTAACCTAGTTATGGAAACAGGGGTAGCCATTAGTTTCCATGGTGGTGGAGTCTGCTAAAGAAGTATACCATGCCACCTTGCTTTTCTTTCTTTCTTCTTTTTTTCGCTGCACCGAAGGGCTGAAAAAAGATAAGCTGCCATCACCAGCTCACAATCGGACACTGTGCTGTGCGTAAACATCTCAACATTATCGAGAACACAAGCTCACAGCTCCAGGGAGAAGAAGGACGAAGAAGAAGAAGAAGTTGTTGCTTTGGCCAGTCACACTAAACATTTATAAGCATCAACAGCGAAAAAAAGGTGGGCTCAGAAACATGATCTTCGCTACATCCTCCAAGAGAGATTGGATTCACAACGTTCAGAAATGTCTTGTAATAAGAACATATATACATATTGTTTTAAACTCTTTATCTGAGATTACACCTAGATTGTCACTTTACTTTTCGAGCATACATTTGTTACAGATGACTGTATCTCGGTACTTTGCGCCAACAGTGTGTCAGACATGCTGTGCTGTGTTACCAGGCGCACATTAAGTAACATCTGTCGCCTTATTTTACGCATGCGTATTTACTTTTGGTGACATGTGTTCCCACTTTGCTTCTAAAAACAGTGGTTGAGATTTTTAAAAACCCCGTAATTTTGTTGTTGTCCTATAATTTTAAAATCTGTATACGAAAACATCAAAGATAAACGTAACCAAGAATGGCTACACGCTGTGTCTTACAATCTCCTTGCCTAGTTCTCTTGCATATTTCTGCTTAGATGATTAGTGTTGTGGTTACAGCCACGTAACGTAATCTTATCCGAGATTAAAACACACTGGCTTGATAAAGGAAAAGACCGTTTAAATGGCATTCATATTGTAATTATCCGAGTGTGCATAATAGAGAAATACTGGAAGCGAAGCGTGGATATAACGACCTTTAGACGTAGTTCGTTTTGTGTCTCCGCTCAGAGAGAGGGAGCTGCTTTTGTTAAAAGCAAACCAGAATTTTTTTTTTTCAATATTAATAAAGAAACTGGTATTTCGTTTCGTCTTTGTGTGATAAGTTTGGATTTTTCATTAGCTGGTTCGGCTTATGTTACATCAATTTTCAAACATGGGGTGGGAATTTTAGACTGTCCAGGCTGTGAGATAGATAGAAGAGAGACAGAGAGAGAGACAGAGAGAGAGAAACAGAAAGAGAGAGGGAGAGAGAGAGAGAAAGAGAGAGGGAGATAAAAAACAGAGTTAGAGAGAAAAAAAGAGCGAAACAGAGTGAGAAAGAGAGAGAGAGAGAAACAGAGGGAGAGATAAACAGAGCGAGAGGGAGAGAGATAAGAGAGAGATAGAGAACGAGAGAGAGAGAGGAAGAGAGTGAATGAATGCATGAACAATCTTTATTTTTAAAGGGTAAAGAATTGGGCACGCAGGCCCGTCTTACATTATGCCCTTGAGAGAGAGAGAGAGAGAGAAAGAGAGTAAGAGAGAAAAAACAGAGAGACCTAAAGAGAAAAGAGTGAGAATAAGAGAGATTGATTGATTGATTGATTGATTGATTTTTATTTCAAAAGGGTTAAGAATTGGGCACGCAGGCCCGTCTGACATTCTGCCCTTTATCATACATCTTTCACTCTATTCCAGACATTCTTCAAATATGCTGTTCATATAACAAACATAACTAACATTGAAGCTGAGAGACATAAAATAAAATATAACATTTACGTTTCGCTCTTAAACATTCACTCAGTACAGAAGTAACTACATACATTATAAATGACTATCTACTAAACAAAATTTTCGGGACTATTCAGAAAACAATTAATTGTATTCGGTGTCTGTAAGAGCAGCTTAAGATAACTTTTAAGTTTTATAATTCATGGAGGCATGTAGTCGACATCAAATAGATACTGGGAAAGCTTGTAGTTGTAGGAAGGAGTATAATTTATATTTTTTATATAGGATGGGAGGGTATTCCAAAGATGAGCAGCAGAATAACTAAAGCTTTTCTTGTAAAGATCAAGTCTAGGTTTTGGAAGACATATGTTGTTCAAGCGTTGGCTGCACTTTGGGCTAAATTTAAGCAGGTTACATAGATAAGGCGGGGCATGCCGTGAAAGAATCTGATGTACTAACTTGGCTTTGTTGAAGAGGAACCTGTTCTTAAGAGGTAGTATTTTGATACGTTTGTGATGATTAGTTGTTTGTGCTTGATCTTTGTCACTAATAAGCTTTACTGCTCGCTTTTGGAGAGAGCAAAGCCTCTTTGTATTTGACACTGAGCAACCATCCCAAACTGTTGAGCAATAGTCTAAATGTGTTTGTATATTGAGCTATATAGTATGTCTTCCTAGTGTCTTGATCTATGAAGTGCTTAATTTTAGCTAATTGGTATACTTTTTGTGCGATGAGTTTTGTTAGACATTGCACATGAGAGTTCCAGGTCAGATGTTGGTCAATAATAAGACCTAGTGTTTTGTGCTCGCTAACGTTTTCTATCTGTGATGTTTCTGTACAGAGCCGAAGTGTTGTTTTTGTTGCGTTTTGTAGTTTATGTCTTGTTGTTATGAGCATTGATTTTGTTTTATCGGTGTTTATAATCATGCCATTATTTTTGCTCCATCCAATTAAATTGTATAACTCGACCTGAAGAGTTGATTCTAGATTAACACAGTCGTAGTCACTGGTGTAGACTGTGCAATCATCGGCAAAAAGGTCACAAGAAGAGTGTTTAAGATGAAGTGGAAGATCATTGATATAGATAGCAAAGAGCAACGGGCCTAGTGACAACAAAATTAGAAAGAGAGTAAGAGAGAAAGAGAATGAGAAACAAGAGGAAAAACAGAGGGGGAGAATGAATGAATGAATGAATGAATAATCTTTATTTTTCAAGGGTAAAGAATTGGGCACGCAGGCCCGTCTTACATTCTGCCCTTCATCACTCCATCTTTCATTCTTCCCACACACTTGATTTAGTACAAAAATACAAATTAAATTAGTAAAAACATATCAAAAGAGTGTAAGATTTAACTACTACATTCAAGGTAAAAGAGAAGAAGTAATTAACCTAATAAAATAGCAATCACGCACACATACACCCGCAGACATATACATAAATAAAAATACATTGTAAATACAGATCTTCTAACGTATTTTTTTAAACAAACATTAAAATAATTTCTAACAATATCTAACAAGTTGCTTTTCTAACTATGTCACTGAAGTACTTGATGGTTTACGAGCCATGTGTTGAGAGAGTGCTGGCTATTTTATGGAGGCATATAATTACATGCAAGTAAATAATGAAACAGGTTTGAGTTAAAGGATGAAGTATTACCAATGGATTTTAAATTGTAGGGGAGGGTGTTCCAGAGCTGTACTGCAGAGTATGCAAGGCTTTTCTTGTACATATCAATTCTGGGTTTAGGAAGAAGACAGTTTTTTAAACGCTGGCTATGTTTAGTGTTATACGTAAACAGTGACCACAAGTAAGGCGGAGCATTGTGCGACAGAATTCTCTGAACAAACTTAACTTTGTTAAAAATGATTCTATTTTTGAGGGGTAGAATTTTGAGTTGTTTATGTTGATCTACAGTCTGTACTGGGTGTTTGTCACAAATAAGATTTAATGCTCGCTTGTGAAGTGAGTGGAGCCTTTTTGTGTTTGAGACTGAGCATCCATCACAGATTGTGGAACAGTAATCTAAGTGTGTTTGTATGTGTGATATGTAGTATATTTTTCTTGTGTTTTTGTCGATAAAGTGTTTAATCTTGGCTAATTGGTAAACTTTCTGTGCAATCAAATTTGTTAGGTTATGTACGTGAGAATTCCAAATTAAATGCTGATCAATGATGAGTCCTAGGGTTTTATGTTCATGAACATTTTCTATTGCTTTAGTCCCAGCACAAAGCTGTAGTGAAGTTTTAGTTGCATTTTGCAGTTTCTGTCTTGTAGTGATGAGCATGGATTTTGTTTTGTTGGTGTTTATCAACATACCATTTTTATTACTCCATTTAATCAAACTGTTTATATCATTTTGGAGCGTTGTCTGTAGGTTATTGATGTCATACTCACTATTGTAAACAGTACAGTCGTCAGCGAAAAGATCACATGAAGAGTGCTTTAAATGTAGTGGTAGGTCGTTAATATAGGTAGCAAAGAGAAGAGGACCAAGAATGGAGCCTTGAGGAATACCGGTATCAACCACAGACGAGCCAGATATTTTGTTTCTAAAGCAAACTACTTGTTTTCTACCTGAGAGAAAAGATGTAATACATTTTGTTAGGTCATGATGTAATCTATAGCCCTCCAGCTTTTTTGCAAGAATTTCATGATCAATCATATCGAAGGCTTTCTTAAAATCAACAAAGACAGCACCACACAATTTGTCATCATTTATATTAGACAGCCAGCTTTCTGTCATTTTAGTTAATGCTGTGTGGCAGGAGTAATTTGGTCTAAAACCTGACTGACTGTCTATTAGTAGACTGTTTTCTTGCATGTGGAGCAGAGTTAACTTTTGTATATGTTTTTCAAGAGGTTTAGATAGTGATGACAGAATGGATATGGGTCTATAGTTTGAGAGGTCACTAGTCTGTCCAGATTTAAAAAGAGGAAAAACTTTGGCGAGTTTAAAAGCGTCAGGGAAATATTTTTTGTCAATACACAAGTTGTATAAGTATGTTAGTGTGTCTGTGATAACTGGTGCAGCGTAGCTAGAAAAAGAGAGTGAGAGAGAAGGGGAGAGAGAAACAGAGAGGGAGAGAGAAACAAAGAGTGAGAGAGAGAGAGGGGAGAGAGAAACAGTAACAGAGAGAGGGAGAGAGAGAAACAGAGTGAGAGAAAGGGGGAGAGAAAAACAGAGTGAGATACAAGAGAAGAAACGTGTGTGTGTATGTGTGCGTGTGTGTGAAAGAAAAAGACACTGAGAAAGTGTGTGTGTGAGAGAAACAAAGAATGAGAGAGGGAGAGAGAAAGATAAAGTGAGAAAGGAAAAAAAGAGAAACTGAGAAATAAAGTGTGAGAGGGAAACAAAGTGAGAGAGAGAGAGAGAGAGGAGAGAGAGAGAGAGAGAGAGAGAAAGGAAAAACTTTTCATGATAGCCTCGTCTGTCATATTCATTCATCATTCAACTTTCACTCAGCCACAAACATTCAGCTTAGTACAAGAAGTAATAAATACATAAAGAGTATGAGAAAGTGTGAAAAGCCATTTTTACCACAAGGAGTTAGGGAGAGAAGTAAGGAAAGCAAAGACAGAAAGAGGGAAGGATGGTGAAAAAGAAAGAGGGAAGAGATAGAGAGAGAAAGAAAGAAAAGAGGGGGGAAGAGGAAAGGAATGGGAGGAAGAAGGAGGGAGAAAAAGAGAAGAAAGGATAGGGAAAGAGAGGGAGGGAATGAGATAGGAAGAGGAGGGAGAAAAGAAGATGAAAAAGAGAGGGAGAGAGGAAAGGAAAGGAAGAGCGAAAAAAGGGATGGGGGAGGGAGAAAACAGAGGGAGAGGAAGAAGAAAATTGAAAAGGAAAAAAGGAAAAGAGGAGATAGAGAGGGAAAGGATACGAGATATACTACATTTACTCTTATCTTGTTGAATATAATTGAGAACATGGTGATGATTGACAGCGCCTGCTGTGACTGGGAAATGGCCGCTGTCAGACGGAATATTTTATAAAACTTACATAAAACAAACTGTACCACAAAAGATTGACAGAGTGAGAGAACGAACGAACGAACGAACGAACATACTTTATTTTCAAAGGGTTAAGAATTGGTCACGCAGGCCCGTCTGATATTCTGCCCTTCATCATACAGCTCTCACTCAGTCACAGTCATTCAGCATTTGTTAATGAGCATAATAATCATGTGGACACAATTAAATGATTGCATAAATAAATAATAAACCTATCTCATGTCCATACACCCCACACTCTGATTTATGCAACAACATGAAATAAACTTGCATTCTTACATTCATTCAAAACTAACATTTATAGAAAAGCAGTATTTAAAATAATTTTAAAAAATTACAACACTCAAGCCATATTTTAAAATACTTTAAATTATGCTTAGGGAGGTATATAGTCTATATCAAACAGATGTTAACAAAGTTTAAAGTTATAAGAACGAATATTACTTATAAGTTTTACGTGAATTGGTAGGGCACTCCAAAGGTGGGCAGCTGAGTAAGATAAGCTTTTTTTTAAACATGTCAAGCCTTGGTTTTGGGAGAATACAATTGCTTAAGCGTTGACTGTGTTTTGGGCTGGATTTGAACAACGACCACAGATAGGGTGGAGCATTGTGCGATAGAATGTTATGAATCAACTTGTCTTTGTTGAAAAGAAATCTCTTCTTGAAGGGTAGAATTTCAAGATGTTTGTCCTTATTTGTAATATATTCTGCATGCTTGTCATCTATAAGCTTAACTACTCGTTTTTTAAGTGAGTAAAGTCTTTTCATGTTTGACATGGAACAACCATCCCAGACTGTGGAGCAGTAGTCCGAGAGAGAGAGAGAGAGAGAGAGAGAGAGAGTGAGTATATCATCACTGATTTGAAAGGTCAGAATTTTTATCACTTGTAGGAATAATTGTGCATCTGAGTACCCAAGCGATTAACACACTTACCTTTCATATCGCGAGTTCGAATCTGGTTGGAGGCACCCCAGTCACCCCCCCCCCACCTCCCCAGCTGTAGAAATGGGGGTACCTGACCTCTTCTGGAGAAGGAAAGGCTGCCAGGCGTGACGCTGACCACATCACCCTCTAGTGTGCTGACAGGTCAAGGAAAATATGGACACTGGCACCGTCTCATTTGCATAATAGGGTTGCTTTTAAATATCTTAGTAATAGTTCTTGGAGATTATCTGTCAGTTCGATAACTTTAGATGTTATAGAGCTTGAGTTCGTGTTGTGTGTTATGCGTTATAGAGTTATGTTATCCCATATAGAGTTTGAGCTTCTGTTTTACTATCTGTTATAGATCTGTGCACATAACAGTAAGGATAACAAAAGAGGAAGGAAACTCTGTATCTCTAGAACATCTGAATGAAAGAAAAGATTTTCTGTTTTTAAGCGGGTCTTTCTTTTTTTTCTCTTTTTTTTTATCTTTCTTTCTTTTTTCTTTTTTTTCTTTTTTTATCTTTCTTTCTTTTATCTTTTTTTTCTTTTTTTCCTTTTCTTTTCTCTTTTCTATCTTTTATCTTTTCTTTTTTCTTCTTTTTTTCTTCTTTTCCTTTCTTTTTTTCTTTTTATCTTTTCTTTTTTCTTTTCTTTTTTCTCTTTTTTTTCTTTGTGTTTTTCTTTTTTCTTCTTTTCTTTCCTCCCCCCCTCCCCCAAGATTTGATCTAGCGTCAAAAGATTCTGTCATCCAGGCTCCACCCTAACACTCCACTTTTCCTGTCCCACCTTGGGAACTGGGACAATGTTACAACTTTTCCCTCTTATTTCTTTTCTGTTTTTTTCTTTCTTCTGTTCCTTGTCAGATGTTTTCTCTTCTTTCTTTTTCTCTTATTTCAATTGCTTTATTTCTCTTTCTTTTGTCTTTTTTTCATATTTTCAAATGGATTTTAAAAATAAGTAAATAAGAGACACCAAGACGAACCTCTTAAGATCCTGTTTGCTTTAATAAGATAGCAAGTATTTTAGATAGTGTCCTTAAATATGGACACTGTACAGGGCTTTTAGGATTTTATCCTGCAGCATAAGAGGAGGAGTGTGAGGGAAATAGATTTGTGGGGTGGGGGGTGTATGGGGAGGCCGGTCAAGAAGAGAGGAGGCACCAAAGGCATGCATTCCCTGGGCAGAGTCAAGTCTGTCAATGTTGCAGCCACCAAAACTGTTCCTTCCTTCCTTCCTCCCTCCTTCCTTCCTCCCTTCTTCCTTCTTTCATTCCTTCCTCCCTCCTTCCTTCCTTCATTCATTCCTTCCTTCCTTCTTCCTTCCTTCTTCCTTCTTTCCTTCCCTCCTCCCTCCTTCCTTCCTCCCTCCCTCCTCCCTCCCTCCTTTCTTCCTCCCTCCCTCCCTCCTTCCTTCCTTCCTTCCTCCCTCCTTCCTTCCTCACTCCTTCCTTCCTTCCTTCCTTCCTCCCTCCTCCTTCCTTCCTTCCTTCTCCACGCAGGTTTCTCATTTCTTCCTCAACCTCTGTCCGTACCCCCGCAGTTTATAGGCGGGAGCGGACGAGCATTACGTCATCTTGGAACCCCCGCGCCCCCCCTCCCCCCGCCCCCAAACCGGCGCCACCCTCAAGTACGCCAGACTTGGTTTTTTGGGGGGAGCCAATTTTTTGTTTTTTTTCTGGGCGGGTCGCGGTCAGTATTTGCCCCGAAGGGTCTAGTCAGGAGTTGGCAACAACTGTTGTCCCGCCTGTATCGCGCAGAACTTGCTCGTGTGCGCATGTTCGTGAGCCGAGCTCTCTCGTGTGCCTGTCCCGCGATTTGTGACACGTGTTGCTTCCTTGTCGGGCAGAGGAGGGGTGGGGGGAGGGAGGGGGGATGGCCGCGTCGCCGTCAGACACTGACCCAGTTTTATCCTGAACTTGACGCGGACAAAATGATAAAAGGAAATGCCACGCGGACTTTTAAAAAGACTCAAGGCGAAATCAGCAGGGCTTTTATTTAAGACATCGCTGCGTCTTCTCTCTCTCTCTCTTTGCCTTTCTATGTCTCTCTGTCTCTTTCTCTCTGTCTCTCTCTCTTTCTCTTTCTCTCTTTCTCTCTGTCTCTCTCTCTCTTTCTCTTTCTCGCTCTCTCTTTCTCTTTCTGTCTGTCTTTTTCTGTCTGTCTGTCTCTGTCTGTCTGTCTCTTTCTCTCTGTCTCTCTCTCTTTCTCTCTGTCTCTTTCTCTCTGTCTCTGTCTCTCTTTCTCTCTTTCTCTCTCTCTCCTTTACCATTAATTCGTTGGGTTTTCTGTTTTCAGTTTCAATTTTGTTCTAGAATTTCATTTAAACGTCTTCTTTTCAGTCCCTTGAAAACTTTTTTGCCCCTGGTTTCGTCTTAAGATGAGATACCCGGTGTACGTGTCCTTTAATTAGGTCACAGGTTGATTGATTTCAGCAGGTCCCCTAGGTCTCTGCTTGAAATAAGGGTGCATGTCGTAAGATCCGGGCCGGGTGCAGTTTTTTTTTTTAGAGTGTGGGTCGGGGTGGAAAGTAACTGTGGGTTATACGTTAAGAAGAGGAAAGTAAGGGCCCCCCCTCCCAACCCGTGTCAAGGTTTAAGAGGACGAAGGCGCTGTCTGATCAGGCCGTCAGCGGTTGGCATGCTAACACTAGGGCTGGCGAACAGTTAGTTGACCAAGACCTTGTCCCCAGTGGCGTCTTAACGCATGGCCCCCTACCTGTTGCACTGTCCAGGGGCCCAAGTGCACGGGGGCCCAACCAGCATATGGAAATCTATGTATATGGGGTGTATATGGGGGTGTGTATGGGGGTATATATTGGGATATGTATGGGGGTGTGTATGGGGATATGTATAGGGGTGTGTATGGGGGTGTATTTGGGGGGGGGTGTGTGCTGTGCTGTGCGTGGACGCAGGCGGCTTATTTTGTTAATTTTAATATTACTTTGCCCAAGGGCCCCCGATGCTGTTAAGACGGCCCTGCCTGTCCGACCTCTCCACTAGTTACCCCCCCCCCACCCCCAGTAACAGGCCTAACCTGGCTAACCGGGCAGGGATCGCCATAGTCCCCAGGGTGGTGGAGTCTGCTAAAGAAGTATAACACACCTACTGCATTTTTTAGTTCCACTTAAAGACTAAAAAAAAAAAAGAAATAGCTGCCGTAACCCGCTCCCAATCCGACACGATGCTGATCTTCAATATCTTCACCGCATCGGCTGCAGAGAACGACCAATTTGCATTTAACAGGGGAAAAAAAAGAAAAAGAAAAATGAAGCAGAAAGGTATATAGGGGGTAGGGGGTAGGGGGGAGTGGCCCTTACTAAGTTTATCCCAGGGGCCTGGTTAATGGTTAAGCTGCCACTACTTGTTAAAAGATGTAACATATGATGTCCCCGGAGATGAAAGTAAATGAAAATGAAAAAGAGAGAGGTCAAGAATGGAATGTTCTTGTGTGGCTACTTCGCAGACTTGGTACAAAGAATTAGAGGAAAGAAAAGATACATGATAAGATGTATTGTCTCATTTCTAACCAGTTTCTGATGAGTTATCATCGCAATCATCATCATGATGCATGCATTAGGGGGTTACCACCCCCCCCCCCCCACCTTCAATTTGAATCCTTGACATTTTTGTGTCAAATCAGGTCGTGTCTTTCTGTTGTACCATCGCCTTAAGACTGTCCATGAATTTTTCTCTCTCCGTCTTCCTCCGCCTCTCTTCCCATTTATCTTTCCTGTTGTTATGATGTTTTCAAGCCCCTCCTCATCTCATTATATGTCCAGGGAGTGATGGCTGCTGTTTTTTTTAAAGATTTAATTACGTTACGTTGTCTACATTTGCTTTTGTTAAACATTCCTTGTTTGTCATCCTAGCCGTACGTGTTACTCTTAACACGTCCCTCTGACAAGCTTACAAATACTTTCCCTCCCTCTGACAACCTTACAAATACTTTCCCTCCCTCTAATAACCTTACAGATACTTTCCCTCCCTCTGACAACCTTATAAATACTTTCCCTCCCTCTGACAACCTTACAAATACTTTCCCTCCCTCTGACAAGCTTACAAATACTTTCCTTCCCTCTGACAACCTTACAAATACTTTCCCTTCCTCTAATAACCTTACAAATACTTTCCCTCCCTCTGACAAGCTTACAAATACTTTCCCTCCCTCTGACAACCTTACAAATACTTTCTCTCCCTCTGACAAGCTTACAAATACACTCCCTCCCTCTGACAACCTTACAAATATTCCACAGATAAGCGAAAGCTGTTTCGGTTCTCCTTTATTCTATATATTCCTGCCTTTATTCCTCTGTCTTTGCTAATGCTGTCGAAGTATCTCAGCACGTCTGTTTCTAGGTTCTGTAAGTTCCCTTTCACAGCTTCTCTCTCTCTCTCTCTCTCTCTCTCTCTCTCTCTCTCTCTTTCCTGATGTTGATAAACTGTACAATCATCCCCCTAATTACGGCAGATTCGAGTTTGTGGCTGTTCATATTTGCCAAGGTCCTAAAGGAAAAAAATTGGCCAAACTGGATAGGTCACTGGTGGAGTATGCAATATGGTCATCCACTGCGGTGGCGCTACATTGCTACACTGTATGTACCTAAGTTATAATACAGCACTGTACCTCATATGTGTGTGTGTGTGAATAGGTGTGTACGCGTGTTTTTTGTGTATCAGTGAAAAGTTATTACTGTATTAATCTTCATTTAATCCGTTTTTGGTTAGTGTTTTATGATTAATTTACATAGAAATACTGTGCCAATTTGCATTTTCTTAGTATTTTGAAGTAACGGTGAACATGGGTGTTCATCTTGTAACATGTTATAGTAGTGAACTGTCCTTAGTGTCTGCCCCCTATAACGGCCGACATACGGCCTAATCCGAGTTACGGCCTAATGGCCGGCCCTAAATATGGCCGTAAGTTGCCGTAGGACTGTATAACAGCTCTTATGTGTTGATCATTTTCAAACTGCTATCTATGTCCTGTATGTGTTTGTAAGCTTCTAAAACGTTAATGATCCATTAAGTATCCATGCTGCGGGTTCTTTTGCGTAATAATTCTACGTAAACGGCCTTGCGTGTGCGTTTTTATATCTCTATGCGTGCAGTCTAATACCCGAGCTTTGTCGAGAGCAGCTGCTGCAGTCACAATCCAGTGAGTAAACATATATTGGAGAACATATTAATTATTCAATTAGTTAGTCTGTGCGTGCTGCGACCTACACACACACATTCATACACAGATGGCGACCGCTTGGTGGCAGGTTACGTTAGCTCCTGGCTTTCTGTATGTATTTGTAGATGCTTACAAAATTAAGTTACTTAGCATATGACATTTAAGTGTCGAATTCCTGCATCAGGCATATACCAAAAGTCATTACTACAGCCTAGAAAGTTCTTTATTATACTAAGATACTACCAGTCAATAGTAGAGCCTAGAATGTACTTTATAGCCTAGAAAGTTCGTTATTATATTTAAATACTACCAGTCAGTTGTAGAGCTTAGAAATGTCTTTATTATATTTATATACTACAAGTCTTTAGTATAGCTTAGAAAGTTCTTTATTACATTTAGATACCACCAGTCAGTAGTAGAGCATAGAAAGTACTTTATAGCCTAGAAAGTTCGTCATTTACATTAGATACTAGCAGTCAGTAGCAGAGCCTAGAAAATACTTTATAGCCTAGAAAATTCGCTATTACATTTAGATACTACCAGTACACTGTTGGCGAGATTCTTCTGAAGCCGAGCGTGGAGTGAAACTTCTCCCGGCCAATGAAGAAAATACGGAAAAGAAATTAGGGTTGGCGTGCGGCGCCGATGTGAAAATGTGAAGGAAAAGTGAAGCTTAATCGGTGTGTCTTGTGGTCTCGCAGCGAGAGCTACTCATACTATGGCACCTCTGCTCTAGAGGCCGGCCACGTCCGATATACACCCATACTGGTGAAATATGCCTAAACCGGCTTAGACCAGGGGTGAAACTTGATGGCTACGCATGTCATGGTACCTCCGCTCTAGAGATCGGTCACGTCCTAAACACGCACATACTGGGATAATACGTCTAAACCGGCTCAACCCAGGGGTGAAACTTACTAATGACGAGGATTCGTCCTCCTGGACAAAAGCTCCGTCCTTGTCACAACTAGGAAGGGTAGCGGCCACGACCACAAAATGCTGAAGTCGGAGACACTGGACCAGTGCAGTCTAGATAGGCAACCACCTCTCACCTGGCTGGGATACATGCGTATCCTAATCACGATGAGCTTTTCCAGTGAGAAAGTCCAACGCTGGACTGGATGGGCAACCACTTCTCACCTGGCGGGGATACATATGTATCCCAAAACGCGTCGAGGTTTTCCGGTGAGAAAGTCCAACCCTAGGCTGGATGGGCAACCATCTCTCACCCAGCGGGGATATACCGATATCCAGAACACGTCGAGGTTTTCCGCTGAGAAAGTCCAAGTCTAGATTAAACTGGATAGGTCACTGGTGGAGTATGCAATATGGTCATCCACTGCGGTGGCGCTACATTGCTACACTGTATGTACCTAAGTTATAATACAGCACTGTACCTCATATGTGTGTGTGTGTGAATAGGTGTGTATGCGTGTTTTTTGTGTATCAGTGAAAAGTTATTACTGTATTAATCTTCATTTAATCCGTTTTTGGTTAGTGTTTTATGATTAATTTACATAGAAATACTGTGCTAATTTGCATTTTCTTAGTATTTTGAAGTAACGGTGAACATGGGTGTTCATCTTGTAACATGTTATAGTAGTGAACTGTCCTTAGTGTCTGCCCCCTATAACGGCCGACATACGGCCTAATCCGAGTTACGGCCTAATGGCCGGCCCTAAATATGGCCGTAAGTTGCCGTAGGACTGTATAACAGCTCTTATGTGTTGATCATTTTCAAACTGCTATCTATGTCCTGTATGTGTTTGTAAGCTTCTAAAACGGTAATGATCCATTAAGTATCCACGCTGCGGGTTCTTTTGCGTAATAATTCTACGTAAACGGCCTTGCGTGTGCGTTTTTATATCTCTATGCGTGCAGTCTAATACCCGAGCTTTGTCGAGAGCAGCTGCTGCAGTCACAATCCAGTGAGTAAACATATATTGGAGAACATATTAATTATTCAATTAGTTAGTCTGTGCGTGCTGCGACCTACACACACACATTCATACACAGATGGCGACCGCTTGGTGGCAGGTTACGTTAGCTCCTGGCTTTCTGTATGTATTTGTAGATGCTTACAAAATTAAGTTACTTAGCATATGACATTTAAGTGTCGAATTCCTGCATCAGGCATATACCAAAAGTCATTACTACAGCCTAGAAAGTTCTTTATTATACTAAGATACTACCAGTCAATAGTAGAGCCTAGAATGTACTTTATAGCCTAGAAAGTTCGTTATTATATTTAAATACTACCAGTCAGTTGTAGAGCTTAGAAATGTCTTTATTATATTTATATACTACAAGTCTTTAGTATAGCTTAGAAAGTTCTTTATTACATTTAGATACCACCAGTCAGTAGTAGAGCATAGAAAGTACTTTATAGCCTAGAAAGTTCGTCATTTACATTAGATACTAGCAGTCAGTAGCAGAGCCTAGAAAATACTTTATACCCTAGAAAATTCGCTATTACATTTAGATACTACCAGTACACTGTTGGCGAGATTCTTCTGAAGCCGAGCGTGGAGTGAAACTTCTCCCGGCCAATGAAGAAAATACGGAAAAGAAATTAGGGTTGGCGTGCGGCGCCGATGTGAAAAGGTGAAGGAAAAGTGAAGCTTAATCGGTGTGTCTTGTGGTCTCGCAGCGAGAGCTACTCATACCATGGCACCTCTGCTCTAGAGGCCGGCCACGTCCGATATACACCCATACTGGTGAAATATGCCTAAACCGGCTTAGACCAGGGGTGAAACTTGATGGCTACGCATGTCATGGTACCTCCGCTCTAGAGATCGGTCACGTCCTAAACACGCACATACTGGGATAATACGTCTAAACCGGCTCAACCCAGGGGTGAAACTTACTAGTGACGAGGATTCGTCCTCCTGGACAAAAGCTCCGTCCTTGTCACAACTAGGAAGGGTAGCGGCCACGACCACAAAATGCTGAAGTCGGAGACACTGGACCAGTGCAGTCTAGATAGGCAACCACCTCTCACCTGGCTGGGGGATATATGCGTATCCTAATCACGATGAGCTTTTCCAGTGAGAAAGTCCAACGCTGGACTGGATGGGCAACCACTTCTCACCTGGCGGGGATACATATGTATCCCAAAACGCGTCGAGGTTTTCCTGTGAGAAAGTCCAACCCTAGGCTGGATGGGCAACCATCTCTCACCCAGCGGGGATATACCGATATCCAGAACACGTCGAGGTTTTCCGCTGAGAAAGTCCAAGTCTAGATTAAACTGGTGCAACGAAAACCACGGTGTCACGCATTCCCGCTTCTGAGACCCACCGAGAATACAGAGATACTCTGCGATACTCTGAACCTCTTGTGGTCCTCTCGGGGATCTCGTGTGGTCCTTTCGGGGACCACACGGGGGACCACGAGACCTATCGAGAACCACAGGAGTAAATTCAGTAGGATCACAGGGCGATCTTGGTGGTAGAAACGAACGAACGAAAGAAGAAGAAGAAGATACCACCAATCAGTAGTATAACTTAGAAAGTTCTTTAATACATTTAGATACTACCAGTCAGTAGTATAATCTAGAAAGTTGTTTAATATATTTAGATACTACCAGTCAGTAGAAGAGCCTAGAAATTTCTTTATTACATTTGGATACTACAAGTCAGTAGTAAAGCCTAGAAAGTTCTTTGTTACATTTAGATGCCACGAGTCCAAAGTATGACGTAGAAAGCTCTTTGTAGCCCAGAAAGTTCTTTATTACATTTGATAACACGAGTCCATAGTATGACGTAAAAGCTTATTGTAGCCCAGAAAGTTCTTTACAGCTTAAAACGTTAGCTACTACATTTAGTCACCTGCAACATATCTGTCTGATATACGTTGTCTGTCTAATTACGTTCTGCAGCGTCTGATGTTCCTATGAAGCTGTCAGTCTGATGTTTAACTCTTAGGCTGAATAACAAGAAAAGAAACAAATCCTCTGAGGAACTGAAATCAATTTATTAATTAGTAACTTGCTAACCCACTCAGACAGACTCGTAAGAGGAAACGGTAAGGGTAAATAGTCCCGGTCTAGTTTAGCCATGTTTCACGGCGCATTAATTTTTCTTCAGTGTAAATGTGGACTATTTGCTTAAAGAACTGTGTGCACAAAAGCGTTTTGTGCTTAAATTCTCTGCGGGGAATGTTGTGGAGAAAAAGTTGTTATCGTTTCTGAAGTGTTGGTAGAGAGTTGTAATGACGGCGTCTGCGTCTTTCTTGGCCTGGTTTTGGTGCGTGATGTTCTTGGTGCTGGATGTTCTCTTTGCTGTATGTTTTCTGACTTTGGATGCTCTCGTAGTTGGATGTTCTTGGCGGTGGATATTATCAGTGCTGGATGTTCCCATCACTTGGATATTCTTGGCGCTGGATGTTTTTAGTGCATGATGTTCTGGGGGCTGGGTGTTCTTGGTGCATGATGTTCTCGAGGCTGGATGCTCTTGCATTTCGCAGCAATGACAGTAGTGGAAATACATCAGTTTTCAACTCTCGAGTGAGAGAGAGAGAGAGAGGAGTGAGGGAGGAAGGAAAGGAGAGAGGGAGGAAGAGAGAGAGTGAGAGAGGGAGGGAGTGAGAGAGAAAGAGAGAGAGGAAAAGGGTATAAGGGAAAGGGAGAGAGTGAGAAAGAGAAAGAGAGGAGTGAGCGGAAGAGAGAGAGAGAGAGAGAGTGAGGGAGGGAAACAGAGAGAGAGAGAGAGAGAGAGATGATCACGACTTTCTTGAAAAGGGTCAAATATCATACACGCTTATTAACCACTTCCTTATCCTCTGGTCAGTTTATGGCCCAGAATGTTCTTCCACGGAGTAAGGTAGGCACATATGATGATGATGATGATGATGTAGAAGACAAAGGTGATGATACTGACAATTTCCTGAAAATTCCCCGCCCCCCCCCCTTTTTCCCCAAAGCGTGGCCTAAGACTCGAATCAGAACGATATACACAATGAAATGATATCCATGTTGGCATTCATAAACTTCCAGTGCAGCTAGCGCTGAGTAGCCAGACGGAAAGCAGCGACCCTTCGATCTTCTGCCACGACCTGTTGCGCGCCCACCACCACCACCACCCCCCACCCCCCCAGACACCGCCCACTCATTCCCCACATTCTGTGCCGCCCCTTGTAATCCTGATTCTCAGAACTTCCCTCTTAATGCTCGGCCCGCCTGTCTTGTCTCCAGGTCTTCGCCATGGCTTTCTCCCCTGACGGTTTGTTTTCTAGGAGTGACGGAACTCTGGGAATATACGTAGATAGTATGTGGTTTGTCTGTCTGTCTATGTCTCTGTCTTTCTAGATGTTTGTGCCAACCTTGTTCTCTCACTCTGTCTTTCCTTCTCTCCTTCCCGTTCTCTCTGTTCTCTCTCTCTCTCTCTCTCTCTCTCTCTCTCTTTTTCACTCTATATTTCTCTCTCTTTTCTCTGTCTTTATTAACACGAGTCCATAGTATGACGTAAAAGCTTATTGTAGCCCAGAAAGTTCTTTACAGCTTAAAACGTTAGCTACTACATTTAGTCACCTGCAACATATCTGTCTGATATACGTTGTCTGTCTAATTACGTTCTGCAGCGTCTGATGTTCCTATGAAGCTGTCAGTCTGATGTTTAACTCTTAGGCTGAATAACAAGAAAAGAAACAAATCCTCTGAGGAACTGAAATCAATTTATTAATTAGTAACTTGCTAACCCACTCAGACAGTCTCGTAAGAGGAAACGGTAAGGGTAAATAGTCCCGGTCTAGTTTAGCCATGTTTCACGGCGCATTAATTTTTCTTCAGTGTAAATGTGGACTATTTGCTTAAAGAACTGTGTGCACAAAAGCGTTTTGTGCTTAAATTCTCTGCGGGGAATGTTGTGGAGAAAAAGTTGTTATCGTTTCTGAAGTGTTGGTAGAGAGTTGTAATGACGGCGTCTGCGTCTTTCTTGGCCTGGTTTTGGTGCGTGATGTTCTTGGTGCTGGATGTTCTCTTTGCTGTATGTTTTCTGACTTTGGATGCTCTCGTAGTTGGATGTTCTTGGCGGTGGATATTATCAGTGCTGGATGTTCCCATCACTTGGATATTCTTGGCGCTGGATGTTTTTAGTGCATGATGTTCTGGGGGCTGGGTGTTCTTGGTGCATGATGTTCTCGAGGCTGGATGCTCTTGGTGCTGGATGTTCTCTTTGCTGTATGTTTTCTGACTTTGGATGCTCTCGTAGTTGGATGTTCTTGGCGGTGGATATTATCAGTGCTGGATGTTCCCATCACTTGGATATTCTTGGCGCTGGATGTTTTTAGTGCATGATGTTCTGGGGGCTGGGTGTTCTTGGTGCATGATGTTCTCGAGGTTGGATGCTCTTGCATTTCGCAGCAATGACAGTAGTGGAAATACATCAGTTTTCAACTCTCGAGTGAGAGAGAGAGAGAGAGGAGTGAGGGAGGAAGGAAAGGAGAGAGGGAGGAAGAGAGAGAGTGAGAGAGGGAGGGAGTGAGAGAGAAAGAGAGAGAGGAAAAGGGTATCAGGGAGAGGGAGAGAGTGAGAAAGAGAAAGAGAGGAGTGAGCGGAAGAGAGAGAGAGAGAGAGAGAGAGTGAGGGAGGGAAACAGAGAGAGAGAGAGAGAGAGAGAGATGATCACGACTTTCTTGAAAAGGGTCAAATATCATACACGCTTATTAACCACTTCCTTATCCTCTGGTCAGTTTATGGCCCAGAATGTTCTTCCACGGATTAAGGTAGGCACATATGATGATGATGATGTAGAAGACAAAGGTGATGATACTGACAATTTCCTGAAAATTCCCGCCCCCCCCCCTTTTTTCCCCAAAGCGTGGCCTAAGACTCGAATCAGAACGATATACACAATGAAATGATATCCATGTTGGCATTCATAAACTTCCAGTGCATAGCGCGGAGTAGCCAGACGGAAAGCAGCGACCCTTCGATCTTCTGCCACGACCTGTTGCGCGCCCACCACCACCACCCCCCACCCCCCCAGACACCGCCCACTCATTCCCCACATTCTGTGCCGCCCCTTGTAATCCTGATTCTCAGAACTTCCCTCTTAATGCTCGGCCCGCCTGTCTTGTCTCCAGGTCTTCGCCATGGCTTTCTCCCCTGACGGTTTGTTTTCTAGGAGTGACGGAACTCTGGGAATATACGTAGATAGTATGTGGTTTGTCTGTCTGTCTATGTCTCTGTCTTTCTAGATGTTTGTGCCAACCTTGTTCTCTCACTCTGTCTTTCCTTCTCTCCTTCCCGTTCTCTCTGTTCTCTCTCTCTCTCTCTCACTCTCTCTCTCTCTTTTTCACTCTATATTTCTCTCTCTTTTCTCTGTCTTTATTTTTCATTCTACATTTATCTATTTTCTCTCTATTTCTCTTCTCTCTCTATATATATATATATATTTGTCTCTCTTTCTCTTCTCTCTCTTTCTCTCTTTTTTCTCTTTCTCTTATCTCTCTCTATCTCCCTCCATCTCTATTTGTGTCTCCTTTTCTTTCTCTTCTCTCTTCTCTTTCTTTCTCTCTCTCTCTTATCTCTCTCTATATATATTTCTCTCTCTCTCTCTCTCTCTCTTTCTCTTCTCTCTCTTTCTCTCTTTTTTCCCTTTCTCGCATCTCTCTCTATTTGTTTCTCTTTCTCTTTCTCTTCTTTCTCTTTCTCTCTTTTTCTTCTCATCATCTCTCTCTATCTCTTCCTTTCTCTCTTCCCGCCCCTCTCTCATCTCTCTATTTGTCTCTCTCTTCCTCACTTTTCTCTCTTTCTCTTCCCCAGTGAGTGTAATAAACTTCTAAGTTCTTTATCTTCTCCTTTTCAACTAATCAATTTTGTTAACATTTTCCAAACTGTATCTGGCGACCTTGTGAACTGAAGAACGACCAGGCGTGATAGCCTGGTAGGTAGTAGGATCTTAAAATTTATGATATACCAGGAAACGTTATCAGTTCTAACTCGCTCCCAGTTTTAAAAATAATAGAGAGTGCGCTATCATGTATGTGGAGGGTTAACTTACACCAGCGTGTATACACATCGTGGAAAGTACGCAGACATATCTATACAGTGGAAAGTACACAAACATACAGTGAAAACTGCATTGGCATGTTCATACAGTGTAAAAAAAAACACCATAATGCATATACAGTGCAAAGTACATTAGCATGTTTATATAAGAAAAGTACGCAAACATATTTATGCACTAGAAAGTACATTATCATGTTCACAAAGTGTACAGTACACCAACATGTACATAACAAGGAAAGTACACTAAGTATATACAGTGGAAAGTACATTAGCATGTTTTTATAGTGGAAAATACACAAATGTATTTATGCAGTGGAAAGTACATTATCATGTTCATAAAATGTACAGTACACCAACATGTACATAACAAGGAAAGTACACTAAGATGTATGTACAGTAAAAATTACACCAACATATTTACGCACTTTTAAGTACACTAACCTGTGCATATCATGTAAAACACATTAACATGCATGATACAGTGGAAAGTACAATTCTGTCACACACACATATATATATATATATAGCGGAAAGTGCAATTCTGTCACACACGCATACACACACAGTGGAAAGCACAATTCTGTGACACCTATATGATATCTTACATTTTACATCCTTCCCGTGCCGCTAAACGTCACATAGGGATGGTAGTTCGCCAAGATGTCCTGCCTTCGGCGAGTTTTTTCAATCTCATCAAGGGATGTTATGCCCACTGGAGTGGCTTCTCTTAACAATGTCCTCTTTAGAGTTTCACGTGGTCGACCTCTTTTTTTTTCTTCGGCCTGTTGTGTTCCATTTGATAGCTTTCTAATGAAATATACATGATATAGTGGAAAGTATAATTCTGTGATACATATATATATATATATATATATACACACACACAGTAAAAAGCACAGTAACACGTACGTATCGTGGAATATGCAGTAATATGTCCATATGTCAAACTGTTTAGCCCGATGCGCGGTAAGGTTTATATTTGCATCTGTCTATCAATCTTGAAGGTAAAGAAAAGAGTAGGAATGACAAAACATACATTCAACAGCATGGTAGGTAGTTCTGCTACCCAGACATCTTCCCATAAAAACAAAAGGGGAATCTGTAGTGCTATATCTGCTCTGTTTTACTGCACGAAGCAGAAACCTGGACTCTTAAGCAAAAAGTCGGAGAGGAAGATCAATGCAACAGAAATTGTGGATCTACAGAAAACGAGGTCATATAACATGGAGAATGGAAAGAACCAACCCCCAAGTTTTAGAACAGCTCCAAGTGCATCGTGAACTTCTCGGAGAAATAATGATGAAGAAAACACAATACTTTGCCCGTGTCAAAAGACGTAACAGCATAATGAAGACTGTACTAGAGGGAAAGATGGAAGGAAAAAAAGAGGAAGTGGGCGACAGAGATGTAGATGGGGAAGATAAACATACGAGAATGGACAGGATACAGCCTGGCTGAGTGGCACCATCAAGACGAGGGAGCTGGAGATTCATTACCGCCAGCCTTCGTTCTGGAGATGGCACATGATGATGATGATGGTGATTTACCAGTCTACAAGAGTATACAGTCTATCTACCAATCTACTTTCCATTATGGTATATATTTTGTTGACAGACAGACAAACAAACAAACAAACAAACAAACAAACAAACGATATTGTGTATTCTCAACTTTTTTTTTTCTGCTGTTTTTCTATTAATTTTAGAGAGTACAGGTTTTTAACTAATTCTCATAGAATTCTAAACTTGAAGTATCTCTCATAGAATTCTAAACTTGAAAGTATCCTCTAGATCTACAAAGAAAATAATACTTTTATATACCAAAAACTGATCACTGAAGAGAAGCCGGAAGTTCTGCTATCGGGGTTTTTTTTTTTTTTTTGGCTGTAGAAAAATTGCAGCAAAAAAATTCCCTTTCATTCTTATGTCCCAGTGCACTTTAATTTCCCTTCATATTCATTTTCCCCTGAACTTAACCAAATCTCAAACTTCCCTTCCATTCAGATCTTCCTTCTCTGCTCCCTTCATTCCTGTCTGTGAGGTTGGAAAGGCATCATTTTCCTGGCGATTCTTTGGGGAACTGATCGATCAAAGTGCTAATTATGACTTGGAGAAGTTGTGTGGCCAGGAATTGAAATGTATGCGTTTTCGTCTCTTTTGTTCTGTGCTGTCTAATGCCCCTGTCTGGCACGGTTCTGTGGGGCTCGCTCTACTCCCTTAAGAGTGCGCCTGGCTTTGGTTTTAATATTTTATAATTGCTTGTATCAACCCTGTTTCTCTCTCTCTCTCTCTCTCTCTCTCTGTCTGTCTTTCTATCTGTTTGTCTGACCCCTCCATTCTCTCTGTTTATTTCTTCTCTTCTTCTATAGCATTCTCTTTCATTCTTTCTTTCTCTTTTTGTCTCTCTCACTCTTTCTCTCTCTCTCACACACATACACTCTTTTTCTCATTATCTTCCTCTCTCACTATTTCTCTCTTTTTCTCATTATCTTCCTCTCTCACTATTTCTCTCTTTCTTTTACTCTGTCTTTCATTTCTCTCTGTCCCTATTTCTCTCTCTTTCTCTTGTCTGTTTTGTCTCGTACCCCCTCTCTCTCTCTCTCTCTCTCACACACACACACACACACAAACAGAGAAACAGAGAGCTGTTTCAGAGAACTATTACAATACATTATCTTTCTTGTCCTCATGTACTTAACTAACCTGCTGTACTGTACCCGGGAGTGTTCATTGTTTCAGGAATAAAATACAATAAAGTCTGCGGAGAATAATTAGAAACCATGAAAAGAGGTAGACTAATGATATTATTCTAAGTACGAAAAGGCCTTGTGGATGGTACGGTGTATAAAGATGCTGATGATGGCACAGAAGAAAATGAGAAAGAAGAGGTTATCTTTAACTTCTTGGCGCATTCGTTAACTTCTTCTTCTTCCTTAGTTTTCCAATATAACAAGGCTCATTGCTGCAGATAAAGTTCTCCTCTACTTCTCCCTATCCCTAACCTTTTCCTTTACAGCTGATGGCGCTAGTTTCCTGTATATCCTCTTCTATGTTGTCTTTCTATACCTGTCTTGGCCTACCCCTCTGTCTTGTTCCCTTCAATCTCTTGTACGTACAAAATTTTCGCATGTCTGTTCTCTTCCATTCTTTCTACATGGCCCAGCCAGCGTAGTCTGTTCAGTTTCAAGACATTTATAATCCGCTGTGATTTAAATAAGCTGTTGAGTTCAGTGTTCTTTCTAGCTCTCCATTCTCCACTGTTGGTATCCTTTAAGGGCCCAAAGATTCTTCTTAGGATCTTGTTCTCAAAGACCTGCAATTGTTGTTCATCTTTCTTTGTTGTACTCCACATTTCTGATCCATACATGACGGCTGATCTTATTATAGTCGTGTAATACATACATACACATGCACGCATGGACTCGAAATATCCCTAAAGCCAGACTACAGTTTCAGACTTCCCAGCAGGCTCCATCTCAGTAAAGAAGACATCGATCCCTGCTTCTCTGATCAGGCTGTTGTGACATTACGTTAGTTCCTCTTCCCTGTGGGTTTTTGGTCAGCCATGAAGACATATGTTGGTCACTTGATGAGAAGAAATGATCAGAGAATCCCAATACAAGCTATCAAGTTGAACACAACAGACCGAAGAAAAAAGAGGCAGACCGCGTGAAACTCTGAAGAGGACATTATTAAGAGAGGCCAAATTAAAAGGCATAAAATCCTTTGATGAGGTTGAAAGACTCGCCGAAGACAGGAAAAATTGGCGAACTACTTTGCGAGCCCTATGTGACGTTTAACGGCACGGAAGGATATAAGATATAAGAAGATAAGACGAAGACTAAACTTAGCGACAAGATCGGTCATTTCCTCTCTGAGTGTTTGACAGTTAAATAAGCAGAAATGTTACATACACGTGGAGACTAACAGACAGACAAGAAAACAAAAGAGTCTGTCTACGTTCAAATGGCTGAGTGGTTAGGGACTCGGTCCACTAATCCAGTGGTACCGGGTTCAAGTCCCAGCAGTGGGGATTTTTTCTGGGACGCACCAAAAATGCCTCGAGGTCCACCCGGTCTCTAAAGACGGGTACCAGAGAAATCTGGGAAAGTAAATGCGGCCCAGGCGAGATACTGACCACATCAGACTGTCGTGTGTCGAAGGTCATGGAAGATACGGGCCTAACACCGTATCCTCCAATATGCCTTAATGGCATGAAAACGGGAATTTTACCTTTTATCTTTATCAGGAAAAAAAAATAAGAAAGATTTCCTGTTAACCAGATGATACCATTTTAAAAAATAAACATTACAGTCATTATCTTGTCCCTGGTCACTGATTCTTCTGTTAGGGCCCTAGATGTAGTTTCATCGGCAGGGTTTCTGGGCTGGTTTCAAAAACTTGTATAAGCTTTTCTAGCAAACTCCGGCTGCTGGCGAGAACTTGACAAAACGCCGTAGGAGAATCAATCGATATAGAACTGTGTTTGATATTCCGCAGTCATGTCTTTGTTAGCACTTTTGTTACTGATGTTGACCGGAGCAAGGCTACAATTAAGTGTTTAGTGGTGGTATTAAAAGAATTTTTAATATTTTGATTCACAGTTTTTTTTTTGTGCGGTGTTTCTTAATTTTTAAAATCGTGTGGTATTTTGTTTCGTTTACAGGGTGGAAGACAAATTTGCTGTTGTCTTGACCCGCTTTATCGCGAATCGTGGTTGTTTGCCTTTAAACGAAGGCAGTCTTTTATTTATAGATGTAGTTTGTTTTCAGGTCTTTGATGGGTTTAATTTATCAGAATTTATTTATGTAATGGATTTTCGACTTTCAAGGAAAGTCTGCCTACCTTTCTGTGTCTGTCTATCTATCTGTCTGTCTGCCTACTTGTCTATCAGTCTGTCCGTCCGTCCGTCTGCCCCCTTCCCGACTGTCTTTCTGTTTGTCCATTCGTCCGTCCGTCGGGCCCCCTGCCCGCCTGTCTTTTTGTCCGTCCGTCCTCCTGCATGTCTGTCTGTCTGTCTGTCCGTCCGTCCCTCTGCTTGTCTGTCTGTGTGTCCGTCCGTCCCCCTGCCTGCCTGTGCGTTTGTCCGTCCGCCCCCTGTCTGTCTATCTGTCTGTTTGTCCGTCCGCCCCCTACCTGCCTGCCTGTCTGTCTGTCTGTTTGTCCGTCCGCCCCGTCCGCCCCCCCCCCCCGCCTGTCTGTCTCTTTGTCCTAGATCAAAGCGAATAGCGTTGATTTGTAGAAAGACTAGAAAATGCATTACGCCACAAATCGAGCTGGACCTGAATAGTGATCGCGCTAGGATTTCTCCAGACCGGTGCAACTGTACATACCTTTGACCTTGCATTAAACATTTTCCGAAACACCCGTATTTTATCATTACACCATTCTTTACCTTAAATTTTTAAAGTAAAGTTAAACACACTTTACAAACATCAGTGCAAGTTAAATGTTCGTGTGAGTTTGTTTTTTCTTAACCTTATTTGCAATAAGATTTAATCTTTACAAAATGCTCACAAGCTGTCACAGTAAACCTACTGGCCTGATTCCCCGCCCCCCCCCCTTCCTTTCCCTTCCCCCAGCTGGTTACGCTGGTTGCTGTTTTACTAGACTTTTGATAATATAAACCGGTTACAGTAACCGAAGACCTCCTAAACTTACGGTTTTTCTCGTTTTTAGTAATTTACCGTTAATTGCCGGTTAAGCTGATCAGCGGGACTGAATGTTTCCTTCAATATAACTGCTTATTTTGTTGTAAAAATGTTACGTCTTTGTGATACTCTAGTATAGAGAGTTCGTCAGTGTGCGTATATTTCTGTGTACGTAGTGTTTTGTGGAAAGATCCTTTTACGTAAATCGGGGATCTCCTTCACTTTGAAAAGATACATGATGTCATTGTTAGAGCATTCGTTAAGTGGAAATTTGAAGCAAAGGAAGACATGGCGAGGAGCTGTTGAGATGGACAGCATGGCGTGCAGACTGGGTAAAATAGAAAGCTTGGCTGAATACCGTGAGAAGTGGAGAGATTCTATTGCTGAATTGTAAAATGGCACACGGCGAAGTGGGAGGTGATTGCTCTGTCGATCATTATTATTCCAAGACTTGTGTTACAGAGTAATTTTTTTACTTATATAGGTAGTGCAAAGGTCGCATGCTCTGTTGTCCCATGGAGACACGTATGTAGGGCAAAGGTAGCTAACTCTACTGTCCCAGGAAGACACCCAGATAGAGCAACACACAATAATTAGTGTATAAGTATACATCTATACACGAAGCACTGTAGTAAAGCTCTGATACTAAAATGTATAAACTAGGAAAAAAGTAGGAGCAGCTTCATTACTTAACGATTACAAATTTGTGGCGTTTCGGTGTGAGCCTTTATCATCATCATCATGTGCCGTGCCGACTGGCGTTGGCTATTATGCTTCTCCAGAGTACCCGATCCTTCATGCAGGCCATCAGTTCAGTTGGTGATCTCCTCTCACACCATCCCGTCAGACTGTCCAATATCATTTCTCTTGGTCTTCCTCTTGATCTTCTTCCTTCTATTTTTCCAGTTGTTATAATATTTTCAATGCCCCGTCTTCTCATTGCATGTCCTATGAAAGTACATTGTCTCTCTCTTATCTTTTTGACAAGGTTTTTTGGCTCTCCAGCTCTTCTCATACATTCTTCATTAGTTATTTTTGCTGTCCAGGGGATTCGCAACATTCTTCTAATAAACCACATGAGGCGTGAGCCTTATTCATACAAAAACATATAGCATGCTTCGAAACCAGTCCCGAATCATTTCAGTGGCAATAACAACAGAGGCAAATCTGATTTTCTGGTAACAGCCAGAAAAAAATGTCGCGCAGATAACACAAGCCGCCTAGCGCTTGAGAACCGCTACATTCAGGATAGTGGGACGCTGGAACCACACTCGCTATTCAGCTACATCTAGCATTCTCCTCGTCAACAATTACAATCCCTCTCCACTAAGCTCCACTCCCTTCTCACTTGTTACACGTAGTTCAGAACCTCCTCACAGCATCACATTACAAGCCCTCTAACCTAGCTATAATCATTTATTTCACCTTCTCCTGGCAACATAAAGTTGGGAATGAGACAAGGATGTGTTTTATCTCTTGACTTCTTCTCCTTGTATAGCGAAAACATAATGAGAAATATAGAAAACATGCCAGGAATATCAGTTGGCGGGTACAATCTTAACAAATTAAGATATGCAGACGACATGGTTCTGATTGCTAAATGTGATGGGGAGCTACAGGCTCTTCTGGACATCATGGTTCGTGAAAGTAAAAGTAAAGGCCTCAGCCTGAATAAAAAGAAGACTGAAGTGATGGTCATCTCAAAGAAAAGAATACCACCAAAACGTAGCATTATCATCGATGCCACAGAACTGAAACAAATTGATAGATTCAAGTACTTAGGAACGATTATAACAACTGATGGGAAATGTCACAACGAAATAAAAAGCAGACGTGCTAAGGCCAAGTCAGCATTCTAGACAATGAGGCACATCTTCTGCATTAGATCCATATCAATGGAAGCAAGATTCCAGGTACTTAAATGTTACATCGAGCCAGTTTTGTTTTATGGATGTCAAGCATGGTCCATGAATAAGAGAGTACAAGGAGAAATGGAGGCCATAGAAATGTGGTTTATAAGGATGTTGAAGGTACCAAGGAGAGCCAAGAAAACCAATGAAGAAGTCTTAAGAGAACCTAGAGTTAAAAGGCAAATTTTAGCAAAGATCAGAGGCAGACAAGCGAGATTACTAGGACATTTCCTGAGAAGAGGAAAATTGGAACACACTGTGACAACTGAAAAATTGAAGAAATAAGAGACAGAGGATGACAGAGAGAAGAAGTTACTGGATGGGCTGTCAGTGTGGCTAGGAAGAAAGTCACCGGCGGGTCTCATAATTATGTCTAAAGACAGGAAATTGTGGAAAGAAATGATCGCCTACGCCACGCGGCACAGCACTTGAACTGAAATCTTCTGGCTAGGTTAACATTGTACCACTCTCTCTCCCCTCCACGTTTTACCCACCCTCCACCCCCAGTTACGACCCACCGACCACACATCACAGGTCTCCATTTAAAAGGTCTCTATGCCCTACCATGCTCATTTCTGACACACAGTGTCGGACAAGCCACATCTTCTTACAGTTACAGCTAAGTGCTCTATTCATTATTAATTTATTTTTATTTTATTTTTTAACAGCATTCATGTGAATCTATACTTTATCTCCTCTCTCCATTTCTTCGTCCTATACGTTTTTGTATGAATAAAGCTCACACCGAAACGTCACAAACTTTAATCGTTAAGTAATAAGGCTGCTTCTACTTTTTTCCTAGTTTATACATACCAAGTAGGGCAAAAGTAGCTAGCTCTACTGTCCCATGGAGACACCCAGGTAGGGCAAAGGTAGCTAGTTCTGCTGTCCCGTGGAGACACCTAGGTAGGGCAGATATAGCTAGTTCTGTTGTTCCATGGAGACACCTTGGTAGGGCAGATATAGCTAGTTCTGTTGTCCCATGGAGACACCTAGGTAGGGCAGATATAGCTAGTTCTGTTGTCCCATGGAGACACCTAGGTAGGGCAGATATAGCTAGTTCTGTTGTCCCATGGAGACACCTAGGTAGGGCAGATATAGCTAGCTCTATTGTCCCATGGAGACACCTAGGTAGGGCAGATATAGCTAGCTCTATTGTCCCATGGAGACACCTAGGTAGGGCAGATATAGCTAGTTCTGTTGTCCCATGGAGACACCTAGTAGACATGACGTTGCTGCTCATATTTTTCTTGACCTGTCGGCACTCTAGAGGGTGATGTGCTCTCACTCCTGGGGCTTTTTCTTCTCCAGTCCCAGAAGAAGCCGGGTACCCATTTCTGCACCTGGGTGACTGTGGCGCCTCCAGTGGGACTCGAACCACCAATCTTTGCCACGAGACTTCCCTCATATTTGCGCCGTCCTACCAACATAGGGCTTGGGAGACAAGCTCAGCTCAGAACAGCGAACTACACAATACAAGATTAACTTTAGATATCATTTCAAAAAAAAAATAAATAGACAATAAATTAGACTCTTTTGGAAAATAAATGCCTAAGGAAAATACTCGGCATGAAGTGGAACGAATTCAAGAATAATGCAGAGATAAGACAGATGACCGAACAACAACCAACCTCATGGGTGATCAGGAAAAGGAGATGGACATATGTTGGTCACGTGATGATAAGAAACAGTCAGAGAATCCCAAAAACAAGCTATCAAGTGGAACACAACAGGTCGAAGAAAAAGAGTTAGACCGCGTGAAACTCTAAAGAGGACATTGTTAAGAGAGGCCAAATTAACAGGCGTAAAATCCTTTGATGAGGTTTAAAAGCTCGCCGAAAAGAGGAAAAATTGGTGAATTACCTTGCGAGTCCTATGTGACGTTTACGGCACCGGAATGATATAAGGTAATATATAAGATATCATTTCAAAGCTTTTCCCGTCATTTGTTTCGTATCATCAATCTAGATTAGTTCGTTTTTTTTAAAAAAAATGTTTATAGTTTTTGAAAAAAGAAATCATAAATCTGGATGTGCATCACAGCACAGTTGGTCACGTGATGTGCTCCCAAGTAAATTAAAATCTCGTATACAAACACGAAACGAAACCAAACATAAACTGCAAAATGTTGCAGCTTATTAATGAGCCTACCAAACATAAAAAGACTATCAATTTATTGATTACAGGTCTCAAAGGTGATCAATTTACCAAGCGCATAAATCTTTCTCTGCGCAGATTCATACGATCAAAAAATCACAAATAAATCTACACGCGCAGATTAGCATAGAAATCGTGGGATCACTTTTTCTAAAGCTCAGTAAAATGAGATGAGACAGGAACAGAAACAAACAAAAAGTAGGCAAAAGTAAATAGCTGCACCAATATTTCGGCAAAGTGCATTCTGCAGAGGCAACACAAAAGATAATGAGAATAATAAGAAATACATAAGGAAACTAGAGATTGATTGATTGATTGATCTTTATTCAAATAAGCCGTTATATTTTCTCACAGTCTAAAACTGCTGCCTCCTTCCCCCATCTTCTAAAACTTAATAACAGATAACGGCGAGTCTGGTTAACATTGAAAAAAATAGTAGACAAAGTTTGTATTGATGTGGCCCGTCTGTCTGATCGTGCATGACCTGTCTTAAAAGTTAGGCCCACTTTTTGGCTGTAGACAATTGCGCCCTTATTCAGCGTGTGTATTATTATTATTAACATCGATAAAATAGTGGCCAGAGCTCTTTAGACGTGATAGAAAGAAAAATAGTTGACAGAGCTCTTTAGGCGTGAGAGAAAGAAAAATAGTGGCCAGAGCTCTTTAGACGTGAGAGAAAGAAAAATAGTTGACAGAGCTCTTTAGACGTGAGAGAAAGAAAAATAGTTGACAGTACTCTTTGGACGTGAGAGAGAGAGAGAGAGAGAGAGAGAGAGAGAGAGAGAGAGAGAAATATTGGACAGAGCTCTTCAGGCGCCATCTTTGCGCCTTCTAAGAAGTATCGTTCATCACGAGGTAACAACGTTTATACCTAATTCTCGTGGCCTGTCTTTCATGGATGTGCACGCATATATTCTTTGTTTTCTCGTATCTGTTATGTCATGTGATCTCTCTTCCTTAAACGGTAGCTATTTAACATTTCTTCTGGGAAGTTGAGGCCTCTATCCTCAGTCAGATGGACAGAAAAGACAGATTTGCTTTCCTGCCTGGACTGCTCCATAAGATATAGAAAGTGAAGATACTGTATTCACTGCTGATCTTCCATCTGGAATTTCACTTTGCGATCCAGGACATAACCTGGAAGTCAAACGTATCTATAGCCAACCTAAGAAAGACTCTAACTATTACCTTATCGATAGTTCTTGGTAGTTGTCATAACCGGCTTTACATCCTTGTATTAAAAGAAAAAACTGTAAAATCTAGGGTTTCTGTGCCATTGAGACATACTGGGGATATGATGTCAGGCCCTTATTTCGAAGACCATCACCACATGAAAGTGTCACGTGGTCGGTATCATGCCTAGTATCTGGCACCCATTTTTAAAGGCTGGGTGGACCTTAGGGTCTTTTGGCGTGTTCCTGAAAAAAAAAGAACAACTCAATTCTGGGACTTGAACCCAGTACCCCCGAATTAGTAAACCGACCATTACATCGTTGCATAATTTTTAAAAATTAATTTTGTATGTGCCGTATCTCACGCAGCAATGTTCTGTTTCCAACGCGTGCGTGTATGCCACCAGACATGCAGAGCATATTAGCAGGAGAGAGTAACAAATAGTTTTATCTGGATCCGGGCTGTCTTTTTCTGCACTGAGAACAGACTGAAATGGGTAAAACAACACCCAAATGCAAAAGTGGGCAACGAGGACTATAGACTCTCAAGAAAACAACAATGTCATACAATTTCCACAGCGGACGGGACATAGCAGACCGAGACACCACCTGTACCACAGGCTGAAAAACTGGCTCAACAGATCTAATGGGCCTGTAGCAAAGAACCAGAGACACTACAACATCGCGTCCTCCATAATAGCCAGCTACACGAGACCCCCAGCCAGGCAAACGGACCTGGCCAGAATTCAGCCCCTCCCTCCCCCAAATCCCCCCCCCCCCAATACATAACAAACTCTACAGGGATGCAGAAAACCAGAAGAAACGAATTGTGGAATTTGTGAGAGAGATTATCGTCAATGTCTGAGCCAACGATGAAGAACAGGCAGAAGCTTGAGTCCGTACAAGTACGGCGTTGCTATTCCCCATCTTCTTTAACTGGAGACCATTAAGATCACCTCGTCACCATGAAAGAAGCAAAACTAAGAAACGATTTACAGCAACAACAACAACAACAACAACAAAAAGTACAACTTTTGTCTTGGCTCCAACGGCAAAACTGGCTCACGTTCCTGTAGGATTCCCATGAACATGCGCCCCCCCCCCCCCAAGAGAAGAACATTTTGTTACTAGAATAGCGAGCACCGCCTTCTTAGAGGAATCACTAGAGTTGTCGTACTTCCCAGACCTTCCCTCTTCTGCCTCTCCCCCCCCCCATTCCCTCCTCAATTCCCCCTTTCCCCTCCTCAATCCCCCCTTCCATTATTCCAGCTATGTTGTCGCAGACATGTGCACAAATCTGAGATAAGTAACTCATGGCCCAATCTTGTAATGTGAAGCAGTGCGGCCTCCTTTCAGAAAGTTTCCGAATTTGAAAAACGAGAATGGGCAGGGAAATGAGTACCCCCCTCATGCCCCTTAAAAACTGGAAGACGGAGAGGAGGGGGGGGGCCCTCGCCCTGGTTGGAGGGAAAGGGAAGCAAAACTGAAGGCTAAATAGGAAAAGAGGCGGTGGGTATGGGGTGGGTACGGGGTGGGTATAGGGTGGTACGCGAGCGTTGATGGACTGAAAATAATTCTGGATATTGCCAAAATGGCCCGAATAACTTAGCACTTGTATTGATTCGGCCCTGGAAGATTCGGAGTCGTGCGGTTTTGTTGAGGTTTTAATGAAGTAACAGCTTGAGGGATGTCTGACGCAGCCAGCCCATGCGGAGGGGGGGGGGGAGGGGTGGGGGGGAGTAGGATACGGAAGAAAGATAAACAGGAACAGGGACATTGCGATAGGGTGTAAAGTATGGCCCGGACAAAATCAAATTCGATTGGAATAGGCTGCGGGCATTTGTGGGCCCGGACATGGAGAATTAGAAGTGCAAGAGAGCTTTTTTGTTGTTTTTGTTTTTGTTTTGTATTTTTTTTAAAGAAAAAGGGGGGGGGATGTTGGAGGGCTCTCGCTTTCATGAGTGCTCTCGTCCTACTTGCGAGATTTTCCGAGAGTTCTCCGTCACGTGGCCACATAGCCCCCAGATTCCATGGCTTCTTCCGGACTGATTACGAAGAACTCTGCAGGTTTAACATGGTTTCATTCTGTCGTTGACATGACAACGGGGGGCTTGGGTGCCGAAATGGTTAGCGCACTAGTCCCTGGCTGCAAAATGTGAGTGCTCGAATCCGAGCGGAAGTGCTCCAATCTGGACAGACCGAGTAAAGTTAGAAACCAGACTCATTCATTCATTCAGTCATTCATTCATTCATTTGCATGTCCCATGCGGAACTTTGCCTGCCAAACAGCTCTCCTGTAGGCCTCTCGGTTGTGAGCAAGATGGCCTGTTGCTGATGCATCCATTTGCAGATCATCAACGATATCTTGCAGCCATCTTCGCCTTGGTCTTCCTCTCTGGAAGACCCAGAAACTAAAAATAACTGTTTGTGGTTCGACGTTGCACTTTTCTTGATGTTCAAAAAAAAAAAAACATGGTGCAAACAGAGAAGTTTATTTGATGCAAATAGAAACCCCCTAAAATGTGAATTAAGATATCGTTTCCTCAGACACATTGGTCATTGTCAGCTTGCAATATACACTGCTCTCACATTGTCAAACTCAGTTCTTTCTATCCGATTCCGTGGTAATGATTCTGAAAATTTGGCATCGAGTCGGATGGGGAGTTGGCCAACCCCGATGTCTGTTTCTCTGGCTCTCATAGATGTCAATGTCTACTTTTATGAGAGCCACGTCGTTGTCTGTTTCTATGACACTCATAGATGTCAATGTCTATTTGTATGAAAACCACGCCGATGTCTATTTCTATGAAAGCCACACCGATGTCAATTTCTTTAGCTCTCATAGATATCAATGTCTGTTTCTATGAGTCACGCCGATGTCCATTTATGTAAGAGTCACGCCGATGTCTATTTTTATGAGTCACGCCAATGTCTATTTCTATAAGAGCCGCATCAATGTCAATTTCCATGAGAGCAACGTCGGTTTCCGTTTGTATGGAAGTCACGAGGAGCATTTATTTCTATAGCAGGGCATATCGATATCGATTTTTGTGGGAGCTACGTCGATGTCTACTTCTATGTGAGTCACGTCGATGTCATTCTCTATGAAAGTCACGTCAAAAGTATTTCTATGATATGATTGCATCGACGTCTATTTTTAAATGTCTTTGATGTTCTACTGATATAAGATTCACGTCAAAGTCTGTCACGTGATGAATCTAGTGAAAGTCCATCTCATGGAGGACATAGTTTTAAGTGGTTTTTTTTTTTTTACAAGAGCATCCGGATAAGACAGGCTAGCTTCTTGGTCAGCTTCACCAACTACGGTGTCTCTCAAGGTCAGCCATCTTCAGTCTCCACAGCGTATCAACCGTGTGCAAATTCCTCCTTGTCACTTACGACAGAATGCAAGAATTGAATCAATATTTTGGACACAGCGTATTGTATTTGTACAGTAGTTAGCGCATGCGTAATCTAATGAAACCATTGATATAATTACTCACATCTTGGGCAACTTGACCCAATTGTGAGGAAATTAAAGGGGTAATATAATCGCGATCCAACTTCAGTTAGCAAAGTTGAGATCGATATCAGCTTCCCCCACCCCCATGTATGTTCAACGTTAATTAATGAACATTCCAGATCTGCCAGCAAGGGGGAAAAAAAACTACATAAGTAAATATAACAGAAAATAATGTCCCCTTTGTGGCCTAGGCATCTGTGTTGCAACTCGTGGTGATAATTATGTGTTGTAATGTTGTATGTAATATTTACCTGTTCCGAGACATTAGCTGTAGTTACATTCAGCTCATATTTGCTTGCCCAGAAGCAGGGCTATAATTTCATGTCAGAGTCTGGAAAGAGGTCCACCATTTTCAGATAAACTGCAGATGTATTTCTAAATATTCATCACGAATACATGACCCGGGGGAGGGGGGGGGGGTAGGGGGGTTTAGAAGACGCTGACTGATTTGGCAATCAGCGAACCATAGCTGACATGCTGACGGTAGGACTGGTGACCCATAGCTGACATGCTGACGGCAGGACTGGTGACCCATAGCTGAAATGCTGACAGCAGGACTGGTGACTCATAGCTAACATGCTGACGGCAGGACTGGTGACCCATAGCTAACATGCTGACCGCAGGACTGGTGACCCATAGGTGACTTGCTGACAGCAGGACTGGTGACCAATAGCTAACATGCTGACGGCAGGACTGGTGACCCATAGCTGAAATGCTGACCGCAGGACTGGCGAACCATAGCTGACGTGCTGACGGCAGGACTGGCGAACCATAGCTGACCGCAGGACTGACGAACCATAGCTGACCGCAGGACTGACGAACCATAGCTGACGTGCTGACGGCAGGACTGGCGAACCATAGCTGACCGCAGGACTGGCGACCCATAGCTGACATGCTGACAGCAAGACTGGCGAACCATAGCTGATACGCGTCGGTGGTCATGCTTCGTATTGTACGATCTTTCTAACCCCTATTTGAATCTGTCCTCTTTCATGTATAACTTGACCAGGCCCTATCCTGTGTATATTTTTTTCCCTGTTTATAACCCTCTGCTTCCACGTCTCTTGACCTTTTCAGTGATTGTCACTGCTATCGTCTTAAGACTAATTATCCTTTCCTCGTGTGTTTTAAACTGTTCTCCGTGTTACCCAGCTGTATTTTGATGTCTTTATGTCACCATCTTGATGTCCAGAATGTGCTGTGTGTTACTTTTTTTGTGACTTCCAAGTTCCGCTTGTTTTGGAGTTTAAGGAAAGTGAAAAAAAGAAATGAATTTGTAAGAAATTATAATTACAAAAGACAAGTCCAGCGTCTGTAACGCGAAGCAATTGAATATAACCATCATCATCAGTCCTCTGTACTCCCGATGGAACATAATGCATCAGCAAAGGTTCTTCTCCAGCCAGTCCTGTCCTGAATAAATCGGGTTACCTCAAGCTATGTCTTTTTTTTTTCTGTTTCTTTTAGATCTTCCTGTTTTGTGTGTCTCCGTGTCCCCAGTGGCTTGCCCCTGTTTTCTTTCTCCCTTGAAGTGTCAAAGCCAAGGCCATATAGGGGTATCTTGTTCTTTCCATTTGTACTGTGTGGCTCAGCCGTTTTCAACTTTTGATCGCTTTAGTGATGTTATAAATGCCCGTTCGTTTGGTTTTATCCTCATTTGTCATGCGTACTTCCCCAGTGTATTCTTTAAATTTTTCTAAAGCATCTTCCTTTAAATCCTCCCAGTCTTCTGTCACTTCTCTGACTGGTTCTCCATGTTTCGGCTGCGTGTAATAAACTGGAGCTACACTGAATTTATAGATTCTGAGACCGAGGCTCGTATGGAGAACGGGAGACTTTCATAAGTTTGCTGATTTGTTAAAGACCTGAGATGCCTGTTCAGTTCTTGTGGATATTTCCTTTTCAGTGTTACTGTCTGCTGAAACTAGGCTTCCAAGATACTTAAAGTGTTGTACTTAAATTGCTACTGTCTGCTGAAACTAGGCTTCCAAGATACTTAAAGTGTTGTACTTAAATTGCTACTGTCTGCTGAAACTAGGCTTCCGAGATACTTAAAGTGTTGTACTTAAATTGCTACTGTCTGCTGAAACTAGGCTTCCGAGATACTTAAAGTGTTGTACTTAAATTGCTACTGTCTGCTGAAACTAGGCTTCCAAGATACTTAAAGTGTTGTACTTAAATTGCTACTGTCTGCTGAAACTAGGCTTCCAAGATACTTAAAGTGTTGTACTTAAATTGCTACTGTCTGCTGAAACTAGGCTTCCAAGATACTTAAAGTGTTGTACTTAAATTGCTACTGTCTGCTGAAACTAGGCTTCCAAGATACTTAAAGTGTTGTACTTAAATTGCTACTGTCTGCTGAAACTAGGCTTCCAAGATACTTAAAGTGTTGTACTTAAATAAAACACACGATATTATTTTTGTTTATGTATGTATGTATGTATGTCTTCCTTTCTTTCAAACAGACGATGAAAGTAAAGATAACTTTGAAGAAACTGATGGCTCGCCAGATCTGGCCAACAGCAGCGACGCTAACCTCCTAAAGGTCACGGCCACGACCGCGCCGTTGTCAGCCAGAGAGAGCGCTTCTGCTAACATACCGGGCGTGCCAGAGGCGGAAGTGATTGAGAAAAGTGAGTCTGTGATCCTAGAGAGCGGTGACAACTCGGAGAATGCTGGTAAGACTTTTTCTTGGGGTGGAGGGGGGGGTTGGTGAGGGGGAGGTGTCGTGTTTCATGGGGGGTGCATTAAGACAGATCGACTTTGATGTCCTTTGAGTAGGTACTTACTTGGGGAGCGAAGACGCTGTCCAGTGTGGCATCATAGCCCGACATGCTGGGGGTCAGAGTTGGCGATTCACAGCTGATCAAGGCCATGTCCCACTTTTTCCGCTGGTACCGCCCAGTAGCAGGGCTGACCTGGCTAACAGAGCAGTGCTCGCCGTAATCCCTGTAGTGGTGGAGTCTGCTGAAGAAGAAGTGCACATCCTACCCTCTGCTAAGTCACCATAACCCGCTCCCTATCCGACACACTGCTGTGCCTACGCATCTTCATCTCATCAACTGCAAAGACCACCAGTTTGTAGTTCCATGGAGATAGCAGCAGCAGCAGCAGCAGAAGAAGAAGATGAAATAGTAGTAGTAGTAGTAGTAGTAGTAGTAGTAAGTAGTAGTAGTAGTAGTAGTAAGTAGTAGTAGTAGTAGTAGTAGTAGTAGTAGTAAGTAGTAGTAGTAGTAGTAGTAAGTAGTAGTAGTAGTAAGTAGTAGTAGTAGTAGTAAGTAATAGTAGTAGTAGTAGTAGTAGTAGTAGTAGTAGTAGTAGTAGTAGTAGTAGTAAGTAGTAGTAGTAGTAGTAGTGGTAGTAGTAGTAGTAGTAAGTGGTGGTGGTAGTAGTAGTAGTACTATTAAGTGGTAGTAGTAGTAGTATAGAAGGAGTAGTAGTAGTAGATAGTGATGATGAAATCCAGTGTTAGTAGTAGTATAGTAGGAGTAGTAGTAGTAGTAATAGAGTAGTAGTAGTATTAAGTAGTAGTAGTAGTAGTAATAGTAATAGAGTAGTAGTAGTAGTACTATTAAGTGGTAGCAGTAGTATTAGTAAATGGTGGTAGTAATAGTAGTACTAGTAAGAGTAGTAGTAGTAGTAGTAATAGAGTAGTAGTAGTAGTAGTAGTAATAGAGTAGTAGTAGTAAGTGGTAGTAGTAGTAGTACTATTAAGTGGTAATAGTAGTAGTAGTATAGTAGTAGTAGTAGTAGTAGTATAGTAGTAGTAGATAATGATGATGAAATCAAGTGAACTTGAGTCATACTGAAGACTGAAACTTGTTGAGCCGAGCCGTACTAAAGATTATGAATCTTGCCAAGAATTGATAGGCTCGGTAAAGGTTTGCTGAAGATTATGAATCTTGCCAAGAAATGACAGGCTCGGTAAAGGTTTGCTAAAGACAGCTAGGCTTTCCGAACTTGATGCCTGTTTCTAGAAATAATGATCGCGGCCAAAGGTAATGAGACACTGAAAACAACGGGGCCCCAACTACAGGTCTATCGAGTGGCCTGGACTCGTGTTCGGGAGCTTCCATAGAGGATCCAAGAACCCATTTTCTCTACAGTTTCTATTAGCATGCCCGAACCTCTCGTAGGACAGACATTTCGGCCCAGAAGTCTGTTTTCAGGGGAGATTACCCAGGGTCTTGGCTACTCCCTGTTTTAACTGGTCCCGGAAACTGGGCTATTGTTGTGTGAGTGGCTCCTCTTCGTTCTTGTTGCCTGTTTGTCTTTAACACGTGGTTCCGCTTCATTTCTTGTACGTGCGTGTGTGTATATGTTAGTGCGTGCGAGCGTGCGGTCGTCTGTGCGCGCGTGTAAGTAAGTAAAATAGCATGATATATAAAACTTGTTCATCACTTAATGGAAATTCTGCTTAACTGTTTTACATCAAATATCAAATCATTATCGTCAAAAGTGTGCAAATGTACTTCCGTAGCTCGATGGAAGATAGTGAATGAATTGTATTTTCAAAGAGTAAAGAATTGGACACGGAGGCCAGTCAGTCTGACATTCTTCACTTTATCTCTCAATTTTTACTTAGATTTCAAACATTCAGAGAGAGAGAGAGAGAGAGAGAGAGAGAGAGAGAGTGCGTATGTGTGAGAGAGAGTGCGTATGTGTGAGAGAGAAAGAGGGAGCGAGAGAGTGTATGTGTATGTGAGAGAGAGAGAGAGAGAGAGAGTGCGTACGTGTGAGAGAGATACAGACAGAGATGTAGACTGTTCATGCATGTATGTATCAGAAAGAGGGAGAGAGAAAGAGGGTGCGCGCTTTGAGAGACAGTATCAGAGAAAGAGAGAGGGTGCACGCTTTGAGAGACAGTATGAGAGAGAGAGAGAGGGTGCACGCTTTGAGAGACAGTATCAGAGAAAGAGAGGGAGAGGGTGTGCGCTTTGAGAGACAGTATGAGAGAGAGAGAGAGTGCAGGCTTTGAGAGACAGTATCAGAGAAAGAGAGAGAGAGGGTGCGCGCTTTGAGAGACAGTATGAGAAAAAGAGAGAGAGAGAGTGCGCGGACTGAGAGACAGTATGAGAAAAAGAGAGAGAGAGAGGGTGCGCGCTTTGAGAGACAGTATGAGAGAAAGAGAGAAGGGTGCGCGCTTTGAGAGACAGTATGAGAGAAAGAGAGAAGGGTGCGCCCTTTGAGAGACAGTATGAGAGAAAGAGAGAGAGAGGGTGCGCGCTTTGAGAGACAGTATCAGAGAAAGAGAGAAGGGTGCGCGCTTTGAGAGATAGTATGAGAGAAAGAGAGAGAGAGGTGCACGCTTTGAGAGACAGTATGAGAGAAAGAGAGAGAGGGTGCGCGCTTTGAGAGACAGTATGAAGAGAGAGTGCACGCTTTGAGAGACAGTATGAGAGAAAGAGAGAGGAGAGGAGGGTGCGCGCATTGAGAGACAGTATGAGAGAAAGAGAGAGAGAGAGAGGGTGCGCGCTTTGAGAGACAGTATGAGAGAAAGAAGAGAGAGAGAGTGCACGCTTTGAGAGACATTATGAGAAGAAGAGAGAGAGAGGGTGCACGCTTTGAGAGAAAGAGTGAGAGAGAGAGGGTGCGCAGACTGAGAGACAATATGAGAAAAAGAGAGAGAGAGGGTGCACGCTTTGAGAGACTGTATTAGAGAAAGAAAGAGAGAGAGGGTGTGAACATTGAGAGACAGTATCAGAGAAAGAGAGAGAGGGTGCGCGCTTTGAGAGACAGTATCAGAGAAAGAGAGAGAGAGGGTGCGCGCTTTGAGAGACATTATGAGAAAAAGAGAGAGAGGGAGGGTGCGCGGACTGAGAGACAGTACGAGAGAAGAAAAGAAGAGTGAGAGCGTACTTGTTCATGCGTGTGTGTAAGAGAGTTAGAGAGTGTGTTCATGCTTGTGAGAAAATGACGAACGAACGAACATACTTTATTTTCAAGGGTTAAAAATTGGGCACGTAGACCCAGTGAGGGAGAGGAAAAGAGAGAGAGAGAGAGAGAGAGAGCATGCTTGTATGAGAGAGAAAGAGAGAGAGAGAGGGTGCGCAGACTGAGAGACAATATGAGAAAAAGAGAGAGAGGGTGCACGCTTTGAGAGACTGTATTAGAGAAAGAAAGAGAGAGAGGGTGTGAACATTGAGAGACAGTATCAGAGAAGAGAGAGAGAGGTGCGCGCTTTGAGAGACAGTATCAGAGAAAGAGAGAGAGAGGGTGCGCGCTTTGAGAGATAGTATGAGAGAAAGAGAGAGAGAGGTGCACGCTTTGAGAGACAGTATGAGAGAAAGAGAGAGAGGGTGCGCGCTTTGAGAGACAGTATGAGAGAGAGAGTGCACGCTTTGAGAGACAGTATGAGAGAAAGAGAGAGAGAGAGAGAGGGTGCGCGCATTGAGAGACAGTATGAGAGAAAGAGAGAGAGAGAGAGGGTGCGCGCTTTGAGAGACAGTATGAGAGAAAGAGAGAGAGAGTGCACGCTTTGAGAGACATTATGAGAAGAAGAGAGAGAGGTGCACGCTTTGAGAGAAAGAGTGAGAGAGAGAGGGTGCGCAGACTGAGAGACAATATGAGAAAAAGAGAGAGAGAGGGTGCACGCTTTGAGAGACTGTATTAGAGAAAGAAAGAGAGAGAGAGGGTGTGAACATTGAGAGACAGTATCAGAGAAAGAGAGAGAGAGGGTGCGCGCTTTGAGAGACAGTATCAGAGAAAGAGAGAGAGAGGGTGCGCGCTTTGAGAGACATTATGAGAAAAAGAGAGAGAGGGAGGGTGCGCGGACTGAGAGACAGTACGAGAGAAGAAAAGAAGAGTGAGAGCGTACTTGTTCATGCGTGTGTGTAAGAGAATTAGAGAGTGTGTTCATGCTTGTGAGAAAATGAACGAACGAACGAACATACTTTATTTTCAAAGGGTTAAAAATTGGGCACGTAGACCCAGTGAGGGAGAGGAAAAGAGAGAGAGAGACAGAGAGAGCATGCTTGTATGAGAGAGAAAGAGAGAGAGAGAGGGTGCGCAGACTGAGAGACAATATGAGAAAAAGAGAGAGAGGGTGCACGCTTTGAGAGACTGTATTAGAGAAAGAAAGAGAGAGAGGGTGTGAACATTGAGAGACAGTATCAGAGAAGAGAGAGAGAGGTGCGCGCTTTGAGAGACAGTATCAGAGAAAGAGAGAGAGAGGGTGCGCGCTTTGAGAGACATTATGAGAAAAAGAGAGAGAGGGAGGGTGCGCGGACTGAGAGACAGTACGAGAGAAGAAAAGAAGAGTGAGAGCGTACTTGTTCATGCGTGTGTGTAAGAGAGTTAGAGAGTGTGTTCATGCTTGTGAGAAAATGAACGAACGAACGAACATACTTTATTTTCAAAGGGTTAAAAATTGGGCACGTAGACCCAGTGAGGGAGAGGAAAAGAGAGAGAGAGATAGAGAGAGAGAGAGAGAGCATGCTTGTATGAGAGAGAAAGATACAGTGTGTGAGAGAGAGAGAGAGAAAGTGGGAGAAAGAAAGAGAGGCAGAGAGAGAGAGAACATGCGTGTGCGTATGTGAGAGATACTGTTTGCATATGTGTGTGTGTTTGAGAGAGAGAGAGAGAGAGAACAGAGAGAAATATAACTGTCTCACTACAGATATAACATGTTTTAATGTCCAACATTCAGCGCTACTTCAAGCTATACAGAAAATGTATGGAATACCCGTGACGCATATTGTATATTTTTCCTTATATTGAATAACTCTTTATGTCTTCGCTTTCTCAAGATCTTGATTAGAGGCTGATTGTACTTCTCTGCGCTTGAACTATTCTTAATCCTCTTATATTAATCTTATAGCGCTGTCATTTAAAAAAAAAAATCAGTTAAAATAGATCACAGACACGCCAACAATTGAAGATATCGACATAACGGTTTTATGGTGAACCGATTTGCCAGAAATTCGAAAATTTAAAGAATATTAATAATAAATCCTATTCAGTTTACGATAGAAAGATTAAATGAAATTACGGCGCTCCATAAATCGTTTTTCTTGAAGCAGGGCAAATCTTCTAATGTTCGCTTTCTTATTTAATAAAGAAAAAAAAAATTCTATCTTGATTTAAAAAAAAAAAAAACAACAACAACAACTGACGAGCATGCAGCAAAAACGTGATTGCTGATCATTTGTCAGGTGGCCTGGTGTTCATAGCAAGAAATAAATGTAAAAAAAAAAGATTAAATGAAAAGATAAACAGATTTAGAGCCGGGTGTGGTGTACTGAGAAAGAGACCTAGAAGAGCTAGAGAAGGCGGAGTCGGGTTTAGCCTCGGAGTGTACCCAATCCTCAGCCAAAATGTTAAAACTGTTTAAAAAAGAAACAGAAGTAGAAACAGCTTGATTAATTAACGAGCACGCAGTAGTGAGGTTTCGGTTTACATCTTAATCATACAAAAACATACGGGACAAAGAAACGGGGGGAAAAATATAAATATAAATTTACACGAATGATATGTATCCATAGGGCGTTTGAGTGGCGAAGTGGTTAATGTATTGGTTTCTCAGGGCGAAGATCGGGGGTTCGAATCCGGTCGGAGGTGCCCCAGTCACCCAATTGTAGAAACGGGTACCCGACTTTTTCCTGAAATTGGAGAAGGAAAGGCGGCCAGGCGTGATACTGACCACATCATCCTCCATTCTGTTGACAGGTCAAGGAAAATATGGGCACTAACGCCATATCCCTGTATGTGCCTATAAAGCGTTAACAAGCTACCTATACCTTTATATGCGACAAATAAGAATAGAGAAAACAGTAGAAAGAAACAAAGCCTGCAAATGTAGAGTGAACGTTGTTTATATGATAATGATTAGAGAAATAAAGTGACGAGTTTATTTAAAAAGTAAAAGGTCGACAATGATGCAGCAGTTTATGTTCGGTCTGTATAATACGAAGTGCAACAGATCCGTATCAATAGAACAACTTGTGCAACAGATCCGTATCGATAGAACAACTTGTGCAACAGATCCGTATCAATAGAACAACTTGTGCAACAGATCCGTATCAATGGAAACAAGATTCCTAGTACTTAAATGTTACCATCGAGCCAATTTTGTTTTATGGGCGTGAAGCATGGTCTGTGAATAAGAGAGTACAACGAGAAATGGAGGTCATGGAGATGTGGTTTATAAGAAGGATGTTGAAGGTACCATGGACAGCCAAGAAAACCAATGAAGTCTTAAGATAAGCCGGAGTTAAAAACAAATAATATAAAAAATCAGAGGCAGACAAGCGAGATTCCTATGACATTTCATGAGAAGAGGAAAATTGGAACACACTGTGGCAACTGGAAAAATTGAAGGAAGAAGAGACAGAGGAAGACAGAGAGAGAGAGAGAGAGAGAGAGAAATTACTGGAAGGGCTGTCAGTGTGGCTAGGAAGAAAGTCACCGGCGGATCTCATAAATCAAGTCTAAAGACAGGGAATTGTGGAGAGAAATGATCGCCTACGCCACGCGGTACAACACTTGAATTGAAAACGATGTAAGGGGAATGAATGAAGGTATCGAGTGACTGCGTGCGACTGACGCGAATTGTGACGTCAGAGAGAGAGAGAGAGAGAGAGAGAGAGAGAGAGATGCATGTCGCCCACTAGCAATGTGTGTCTGTTGTACAGGCTGTTGCTGATCGTGAGTATTAGGCTAAATAAACTCATAGGCCTGGATCGTATACATTAAATAAAGTGACAGTTGAAGTAAGCAAGTGACAGCAAGTTCGGTAACTGATGAGAGAATAAATTGATCTGACACTGATATGTGGGATATAGTTTTTTCTGTGACAACTATATGTGTGTGCTGTTGAGAACTTCCCTACATGTGTGTGTGCTCTGTTGAGAACTTCCCTACATGTGTGTGCTCTGTTGAGAACCTCCCTACATCTGTGTGCCATGTTGAGAATCTCCATACATGTGTGTGCCCTGTTGAGAATCTCCCTACATATGTGTGCTTTGTTGAGAATCTCCATACATATGTGTGCTCTGTTGAGCACTTCCCTACATGTGTGTGCTCTGTTGAGAACCTCCCTACATAGGTATGCTCTGTTGAGAACCTCCCTACATATGTGTGCTCTGTTGAGAACCTCCATACATATGTGCGCCCTGTTGAGAATCTCCCTACATATGTGTGCTCTGTTGAGAACCTCCCTACATATGTGTGCTCTGTTGAGAACCTCCCTACATATGTGTACTCTGTTGAGAACCTCCATACATATGTGCGCCCTGTTGAGAATCTCCCTACATATGTGTGCTCTGTTGAGAACCTCCCTACATATGTGTGCTCTGTTGAGAACCTCCCTACATATGTGTGCTCTGCTGAGAATCTCCATACATATGTGTGCTTTGTTGAGAATCTCCATACATATGTGTGCTCTGTTGAGAACCTCCCTACATATGTGCGCTCTGTTGAGAAACTCCCTACATATGTGCGCCCTGTTGAGAATCTCCATACATATGTGCGCGCTGTTGAGAACCTCCCTACATATGTGCGCCCTGTTGAGAATCTCCATACGTATGTGCGCCCTGTTGAGAACCTCCCTACAATTATATCGTAACAGTGGAGATCACAACTGGGGGAGGGGGAGGGAATCATGTCATATATCAGGGGACTGACAGGTGGGGCGGGGAAGACGCTGTCCGACTTTGACAGTCAGTGACTCATAGCCGACCAAGACCCTGTCCAACTTCTCCGCTGGTTACCACACCCCCCTCCTCCCCCCAACCAGTGACAAGCCTAGCCTGGCTAACGGGGGGGGGGGGCAGGTATCGCCATAGTCCCCCTGGTGGTGGAGCCTGCTAAGAAAGTATTCCACCCCCTCCCCTACCCCTGCTTTGTTAGCTCTAGTCAGGGATTGACAAAAAAAAATAGCCGCCGTAACCCGCTCCCCGTCCGACACAAGGCTGTGCATCAACATCTTCACTGCATCGGCTGCAAAGAACACTGGCTTGCAGTTACAGGGAGACATACAAATAGATTTGGAGGGAGAGTAGGAAGGAGGGTTACAAAGTTTAGCTTAGTGACTTGGATGATGACTTGATCCCTGGCTGGTGTGTGCGTGTGTGTGGTTATATGGGGAGGGGGAGAGAACTTGGAGAAGGAGTCAGAGGAGGGGGGGGTACTGAGATAGAGGAAGAAAGTAAACGCCCGAACGCTCGTCTACAGCAGCCGTCTTTTTTTTTTTACAAGTTCTGCCCCCCCCCCCCCCGAGACTGAACGGAGAACTGAGCCACAGCGAGTGGCTGCTACCACTTGGCTCATATTCTAACACTGGGGGAAGGGAGCAGTTCTCTTCCCAGACTAAAACCATGGCCCTTTTCAAAAATGGATGAGTCGGTGCTGTTTGACATCGAGTTTTTTTTTGGCCGGATAATTCCTGTGTGCTGTCTCCGTAGCCATTTACACAAACTGCATAAATAAGGAATTTCTGTGCCAAAACAAATCTGCTGTCTGCGCAGAGCACTGGCTGTAAGTGACTGATAGAGGGATTCAGCTGGTGAGTACTGGCTGTAAGTGACTGATAGAGGGATTCAGCTGGTGAGTACTGGCTGTAAGTGACTGATAGAGGGATTCAGCTGGTGAGTACTGGCTGTAAGTGACTGATAGAGGGATTCAGCTGGTGAGTACTGGCTGTAACTGACTGATAGAGGGATTCAGCTGGTGAGTACTGGCTGTAACTGACTGATAGAGGAATTCAGGTACTGAGTACTGGCTGTTACTGACTGATAGAGGGATTCAGATACTGAGTACTGGCTGTAACTTACTGATAGAAGGATTCAGCTGGTGAGTACTGGCTATAACTGACTGATAGAGGGATTCAGCTGGTGAGTACTGGCTGTAACTGACTGATAGAGGAATTCAGCTGAAGAGTACTGGCTGTAACTGACTGATAGAGGAATTCAGATACTGAGTACTGGCTGTAACTGACTGATAGAGGAATTCAGGTACTGAGTACTGGCTGTAACTGACTGATAGAGGAATTCAGGTACTGAATACTGGCTGTAACTGACTGATAGAGGAATTCAGGTACTGAATACTGGCTGTAACTACTGAGTAATGGCTGTAACTGACTGCTAAAGGAATTTCTGACTAACTTGGCTGAATTGTTTACCCCCCCCCCCCTTTTTCCTCCCCATCGAGCTTATAGTGGTTCGGTTTGGGCCATACACCTCCCCTGGCTCCCCCATGCTCCAATATCCTATAGCCCCACCTCCCCCAGGGCCTAGCTTACCCAGTCCTCTGATCTTCTTGGAGCCCCTGGTCATCGTCTTGCATCTGCTGCCTTTATCTGCTGTTCTTTCTCTGAGATAAACTGGACTGCGCTTTGTGGTTCTTCTACAGAGCAGTAGAGTTTAGCTTCTTGGCTGGTTTCATTGGAAAAATAGGTGCATCTCAATGTTTATCAGTTGGTGCAGTTTTGGAGCACTCGCTCCACAGTTTTAGGGGCCTGGGGACACTGACAAAGAGGAGAAATGCCAGCCTTAGAATATGCAGTCATGTACCTCCGGAGTCGATTGTGTCTGGCTCTGATGAGCTGTTCAGAGTGCTTGTGCATGTCACAAACTGAGCAACGTTTTGTCACGTTTTCCTTAATTTCATGATTGAATTACATACAATTTGCACGAGTTCACAAATAAATAATAAAACAAAGAAACAAATAAATAGATAGATAGGGAGTCTATGGGTCGGCATTTTTGTGTCTTAAGCTGAAACTACAACCACTAAGTAACCCCAACCACCAGCCAAAGTCAAGGCATAAACGTCAATTTTAAACCTTTTTCACAGCCCAGAGAAGTTAACTCTTTCATAACGAGACAAAAATTTCAAGACTCCCCCCCCCCCCACACACACACAATAAAAGTAACCGTCATTTTTTGCCCTGGAGGAAAGTAACGCACGTCTTTATTTTTCTTATATCAGGCAGTCATTTGCATGTTCCTTGCGGAACTTTGCCTCCCTAACAGCTCTCTTGTAGTCCTCTCGGTTGTGAGCAAGATGGCCTGCTGCTGATGCATCCATGGCAGATCATCAACGATGTCTTGCAGCCATCTTCGCCTTGGTCTTCCTCTCTTTCTTTTTCCTCATTATGTAACCATCCAATACGGTCTTCTCTAAATTCTCATAACGTTTAAGGTGTCCAAAATATTTAAGTTTTCTCTGTTTAATCCTCTTTACCAACCAGCCTTCTTCAATATTAAGTTCTTGTAGTATGGATATATTTGTTCTTGTTTGTATCCATGATATTTGAAGAACTCTTCTGTAGCACTTACATTTTTTGCTTATATACTTGTTTAGTCATTAGCAATTTGAATTTAAGAAAAAAATTAACAAGATCAGATGCAGCTTATTTATTTATTTATTTATTTATTTATTTATTTATTTATTTATTTATTTATTTATTTATTTGAATCTTTAAAATAAAAGCACGCTTATAGCTGGAATAGAGTTAAAATCGATATTATTAATGTTATATATATTATATATTGATATTATAAATATATTACACAATCGTGACTATTCAACATCTGAATGATTAATATCGCGCACATCTTAGAACAAGCACGCAGACAGTGCAATCTCTTGCCAGTCCACAGCCCACAGCCCACTGCCGACAATTAACTCAAAACTTGGACCGCGGCGTGCTGGAAAATGCAGCCTTCTTGACTTGTACAGACAGTGCGCGAGCGGGGTTTTTTTTTTCATTCTTTTTTGAATTTAGAAGAAAAAAAAATTACAACTAATCAATCAGCGACTTTCCTACAATGCCAGTTAATGCAGTGCATTGTCTTCAGTCTGCCCATGAGAGTTTGACGAGAGCTTTACTGTCTCTTGAAGTTCTTTCTTGTATTTAATCATTGAATCCTTAGATTTGAAAAGAAAAAGGTTGGAATTCATTACTTTATGATAAGCCGCGAAGGTTCGAATGTGCAGAATAAAGCGGAATAGTTTAAACTGATTTTTGCAACAGAATTCGCAAATGTGATTTTGTTTCGTTTCGTATCGGATTTACTGTTGGATCCGACGCTTATTTCATTATTTTCTAATACTAGTAAAACTTAGCTTTCCGGGTGAAATCTCTTGTTCTGCGGTGTAACTGAAACGTGTGTAAGAATGAGGGAGAGGGTGTGTGTCTCTGTGTGTGTGTGTGCGCGCACGCGCGCTCTGGATAAATTCATTGTAGCATTAAGGTGATTTTTTTTGTTTACCCATTTTGCCTTTTAGCTTTTCGGTGTAGAACTTTTTAATGCCAGGTTGGCGATAGTGTAAAAAATTTTTAATGTTACACTCATGATACCGTAAAAAAAGTAGTATTTCATACTGACTTAAAAAGATGTTATAAAACTTATATCAGGTCAAGTTAGTGATGCTTTAAAGCGTATTTAAAGTCACTTTGGTGATACTGTGATTGGCCATGGCTCACTCGTAAGCCGAGAGCTACAATAGTTAATTTATGCAGAAGATAAGCACCTAACATTTGTGTTAGGACATGCAGTTAGCGAAGTTGAAACCAGACAGTTCACACAGAGAGAAAGCCAAGTCTCGGGTGTTTCCTTCTACACTTAATGTGAAGGTGAAGATCTAGACAGCCTGGGTGGTGGCCTGCGACCATTAAATGTCCACTTGCGTCAAGGTAAGCGAACCACATCTGACCAAGACCATGTTCTGCATCTCACTGACCTCCACTGATAACAGACCTCAGTCAGGTCAAGTAAATAACAATCAAACGGGAAAGCGGGCCTTAAGCAAACCATGCCGAAGGGGGGAATTGTCATACCCAAAAGCGCAGACGTGTCAGCCTATTTGTAATCGCGGCACAACACAACCACTGCTTCTTTTGTGACGATCAAAAGAAGAATGAAACTGTATGCTTGTACAGCATGCAGGTGTTAAAGACGCCTGTCCAATGAGGCAGTCAGCGAACCGTAGCTGATCAAGACCCTGTCCCCCACCTCTCTGTTGGTACCCCTAGGAATAGGCCTAGCCTGGCTAACGGGGCAGGGATCGCCATAATCCCCATGGTGGTGGAGTCTGCTAAAGAAGCATTGCACGCCCCCTGCTTTTTTTTAGCTGTACTCTGGGACTGAAAAAAGTAGCCGCCATAACCCACTCCCACGCCGATACGATGCTGTGCCTCAACACATCTACAGCATCGGCTGCAAATAACACCAGCTCGCAGTTAAAGGAAGTTCGTACAAGCACAGCATGCGGGCATGAAATTTTCAACTAAGAGGCCTTCGTGTGGCAGAAAAGTTGAGAATCACTGGATAAGTTTTGACCGCGTTTATGATATATTATGAGAAGTGCGCGAAAGGAAGACAAAAAAAAAAAACTTCTTTCAAAGCTTTAGCTAATCTCTTTATTATAAACAGCCACTCTAGAAAAGAAGACAGAGGAAAAGACCTTTTTATACGGGGTACAATTCGTGTTTACCCAACGCAACATATTGTAGATAAGACTGCAGCTGAATATCCTCAAGCCAGACCCTTCACAGTCAGATCTGGGGTGGGGGTGGAGCTTCATTGGTGGTTTGTTTGATCAATAGAGGAGGGGGGGGAGAGGACATCACGTTATATAGTATTTGAGGTAGTGAAAAAAAAAAAGGGGGGGGGGGAATGCTCCGTGTCACTTTGGCAGCCTACCTCGTCTGTGATGTTTTCCTAGAGTTCAGCAAATACATACATGTATTCACACACATAAGTTTTCCAGTGACTAGTACAAATCAAAGAGTGTTTGCTGTTTGAATTGTTTCATCAAGATTTTCCGGTTTTTTGGTTCTTTCTTAAAACACTAGCAAGGAAAATGCACTTAGATGTGTGTGTGTGATTTTATATATATATATATATATATATATATATATATATATTGTTTTAGAAGTAGATCTAATTGCATGTTGACAAACGACATCCAGCCAGGTGTGGAAGAATGATCTCCTGATATTCAGCTACAAATGAAATGGATGAATGATTTATTCACATATAATTGCGTATAGAACAAATGATTGTTGATTGATATGTAATTATGGAATGTTCTGCTGATATCTAATTACATATGGAAGGCTGGTTTGGTGATATCTAAATGTATATGAAAGGATAATCTGCTGATGTCTAATTACATCCGGAAGGATGGTGTTTTGATTTCTAAATACATACTAAGGAATTATTTGCTGATACCTACATATGAAGGGATGATCTGCTGATATCTAAACACATGTAGAAGAATGGTTTTTCATATTTATATCTGTTCTTATCTACTTACATACGGATTATTATATTCTGATATCTAATTACAATTGGAAATATGATCTGTTTGATTATAAATAAATAAATCATTCTTCTTTGTGTAACTATATTATATATATAGAAGAATGATTAATTTATTTATAAATACATATAGAGTTATAATCTGTTTATTCATCGGCTGCTGGCGGACATAATCAATAAAATCAATGATAACCTAAAGAAATTAGAGAGGATAGCTTTTTTTTTTTGCTCAGGGCATTATCAAAGGTAAAGAAATGGCAGATCGACTGACAAACAAAGCAACAAACTGACAAACAAAGCAACAAACTGACAAACAAAGCAACAATCCTGGCCAGCCTACAAATGAACAAAGCAGAAATTATAATCGTTGCTCCATTTTTGCTTAAATGTATAGATTATTGTAGCGTAACGAGTGCCAGTTGCAAATCACGATGCCAATTATAACAGTAACTCATTTTACTAACTATAAGTAATAACAAGGACCACACACATAATGAGCAGTGTGAAGTAAATAAAAACTGGCGTGAACATAAACTCACACTTTAGTGATGGAAAAGATGAGTGATGATAACATGAGGGAGAGAGGAAGTTGATAACATTCAATACAGAAAAAAGAAAACAGGCTAGTCCTCTTCACGATAAGAACTGATTTGCCAAATGGGAAGGGAGAAACCAACTCTCACACTACATAAAAGCAGCAAGTATAGCGAAATGCAAGTACTACAAAGAGTGCACCAAGTACTGCATCAGAATACAAGTACAGAACTCACACAACCATCGCAGAAAATCTCTAGACCCAAAGGTCTATTTTTAAAAATCCCCAAAAGGAACTAATTTCATATGCTTAGCAAAGTTACGACAGGAAAAAAACAACAAATACTTGACAATATGTCACAAACAACTACCGGACTCTTTACTGAAATCATAATAGGAAATAATCTCTTAGATTATTCCAAAAGGAGCATTCTATGCACAAGTCAGCTACACGACAAGGGCCACTAACACAGAGCACTATAGGCTAGAAAAATCAGATTCTCGACTAATCATGCCTAACAACCATCCTAACACAATCCCAACCGAGATGTAATTCATAATCAATCTAATCTCTCCCATTTCTGGTCTCCCATTCCTTAAATATATCCTAACTATTTCTCCCTAAATCTTCCCAAAGATTCTGTCACGAGAATCACTAAACCCGTGATTCTACCTGTTTATGGCCTTCAGAAGAAAACGATCTGGACATTCCTAATTTAGCTTTCCTGTTACAAACATGTCAAGGATAAATCCATAAAAATAATCAAACATCTCGTGGAATTAAGCGCGTCAAACGATGACCTTTCCTTGAACTCTTCTACAACAAAAATACCAAAGGCTTTAATCAAACAATCAAAAGAATAAAATTACACTGGATTATATCCCTTTTACGAGGAACAAACCACCTAACAGTAACATTTTCAAATATACTGTTACAACATTGTAACAGCCGCCCTGTCAAAATTGCAGGGAGATGAACAAAAGAAATTTTGAATTTCAGAACCTACTACCAAAGACTTTACCAAAGAGGAATAAAGAAGGGCAGTGGCAGACATTTGAGAACTTCGGAAAAGATGGAGCTGTGCTCAGTCACTGTTCCGTTGACACTATCGCCCAGCAGAGACTACGACTAACACTGAAGTTAAAGGCCTAACACATATGGGAGTGTCCGAGTACACGGAGGCCTATCTCTAGGCCAGCAGTAGACCGTGGCTGTTCTTCAAGTTCAAGCCTTTTTTTTTTTCCTCCTAGGCCTGAAAAGAGTATGGCCAGGGCGACGATAGGCCCCTAGAATATAACAGATACTCTAAACACTACACAAACTGAAGCAGGCGTCCGATATAGACGGCGAGGCATTTTCAGTTTAGCTTTCAAGAGAGCGTGAAAGGGCCAAAATAAAAACTCTTTTAAAAAGTAAGCAAGCAAGGTTTTGTTGTTGTTGTTGTTGTTGTGTTTAACAATCTGGATTCGAATATGTTTAACCCTTATCCATCTATTTAAAATAATGAAGAGTGTTTAATTTATAGAATTCAGTTTATCTTCGTTCTTATTTTGCTTGTAGCTTTACTTTATCTTTCTTTCTCTCTGTAGAAAAGTAAAATGTAAAGCTAGCCGTATCATGCCTTAGAGACATATACGGGTATGGTGTTAGCGCCCATATTTCCCTTGACCTGTTGACACACTAGAAGGTGATGTTGTCAGCATCACGCCTGGCCGGCTTTCCTCCCCCTCCTCCAGAAAAAAGTCAGGTACCCATTTCTACAGTCTGGGTGACAGAGGGCTCCAGCCAGATTCGAAACCCGACCTTCACTGTGAGAGGCCTGCTCACAAACCACACCACCATTCAATGGCCTTTTCACACACAGTGCGTGTGCCTACTTTCCTGTAACCTTATATATATATAAAGCAAATTTAATATCGCTAATGCGTAATCATCATCATCAGGTGCCATGCCGATTGGCGTTGGCTATTATGTTCTCCAGAGTACATGATCCTACATGCACGCCATCAGCTCAGTTGGTGATCTCCTCTCACACCATCCCGTCAGACTGTCCAGTATCATTTCTCTTGGTCTTCCTCTTGATCTTCTTCCTTCTATTTTTCCTGTTGTTACAAAATTTTCAGTGCCCCCTCTTCTCAGTGCATGTCCTATGAAAGTACATTGTCTCTCTCTTATTTTTTTTTTGACAAGACTTTTTCTATCTCCAACTCTTCTCAAACATTCTTCATTAGTTATTTTTGCTGTCCAGGGGATTCGCAACATTCTTCTAATAAACCACATTTCTGCTGCGTTATATTTCACGTTAATGGGTTATTTTTGTCAAAATTTGAATCTTGTGTTTATGAAAACTTTGACTCAAAAATACAACGGCAAAATCGGTTAGTCTACGAACTATTTTAATATAGTATAGGAAAAGGTTAATCAGTTCTATGGAGAAAAGAAAATAGGAAAAGAAAAAAAAAGCATATAAAATTATGAAACCTGACGACATAAAATTTCCAGTCCATTTATAAATGCATTTTTGTTTTCCCTCCTTTGCACTAAAAGAAAGATAAGATTGTTTTTCTCATTTTTATAGACAAAATAACCAAGTTTTTTTATAGACAAAATAATCAAGTATGTTTTCAAATTCATGAAATAAAATCTCTTGGGGTTTTTTTAAAATATCTCTTTTCAATGTATGTAATAAATACAGGTTACATGTTTCGTTTCATCAAAACTGCCAGTACTTGTTTTTCCAATTTTCTATGGCTCATTTTTACCTTTTTTTTTTTTTTGTTGTTGTTGTTTTTCTTTTGAACTTTGTATAAAAGAACACGGGAAGGGGAAAACATGGAATTTGAGAAAACTCTACCAGCAGCATCAAGCTCAGATCATTATTCCAGATGGCATCAAGTTTCGGCTGTTTTTTTTTTTTTTTGAGACGTTTTGCAATCACCACGCAACTTACGTTGCTAATTTGAGAAGTTTGAAAATGTCCAAATAAGTCTTTGTTTTGAAAGACATGCAACCTCCAGATAATGTATGCTGCCGCCCACCACGCACTAGTTAACTGAGATGTTGTACTCCTTTTGCGGGTGGCGGTGATAAGGCCGGCAGATGATGATGATGATGATGATGACGACAAGTTACTGAAGTCTTCAACACGTTCTTGAGCCCACCAGACTATTTATAACTGCCGTCCCGGCCAGCAGTAATAACGGGCTGCTGTGCCACAGTCCGATATCTGAAAACTTTGTGAAGAAACACAGGCAAGAGCGTAGTCTGATATAAGCTGTCTGGCGTGGCGTCGAGACAAGAAGCTCTGCTTCCCCCCTCCACATGATAAGTGGATTACCACCAATCCCTCTTTCATAAACCCAATTCCGCGGGTTTTTGGTGTTATTTTTTTTTAAATCTTGAGCATTGACAGATCACGTGACATGTACTGGGAACTTTTTTTTTTCTTTTCTGTTTTCATGGTCAGAGTTAATGCTGTGGCGTAGTGATATTCCTTATCTTGATAAGTCAGTGATACTTTATAATGTAGTGTTTCTTAAAAAGACAAACTAAAACCGAAAGTCTAGTGGTAAGATAAACGAAACAATCTTATCAGGTTTTTTAGTGTCTGAAATAATTCCCTTTTTTTTTTACGAAGAAGATAAACAGTTTTCTTCATGGCTTTATAAGTTTGTGTTATTTATGTGAGTTTTGTAGTGGAGCTTCATAAAACTTACTGGAATCAAGTTTTACATGGTTCTTCTTATCTAAGAAAATGGAAAAGTAGTTATAACACAAGTGCTGGATTACTACTTTTTTTTTCGGAATGAATTACTGGCGTGGCCACAGCGTGGATATAGACTGTGATCATGGAGGTTCATGTGATGACTAGTTTGAAGCTGTTCGTTGGGATAAAGCTATAAACGTTGACCTTGTCGGCCATGTTGAATCTGGCTGACCGTCGTGAGGGATTGAGAATGCCAAAAGGTCTGTTGGTCTGTCGTTTCTGTGTTGTTACGTTTACATGTCCTGTGTTTGTTTTCTCATTTGCAGTCTGATTTTCATGAATGTACTTTCTGTTAACTTTAAAGTATGTTCTGGTTTGACCGTCAGTGACCCATAGCTGACATGCTAGCGAACCATAGCTGGCCAAGACCCTGTCCCACTTCTCTGTTAATACCCGCAGTTACATGCCAAGCCGGGCTAAGGGGACAGGAATCTCAATTCTCCCGATGGTGGTGGAGTCTGCTAAAGAAGCATTAAACCACCAACTCTCCTCATGGTGGTGGAGTCTGCTAAAGAAGCATTAAACCACCAACTCTCCCCATGGTGGTGGAGTCTGCTAAAGAAGCATTAAACCACCAACTCTCCTCATGGTGGTGGAGTCTGCTAAAGAAGCATTAAACCACCAACTCTCCTCATGGTGGTGGAGTCTGCTAAAGAAGCATTAAACCACCAACTCTCCCCATGGTGGTGGAGTCTGCTAAAGAGCATTGAACCACTAACTCTCCTCATGGTGGTGGAGTCTGCTAAAGAAGCATTGGATCACTAACTCTCCCCAAGGTGGTGGAGTCTACTAAAGAAGCATTGAACCACCAGCTTTCCCCGCCTCCCTCCTCTACCTCTCTCCCCCACCTCCTACCTCCCTCCCCGCCTCTTCGTTTTATAGCTCCACGCAGGATTGAAAGAAAAAGACGCAGTGACCCACTCCCTATCCGACGTGACACTGTGCTTCAATGCTTTCACCGCATCAGCTATGAAAAGAAAATCTGTTGGCAGTTTCTCGTAGACAGAACAAGAACAAGGAACAAGATCTGATAGATGTCGTGGTTTTGTCCGGACTTCTTCTATTATTTTAAAAACGAAAAAAATCGGTAGCGTCTGAATAACGAAGTACACTGGTCTCTCATGGCGAAGGTCGGGAGGTTCGAATCCGGCCGGAGGCGCCCCAGTCACCCAGCCGTAGAAATGGGTACCCGACTTCTTCTGGAGTTGTGGAAGAAAAGGCGGCCAGGCGTGATACTGACCATATCGCCCTCTAGTGTGCTGACAGGTCAAGGAATATATGGGCACCAACACCATATCCCTAAGTGCCTCTAGGGCACGACAGAATTACCGCTACGTTTGTACCTTCTTACCTTTATTCTCTAGGGGCCGGCTAGCGTAGTGGTTAGAGCACTCGTCTAGCAACCAAATGGTCGAGGGTTCGAATCCCCAGCTGAGCGGGATTTTTTTTTCAGACCAATACGGCCCCGAGGTCGACCCAGCCTCGTAAAATGGGTACCAGAGAAAATCTGGGAAGTAAAGGCAGCGAGGAAAGGAACTGGTCACCTTACCTCATACGCTGATGACCCAGCATAATGAGGTCTCTAACGCTTCACCCCCTACGGCATCATTTGCTATGGGACTATCTTTACTTTTTTACCTTTATTCTCTACACACGCCACATAGTGATGATTGTGAATAACATATCGAGAATTTTGAAATCGAACTGACTTTAAGCAGGAATCGATTACCACCACAAGGAAACGGCGATACGGCGCTTCCAGAGCTAACCGCACAAGCGAATCCTCCAATGTAAGTAGATACAGGAGAGAATGTAATTCTAGCTTACACAGGGCAATTACGTCATTTGAAAAAACATAATTTCGTCTCTCTCGTGCAATTGTTGAATGGTTCGATAACTGGAAACTTTATATTTCGTTTCTGTATGGACGTCGTTCGCGGAGATCAAAAGGACTGAAGAAGTCTTATTACAGAGATTACTGTTTTCAAGATGGTAGAAACAGTTAGTGTGAGTTTGATTGGGGGGGGGGGGAAGAGAAGAATTGAGCTTTTAATGAAAATATACGTTGGCGCTGTAGAGGGAAATAACTGTGTGTTTGTCTGTGTGTATTTCCGTCCATCCATCCATCCATCCGTCCATCCAGTTATCCATCCATCCATATGTCTGTCCGTTCGTCCATCTGTCTAACCTACCTACTTTCCTACATACATAGCTGTCTGTCTATCTTTCTCTTTCCCTCTCTCCTCTTCATCCTCCTCCTCCTCCTCCTCCTCCTCCTCCTCACTCACTCTCTCTCTCTCTCTCATTTCAAGAATTTAAGTAGACAACCTTGGTAGACTTTGAATTTTAAAAAAAATTTAATTTATATTTAAAGACATGTTTTAAAAATCCCCCGTATTTATAACAGTGAATCAGGTAGAACATGACGCAGCGGCTCGCAGTGGTCGGTCTGCAGATGGTCTTCTAGTGGTGTGGTAGTTAATGGTGTGACTCACGTTGTAGTTTTTTTTTTTAATATTCAGCTTCCGCTGCTTACTGCACTGATGTTTGATAATTCCTAGCTCCTTTATAGTTTCCTATTTATAACTTCTTTTTTTTTGCATACTGTAAACTTTAGCATTGTGTTTCTTATTAGTTGTAAAATGAAACCAGCCTTAATCTGGCTTAAGCATGTGCAAGCGAAGTGGCTGCATTACGTAGATGGTGAATTTATTAGCGACCTCCATGCTATTAGCGTCTGCAAGTCTCAGTATCCGCTAGTACAAGCGCCCTCTATAAGTATCCTCAAGCCTCAGTGTCCGCAAATATAAGTGCCCTCTTTAAGTATCCTCAAATCTCAGTGTCTGCAAGTACAAACGCCCTCTATAAGTATCCTCAAATCTCAGTGTCTGCAAGTACAAACGCCCTCTATAAGTATCCTCAAATCTCAGTGTCTGCAAGTACAAGCGCCCTCTATAAGTATCCTCCAGTCTCAGTGTCTGCAAGTACAAGCGCCCTCTATAAGTATCCTCCAGTCTCAGTGTCTGCAAGTACAAGCGCCCTCTATAAGTATCCTCCAGTTTCAGTGTCTGCAAGTACAAGCGCCCTCTATAAGTATCCTCCAGTTTCAGTGTCTGCAAGTACAAGCGCCCTCTATAAGTATCCTCCAGTTTCAGTGTCTGCAAGTACAAGCGCCCTCTATAAGTATCCTCCAGTTTCAGTGTCTGCAAGTACAAGCGCCCTCTATAAGTATCCTCCAGTTTCAGTGTCTGCAAGTACAAGCGCCCTCTATAAGTATCCTCCAGTCTCAGTGTCTGCAAGTACAAGCGCCCTCTATAAGTATCCTCCAGTCTCAGTGTCTGCAAGTACAGTCGCCCTCTATAAGTATCCTCCAGTCTCAGCGCTTTCCAAGTATATGTGCTCTCCGCGTATGATTGTTCCAAGTGTCAGCATCCCCAAGTCTCACCGCTGTCTTAGAATCAGCGTCCCCAAGTCTCACCGCTGTCTTAGAATCAGCGTCCCCAAGTCTCACTGCTCTCTTAGAATCAGCGTCCCCAAGTCTCACTGCTCTCTTAGAATCAGCGTCCCCAAGTCTCACTGCTCTCTTAGAATCATCGTCGCCAGGTCTCACTGCTCTCTTAGAATCAGCGTCCCCAAGTCTCACTGCTCTCTTAGAATCATCGTCCCCAAGTCTCACTGCTCTCTTAGAATCAGCGTCCCCAGGTCTCACTGCTCTCTTAGAATCAGCGTCCCCAAGTCTCACTGCTCTCTTAGAATCATCGTCGCCAGGTCTCACTGCTCTCTTAGAATCAGCGTCCCCAAGTCTCACTGCTCTCTTAGAATCATCGTCCCCAAGTCTCACTGTTCTCTTAGAATCATCGTCCCCAAGTCTCACTGCTCTCTTAGAATCATCGTCCCCAAGTCTCACTGCTCTCTTAGAATCATCGTCGCCAGGTCTCACTGCTCTATTAGAATCAGCGTCCCCAAGTCTCACTGCTCTCTTAGAATCATCGTCGCCAGGTCTCACTGCTCTCTTAGAATCAGCGTCCCCAAGTCTCACTGCTCTCTTAGAATCATCGTCCCCAGGTCTCACTGCTCTCTTAGAATCAGCGTCCCCAAGTCTCACTGCTCTCTTAGAATCATCGTCGCCAGGTCTCATCGCTCTCCTAGTATCAGCGTCGTCAAGTCTCACCGCTCTCCTAGTATCAGGGTCAAGTCTCATCGCTCTCCTAGTATCAGCGTCGTCAAGTCTCATCGCTCTCCTAGTATCAGGGTCAAGTCTCATCGCTCTCCTAGTATCAGGGTCAAGTCTCATCGCTCTCCTAGTATCAGGGTCAAGTCTCATCGCTCTCCTAGTATAAGGGTCAAGTCTCATCGCTCTCCTAGTATCAGCGTCAAGTCTCATCGCTCTCCTAGTATCAGGGTCAAGTCTCATCGCTCTCCTAGTATCAGGGTCAAGTCTCATCGCTCTCCTAGTATCAGCGTCAAGTCTCATCGCTCTCCTAGTATCAGCGTCAAGTCTCATCGCTCTCCTAGTATCAGCGTCAAGTCTCATCGCTCTCCTAGTATCAGCGTCAAGTCTCATCGCTCTCCTAGTATCAGCGTCAAGTCTCATCGCTCTCCTAGTGTCACCGTCCTCCAAATACAAGCGCTCTTCACGTATCAGAGCCTCCCCCAGTTTCAGCGCCTCCTGGTATTAGCGTCTTTTTCAATTTCACCGCCCCCAGATATCACCGCCCTCCTATCTATTGCTGATTCAGACCACACCCTTCCATATCACGGGGCTGTTGTGTGACCTCTGATATTTTCTTAACCAACAAAAGTAACGGAGTCGATGCCCTTCTTTTAGGTGGTGTATTCTACCAAGAAGTTTTGTTGCATTTAGCATTCTCCCTAAGATTTAAATGTACCCAGGGTAACCTACTTCCCATCCGGCTCTTTCACTTGTTCAAGATTTGGCCACGGTTTAAAACAGGAAAATATTTTTAAAGTTTGTTGGTTCAAGGGGAGAGTTCAAGTCTCAGCCCCTATAAGTATAAGCTAAGTGCCACGACAGGAAGATAACAGCATGCAAGATGAAATGGCTAAGAAAAATGATAAACAAAACAAGAAAGGATCAAGTGAGAAATGAAATAATCCGGCTAATGGTGGGAGCAACACTTGTCAAGAGTTATATATTAGAAATTAGAGAGTTAAGTGGATCGGGCATTTGTTGCGCATGAATACAGAACAGCCCGCAGCACGTTCACAAAACTCTACAGCATCTGGGTATAGGACGCGAGGAAAAAAAGTGCACAGATGAGGTGAAGGACACACCGAGGAAACATGACATGACAGCAACCTAGGCTTCTCACCCTTCTCTGGACCGACGTCTGAAACTCCCTGCGACGCTGATGGCTGAAGAAGAAGAAGAAGAATAAGAAGAAGAAGAAGAATAAGAAGAAGAAGAAGGAGGAGGAGGAGGAAGAAAAAGAAGAAGAAGAAGAAGAAGAAGGAAGAAAAAGAAGAAAGGAGAAGGAGGTGTAACCGATTTTTTTCTTCACGAAATTCCGCAGAGTAGAATGAGATTCGTGGGAAAAGTGGAAAGAGAAGTAGAGTGAGTTTTCCGAGACAAAAGATTTATGTGCCCCCAAGATCAGGTTAGAAATATGTATGATTTCAATCTGTCCCCAGAAATGTTGAGAGAGAGAGAGGGAGAGAGAGAGAGGGAGAGAGAGAGGGAGAGAGAGAGAGGGAGAGGGAGAGAGAGAGGGAGGGAGAGAGAGGGAGAGGGAGGGAGAGAGAGAGGGAGGGAGAGAGAGAGGAGAGAGAGAGAGAGAGGGAGGGAGAGAGGGAGAGGGAGAGAGAGGGAGAGAGGGAGAGAGAGGGAGAGGGAGGGAGAGGGAGGGAGAGAGAGAGAGAGGGAGGGAGAGAGGGAGAGAGAGGGAGAGAGAGAGAGGGGGGAGAAATAAAGTTAATTGCAAGTTTTCGCTGTTGCAAAATTTTAATATCATACCCCGCTCCTCAGCCACATATGACATATTTTAAATTCCTGTCTTCAGCAATACCATACACCCACATACACGCACACCTGGCCGCCATTTTTCCACATAAATATTCTGTTTTTATATATCGTTATGTTTGTTTTTCCCCCTAAAGCACCCCTTCCCCCCCCCCAAATCTTTTATACAGGAATCAATGTTTGTCTGTTTTATATAAAACGTTATAAAATACTCTGAACTAGAAAACAGCTGCTAAGATTGGCTAACATCGACATTTCGCTGGAAAATGGAAGGCAAAAATCTGATGTTTAATTGCCTAAAATTCTTCCCCGGAATGACAGCTCGCGAAACAAATCGTTTGGTAACTCGACAGTTAAAAAAAAAAAAAAGGAGGGGAGGGGGGGAGAGAAACGACACTAAAAATCACTGTGCTGTGTAGATTAAATTTTAATATCTGGAAAATTAGCTTGTTTTCAAAATGAAGGACTATTAAAGATTTTCCACCCTAATTTTCTTTAACAACCTGTTAGAAGCGAAGTATTCTATATAGGTAATTTAATCGATTCTTGTCTCCGCGCGTACTGTAATTGTCCATTATTAAAGTTCTTGACCTACTCATGGAAGCCGCCGTACGTGAATAGCGTATTCGATTTCTAGCTGAAGCTTCGAATCTCCAGCACGGCTGGGCGTATTCGAACTCGCAGTAGGGGAGAGAGAGATATCGAGAAAAGAAACTGAAATTGCTTTAATCAAAATCTAATTTCGCTTTGTCTGGGAACGAAATCAAGAGAATGGACGCCGCGGAACATAATGCGTGCTATTGTTACGTGTAACCTTGCCTTCTGTGTTCCTCTCTGTTAAGTCTTTTGTTCACTTTCAGAAAGAAATATAGATGTTCATGAATAGCGAAGAATAGCTTTCATTGCTTAATTTTGTTCATTTATTTCAATCATATTTTCCTGGCTTTGCTAATGAACGAATCGTGAGCAATTTTTTTTTTAATGGCGAAGAATTGGGCAGACAAGTTCGTCTGGCATTCTCCCTTTTGTCTGTGCCTCTCATCATTACATCTTCTCAGTGAATCTTTTTTAATTTAACTATATAAAACATGAGGGGGATGAATGAAACGTAAAATAACGAAACAATTATCCTCTTATCCATACATTCACAAATACAGAGTAACTTCCTAATATTTTCCTAACTAAAACATCGGAATAACTTGATACTACATTCTTACTTATACGTACAATGAAGTCGCCTCATACTTTGAAAAAAAAAACGTGGATGATGGATGGGTGCGTGAGTGATGTGTGGATTTGGGATGGATGTGTGGGTGGATGGATAGATAGGTGGTGAGTGAATGGTACGTGGGCGCTGGATGGATGGATGAATGGATAGATGGACGGATGAACAGATGGATGGATGGATTGATGAGTGGTAAGTGGATGGATGGATGGATGAGTGCTAAGTGGATAGGTGGATGAGTGCTAAATGGATGGACGGATGAGTGCTAAGTGGATGGGTGGATGTAAAGGACTGCGTACATGGGCATATTTAACACCACAGCCTTCATTGCTCTACATTAATTAAACAGACCCACATATTCGGGATCGCTTTGGTGCTCGGTGAACGTAACAAGAACCCAAAAGTATTTCATGAACAGATTCTTACATTCACGAGAGAGGAACAGCATAGAAATACACTGCTGGATTATGGGAAGGATCTCCCAGAGGCGCAACGCCCCAGACGAAGATAAATCAAGCATGATGGCCAGTCTTCATAAAGAAAAGAAATATAAAATGTACGGATTCTTAACTTTTGTCCTGACATTGACAAGGATTATTTTTTATATGGGGGGATAGTTTGTAGGGTGGTGGATGAAATTCTTTTTCTTATCTAGAGAGTTTTATGTATGATCTGCAGAATTTTATGTATGATCTAGAGAATTGTATGTATGATCTAGAGAAATGTATGTATGATCTGGAGAATTTTATATATGATCTAGAGGATTTTCTCTGTGGTTGAGTGAAATTTTGTATATAATCTAGAGAGTTTTGTTGGTGGTTAAGTGGAATTTTATATATTATCTATAGACCTTTGTTTGTGATCAAGTGAACTTTTAATATATGATCTATAATAACACACAATAATTAGTGTATAGGTATAAACACGGAGCCACTGCAGTAATGCAATGATACCAAAATGTATAAACTAGGAAAAAAAGTAGAAACAGCTTTATTATTTAACGAGTACACAGTTATGACCTTTCGGCGTGACCCTTAATCATACAAAAACAAAGAAATAGAGAGAGCAGATAAAGTATAAATTCACATGAACGCTGTTTTAAAAAAAAATGAAATACTATGAATAGAGCACTCAAAGCAACTTGTAAGAAGCTGTGGCTTGTCTGACGCTGTGTTCAGAAATGCACATGGTGGAGTGTAGAGAATACTTAAATGGAGACTTGTGATGTATAATAGGTGGGTCGTTACTAAGGGTGGAAAAATCGTGGAGGGGAGAGAGAGTGATACAATGGTAACCTAGCCGGCAGAAGGTGAAATAGATATTTATAGTTGGGGTGGAGGGGTTGTAATGTGATGCTGTGAGGAGGTTCTGAACTATGTGTAACAAGTTAGAACGGAGTGGGACTTGGTGGGGAGGGATTATGTTTGCGAAAGTGGAGAATTTAGGGTGTAGCTGAGTAACGAATTCAGACCATGTGGTTCCACCTTCCCATATTCCTGAATGTTGCAGTTCTCAAGCGCTAGGCGGCTTCTGTCATCAGCGTCGTACCTGTCTGTGTATGATTAAGGCTCACGCCGAAACGTCACAACTGTGTCCTCGTTGAGTAATAAAGCTGTTCCTACTTTTTTCCCTAGTTTATATGATCTATAGATTTTTGTACGTGGTTAAATGGAGTTTTATATATGATCTGTAAAGATTTGTATGTGGTTGAGTGAAATTTTATCAGTAAACTAGAGCAGTGGTTTTCAAATTGGTGGTCCGAGGACCCGTAGGCGAAGTCAGGTCACTCGTAGGAAAACAGCCGGGGGTCCATGAAACCTGGCGGGAGGATCCGTGACAATAAATCAAGGTCCTTTAATTTTCTCTGTGACATGTTTAACAACCGATGTTTGGGCGAATCCTGTGTTGGCGGAGGGATTTTTTTTTTCACTTTTAAAAATAAGAACTATTTAACCAGATGCTAAGCGAATTTTCGGAATAAAAAGGGGCATGTTTTATCTCACCATACTCCGGTTTGTTAGCTGTCACACATTTCATATTCTGTTCATTTGCTAGAGCAAGTAGGAATGTTAATTGATGTCTGTTTTTTTTTTCTTAACTACATTATTGTTATTCACCGGTTGTGTACTGTGTTTTTTAGTGAAACTTTTACTCATAAAAGGTTACCCACATTTTCTGAAAAAAAAGTTCGTTTGCGTTTAAAGCAGATAGGGCTACCATACAGATATGAAACTTTCAAAGTATTGGGGGTGGAGGGGGAGGGGGCGTTGCCTGGATTTTGAAACAGCATTGGGTCCGGGGACTTTTATTAATTGCGAACCAATTCTAGAGAAATTTTGAATGGGAGTCGAATGAAATGTTGCTTTTTCGACCATTACATGTCGCTTTTTCGACCCTTCCATGTCGCTAACAGCCTTAGGAATGCAAATTAGTAGAGAGATAAAGAGAAAAGAGTAAAAGAATGGGGGAAAAATGTTTAGAAGAATATTTGACGTTTGCAAAATATAACCTGGAGTTAGTTCGTTTTTCTCTTTCAAATTCTTATTTCCATGATTTTTTTCTCTCACGTTGTGTCTCGGTATTTTTCAGGTGTGTCGAGTCCTTTAGTCCTAACCACTGCATCAACAGGGTTGCCACCCGGAGCGGATATCTCAGTCAAAAACGACACAGATTTTCACAGCACCAGCAATAAATGTGACGGAAGCAACAAAAGCAGTGACTCTCATGCTGTGGCTGATTCATCTCAGACTCAGTGCGCGAAGCTGTCCGATCAGCAGAGCTCACGATGCGTACAGTGTCCTCTGTGCGGGCACGAATTCAGAGAATCTGCTGTGTTGGAATATCACATCATTAAGGAGCATAACGTCGGCCTAGAGGGTCTCCAGAGGCTGTTTTCCATGGTTGACTTGACTTCCTCTTCGTGTCCTTCAGCCATGAAATCTTCTGAGGTTTTGATACTGTCTTTACCGCCATCGTCGCAAGCAGATATCACGACATCAGCAGCAGTATCATCACTAGAGTTGTCATATTCATCACCCGTAACCACTTGTCCGCCAAGGGAGATAACCGCGTCTCACGTACCTGACGGACAGCAAAGCATCACAGCATCTTCTGCAGTAGAGGAGCCAACTCAGGCATCCAACACGAAATCGGATTTGGAGAGCTTAGAAATGGATAAACTAAGACCTGAACAGAATATAGAAGTTTCCATGCCTTTAGCCAACACTGAAGCTCCTTCATCTGAAATCATTGATTCTATACATCATGTACAGCCGGCACCATCTTCATCACTGTCGTCATCACTGTCATCATCATCATCATCATCGTCAATGCCTCTAGCTTCATCTGGAGATTCGCCTCGTCTTGGAGAAGTGACCTCCTCGCATAGTCCGGATTCTGCACACCTTAGGAAGAAAGGAGAAACAATATGCTTCATAGGCGAGGAAAGGGAAATTAATCTAGATAATTTGGAAGCAGAACATCAGAATCTGTTGAAAGCTGGTAAGTTCAGAAGAAATCTTAGTATCATTCATTCATTCAACTTTCCGAGCCACTTCGGCTCATTGCTGCAGACAAGGCTTGTCTCCATTTCACTCTGTTCTTAGTCTTCTTCTCCTGTCAGTTGTCCACGCCGAAGGCGCTTCCATGTTGTCACGTCATAGTTGTCTTGGTCTGCCTCTTAGTCTGTTTCCATTATCACTTCTGTTTAAGCCATTTTTGTCTGTCCAAGTGTCCTAGCCATCTCATTCTGTTTGTTTTTTTCATAATGGTAGTTATAAGTAGAGATTGGAACAGCACGTGTATTTCTTTGTTACTTCTAATTTTTCATTCTTGTGATATAGGATCTCTAATCAGTCCAGTAGTTATTCTCAAGATTCTATTTTCAAAGATCTGTAACTGTGCTTCATCTTGTCCTATGGTGCTCCACTTTACTGATTCACACAAGACAACTGGTCTAGTTTGTGTCTTGTATATATTTAGTTTGGTGTTGTGGGACAGGATTTTTTTTTTATTGTAACAAGTGTCTAAAGGCAAAATAAGTATTGTTTCCTACTTGTATCCTAGCTCTAACTTCATCTCCACAGTGTTGGAGCTAATGAATAATCTCTCTCTCTCTCTCTCTGAACCTTAAGTGCCCAGGGCACATGGGGCTTCGGCAAGGGTTTTTCACAAATGCCTGTCCTTCGCCTTTTTTTCTGCTCTTGCCCAGGTGAGCCCTCTATTTCTCAACATCCTTTCTGTTGTTCTTCTCCATGTCTCTTTTGGTCTACCCTTACTTCTGTTCCCCTGTGGTGTCCATCTTAGTGCTATTTTTGGTAGGAGTTGTCAGTCATTCGGAGCACATGTCCCAACCATCGCCAGCGTCTTTCCTCAATAATTGTTGTCAGTGGCTTCATCTGCATTTCTGCCAATAAGATGTTATTTCTTATGGTGTTTGGCCAAAATATTTTTCTAATTCTTCGTAAACATTTAGTCTGGAAAGAATTCAAATTGTTTTCTATGGTTTTAATGAATAATGCGTGATTAAGTGTCACCAGACATGGACATAGGTTGGTCACTTGATGAGAAGAAATGATCAGAGAATCCCAAAACAAGCTATCAAGTGGAACACAACAGGCCGAAGAAAAAGAGGCAGACCGCGGGAAACTCTGGAGAGGACATTATTAAGAGAGGAAAAATTAACAGGCATAAAATCCTTTGATGAGGTTGAAACACTCGCCGAAGACAGGAAAAATTGGCGAACTACTTTGCGAGCCCTATGTGACGTTTAACGGCACGGGAAGGATATAAGATATAAGATAAGATAAGACCTTAAAAAAAGACTGAGATTAGAAACTTAGGCTCTAGTAGTACAAGCAGCCGCCCAGCCTCAGAGAACAATTTACTACCTCGGCCACCAAACATCCCTAGACGTTAACTCCACCTGTGTTTTTTTTTTTCAACAAAAATATGATAAAATATGATATAATTATTCTATTCTTAACGATAAAAATGATGACGCCATAACTGTAACACAAGGACTAACAGCAGATCGTGGCGAAACTCACTCAAGTGTGACTAACTCGCAAGTAACCACCCACTCATCTGGTGAGCCATGACTGGTCTATGTAACGACCCAATATAACAGGAAACAGATTAGCATAAATCTGCGGGCAACCTCACTGTCAGCCTGCAGAAACTCCTGCTATTCTACTCCATTAAGTTTGCTGGACTAGTTACCTTTATGCGGGAGAACATGTCACGCATTTATTTTATATTTTGTCTATATTTATCTGGGTTTATTTTTTTGTTTGTTTGTTATGTCGTTGTTTTTGTAAAACTTAAAGCCCTGCACTTCTGTTTATCTCTATCCCTCTTTGAATTTGTATCTCAGCTCACGGGGCTGTCTTGGTGGTAGAAGCGAACGAAGAAGAAGAAGAAGAAGTATCTCAGTGGGTTTGTTTGCTTGGGTCTCCTAGATAACACCTAACCAAGCCTCTCATCTTCTTCCTTTAATCTCATCGCTGTTGTTTATTCCTTCACGTTCTTGACGTATGTATTTTCAGTCTGTTTTTTTTTTCCTTTGAAAAAAAGGGACATAACAAGAAATATTTTTGACAAGTGGCAAAGTCTACTTTTGATTTATGACTTTTTTTTTCCTCATGAAAAACGGAATATAACACTGATATATTTGTGGACGACAAAGGTTAAAAGGTTAAAAAGAAGGTTCAATAAAAGGTAAAAACCCCGTTTCCTGGTTAAAAAAAGGTTTTAAAAAAAGACAAAATCCCTGTTTCCACTCCATTAAGAAAGACATATTAGGGAATACAGTGTGAGGCCCGTATTTCCAAGACCTTCGGCACATGAGAGTGGATATAGTCAGTATCACGCCTGGGCCGTATTTACCTCCCCCGGGTTTCTCTGATACCCATTTCTAGAGGATGGATGGACACCGGGTGCCTTTTTTGGTGTGTACCAGAAAAAAAAAATCCTAACTGCTGGGACTTGAACCCAGTATCACTGGATTAGTAGACCGAACGCGTACCATTCAGCCAACCAGGCCGCTCAGCTAACAAGTGGCAAAGCCTCCAGTAATTTCTGTCTCCTGGTACTTTGACCAATGCTATCACAGCTTTTAGTGTCAGGGTTTTGCTTGTCTCTGTATGTTTAGTTTTGTATACTTACACCCAAAGACTTCTTTTTATTAGCCTGGTAAGAACATGTTTAGACGGCCGGGCAGCAAGCTGTGAGTACAAGATAAAGCAGAAACAGAGAACAGGTGGGAACATAAAAGGATTATATTTTCTATTTTATTTTATTATTTATTATACCGGGAAATATAAAGCCTTCCCTCCCTCCCTCACTCTCTCCCTCCCTCTCTCCCTCCACTCTCTCCCTCCCTCACTCCCTCCTCCCTCCCTCACTCTCTCCCTCACCCCCTCCCTCACTCTCTCCTCACTCTCCTCCCTCCTCACTCTCTCTCTCTCCCTCACTCTCCTCCCTCCCTCTCTCCCTCACTCCCCTCACTCTCTCCCTCCCTCTCCCTCCCTCCTCTCTCCCTCCTCACTCCCTCCCTCACTCTCTCCCTCCCTCCCTCTCTCCCTCACTCTCTCCCTCCCTCTCTCCCTCACTCCCCCCTCTCCCTCCCTCTGAACCTTTAGGTGCCCATGACACACGGGTCTTCGGAAAAGGTTTTTCAGAAATTCCTGTCTTTCGCCTTTTTTTTTTTTTACCTTCGATCTTGCCCAGGTGAGCCCTCTGTTGCTCAACATCCTCTCTGTTGATCTTCTCCATGTCTCCTTTGATCTACCCGTACTCACTTTCTCCTGCAGTGGGAAAGTCCCAGGAATGGAACATTATTTAAAAACAGACAAAACCAAATAATAATAAATAGTAATAATACGTTCAGTTTTTTTAAAATAAAGGTTATAAAGAAAACCCGATAGAGGTCGACAGAATTGGAAACTATTGGTTACTCAGGTAGAGTGTGTATGTTGTAGCCAACATGTAGACGTAGAGGATTGGCAGGAGGTTATAGTGGGCCACGATCGTATAATCCAGACACTTGTCCGTCGGGATATTTATTTATGTATTTGTTTCATACAACGCTGTCTCCGGCATACAAACTCTGTCTCACCTACAAGGGAGGGGCGACACTACGGAAGACCGATAGGGTTATTAAAAAAAATTTTTTTTTTCCTTTCACAAGTGGGCCTCAGTTGTTGCCAATTCATTGCTAATGTCAGCTCTTTTGATTATCAACCTGATATCTCTTTACCGATAATGTTTTCTTAAAAGTAGAGGGGATGGGGGGAGGAGAATAAAAGGAATACTGCAAAGAGGAAAAAATGAGCAGGTGGTAAAAGACAATAAAACCGAATGAACCCGTTGGAAACATCGAGTACTTCGTAAACTGACAACAAAAGAAAGTATGGCTACGTTTACAGGCATAATGAATGAATATTTTGCAAGCTGCAATAACTTGTGAATACTGTTCGATGATAATTGGTGATAATTTTTTTGTTTGTTTGTTTTGGATATTGAGATAAAGATAAGAAAGGTTAAAACAGTGGCCGGCACTATGTTTTTTTTTTTTTTTTTGAAACTGGTGAAATTTGTCTGTTTTCACCCTGGGCGAAATACTTTCAGAAATACCGGTTTTCTCAGTGCAACATTCGGTACTTTATATCAGTATTTCTTAGTGCAGAATTAAACACGCTTTTGCAAACAGAAAATGTTTTGTGTGTTTCATACTTTATTAGCGGCGAGATGTAATCTTGACAAAATGTTCACACGCTGAACCTAAACACAAAACTGGCTGAGAGTCTCCTCCATGCAAACTGAGCACCATCAGTCTCCTGGCCCGATCCACCATCCAACCCATTTCATTGGTTGATTTTTTCCTAGGTTTTTGATAATATAAATCGGCTACGGTAACCGACGATGTCCGAAAGTTTCGGTGTCTCTCTCTCTCTCTTTCTCTTTCTCTCTCTCTCTCCTCTCTCTTTTTCTCTCTCTTTCTCTCTTTCTCTCTCTTTCTCTCTCTCTCTCTCTCTCTCTCTCTCTCTCTCTCTCTCTCTGGTAATTTACCGGTAATTGTCGGTCAGCGCAGTGAGTGAATGAGTAGTACTTGCCATGGCGTAAAGACACTAAGGAAATGTGGTAAAGACGCTAAGGAAATGTGGTAAAGATGCTAAGGAAATGTGGTAAAGATGCTAAGGAAATGTGGTAAAGACGCTAACGAAATGTGGTAAAGACGCTAACGAAATGTGGTAAAGACGCTAACGAAATGTGGTAAAGACGCTAAGGAGATGTGGTAAAGACACTAAGGAGATGTGGTAAAGATACTAAGGAAATGTGGTAAAGACGCTAAGGAAATGTGGTAAAGACGCTAAGGAAATGTGGTAAAGACGCTAAGGAAATGTGGTGTTAGTACAAATGTTTTCATTAACCTGTCGCCACGGTAGAGAGTGAAGTGGTATTAGTTACTGATAAGAATATATGAAATAATTTTTATTGATAAGAATATATGAAATAATTTTTATTGATAAGAATATATGAAATAATTTTTATTGATAAGAATATATGAAATAATTTTTATTGATAAGAATATATGAAATAATTTTTATTGATAAGAATATATGAAATAATTTTTATTGATAAGAATATATTAAATAATTTGGAAATGGGGGTAAGTGACACTATAAAGTGCGAAAACGCTATCTGTTGAGATCAGACAAAAGAGATGGAAAATGGTTGATCCCTGAACGTCCAAGACACGCAGAGCACACGAGCAACCCAAGATCGCTGACTATCCAAGACACACACAGCACACGAGCAACCCAAGATCGCTGACTATCCAAGACACACACAGCACAGAGCAACCCAAGGTCGATGACTGTCCATCATGACACACACAGCACACGAGCAACCCAAGCAATGTGCCAGAGTCCAGAAGACATGAAAAGGCAAGGCAGATACAGCGAGAGGTAGAGACGAAAATTTTCAAACAAAAATGCAGGAAGACAGAGAGAAAGAGAGAGAGAGAGAGAGAGAGAGAGAGAGAGAGAATAGAAAAAAGGCTCTTGATAGAGTCAGATGGTGAGCTTTTTTTTTTTTATTTTTGCTTTTTCCCTGATTTGCGGCTGCCGATTCGTGCCAGTGTAAACTTTCCACCATATTTACCTCACAACTGTCTTAACATGCATCCTGGGAATTTTCATTTTGATGCAGTAGAACAAACTTGATTGTATAAAATAGCATATATTTTATAGTTAATTGTTTGTTATTGATTGACACTAGGTAGCTTGGCTCATAATTTGTATTCTTTAAAGGAAAAAACATGTAAACTCCGCCCATCTTCAAGAAGATTTGCAGAGATTCTAAACTGCGTGTTTGTGGATTGGCTCCATACATATATCTCGTGGCCGGCGGGATTTCGTTTAGTTCCGCGAGAACTGAAAATGGCAATAATTTTCTTAATGCCAAAGTTGCATTTCTTAAACAGTCATCAAAATGTTGAGAAATGGATTTCATCTTCTTGGCAAAAGAGACTCTTAAAAATTGTTTCACGCATATTGTTTTTCCTATCTAATTTTATCATTGTGGCATTAAGTTTATAATAGTTTTATCTCTTTATCTTGTCCTCTGTAACCGCAAATTTTCTTACACAACTTCGCTCATCTTTCTCTCTATCGGAATCTGTTTTATAATAAATGTTTTTTGTTTTTTTTTTCATAAGAAATCTTTGAGCTTGATTATAGCGGTGTCGACATAACTATGTATTTCAACAATCCACAGTTTTTTTTTGTTTTAACTCTTTCATTCCAAAATGACACAGATAGAAATGACACAGATGACACAGTTGGTAGATCTTGTACGTCTGTGTCAATCATTGCTCTGTGCGATATTTAGGGAAAAAGGTCTAAATAAAATGAAAAATATCACATTTCCAACCCAACCCATATTTTTAACGTATAGATTAACTTCGTTTTCAGTTTCTTCTATCAAAATTTCTCATCAAAATTCATCCTGGTAGGACATCGAACTTAATTCAGGAGTGAAAGAGTTAAACAAGTAAGGTTACATGATTACAGTATAGCCAAAATATTAATTTTTTTAACAAAAATTATTGTTACCAAAGACTATGAGAAAGAAGGGCAGCGGCAGACAACCATTATATTTTTTTTAAAGATCGAGCTACGTACAGTCAAGTGCCATCGGCACCATCACCAAACACACGCCACGACTAACACTGAGGTTAAAGGTCCACCGCATATGGGAGTGTCCTGAGTGCAAAGAGGCCCATCTCTAGGCCAGCAGCAGATCATGGCTGTTCTTTAAATTAAAGTTCAAAATGTCGTCAACACTTCCTGATGTTTAAGCCCATTGTTACTGTTATTATTATTATTATGTGCCATGCAGGACAGCGTTGCGATCGTGCTTCTCCATCTTGTGCGGTCCTTGGTGTTTCCGATTAATTCAGATGCTTTTCTTTTTTACATGCCACTTGGTCAGTCCATTAAGATATTTTTCTCTTGGCCTTTCTCTCTTCTTTATCCTCTTGAATTTTCCAGTCATTACTAGGTTCTCCAACTTCTGTCTTCTCATGGCATGTCCAGGTTCTCCAACTTCTGTCTTCTCATGACATGTCCAAGTTCTCCAACTTCTGCCTTCTCATGACATGTCCAAGTTCTCCAACTTCTGCCTTCTCATGACATGTCCAAGTTCTCCAACTTCTGTCTTCTCATGACATGTCCAAGTTCTCCAACTTCTGTCTTGCCAAGTTCTCCAACTTCTGTCTTCTCATGGCATGTCCAAGTTCTCCAAGTTCTGTCTTCTCATGGCATGTCCAAGTTCTCCAACTTCTATCTTCTCATGACATGTTCAAAAAATGTTGAACATATCATCTTCAGTTTCTGGAAAGTGTATACAATCTGTTCAGAGAGATCTTACATCCTTCCAGCCCCGTTAAACGTCACATAGGGCTCGCATGGTAGTTTGCCAAGTTTTCCTGTTTTCGGCGAGCTTTTCACCTCATCAAGGGATTTTATGCCTACTAATGTGGTCTCTCTTAACAGTGTCTTCTTTAGAATTTCACGTGGTCGATCTCTTTTTCTTCAGCCTGTTGTGTTCCACTTGGTAGCTTGTTTTTGGGATTCTCTGACTGTTTTCTTCTCATCACGTGGCTGATATATGTCCATCTCCTTTTTCTGATGACCCATGGGACAAGTTGTTGTTCGCTCATCTGTCTTATCTCTTCGTTGTTCTTGAACTCGTTCCACTTTATACTGTGTTCTTGCCAACATCAGAAATACTTTACGCGTGTCACTGACTGAGACAACCAACCAGAAACAAGTCACAAGAACATGGAAGACAAGTCCAGCCAATTAGACATGAACAAGGAGCCATTTATTCACATCTTAACGGTACCTTCTTCTTCTTCTTCTTCTGGGAATTGCGAGCTGCTGTTCTTTGCAGCCGATACGATCCAGGTGTTGAGGCAAAGAAGGTTACGGCAGCTATTTTTTTCACTCACTGCAAAAAAAAAAAAAGCAGAAGGGGTGGAATACTTCTTTAGCAGAATCCACCGTCACAGGAATTATGGCAATCCCCGCCCCATTAGCCTGGGTAGGCCTGTTATGAAGGTACTAACGGAGAGATGGGGCAGGGTCTTTGTCAGATATGATTTGTCAGCCATGACGATAGCATGTCAGCTGTAGGCCGCTGATTGTCACTGGACAGCGTCTCCGGCTGTCGACGGACCGGACAGCGTCTCCGGCTGTTGACGGACTGGACAGCGTCTCCGGCTGTTGACGGACTGGACAGCGTCTCCGGCTGTTGACGGACCGGACAGCGTCTCCGCCTATTGACGGACCGGACAGCGTCTCTGCCTATTGACGGACCTGGCAGCGTCTCCGGCTGTCGACGGACCGGACAGCGTCTCCGGCTATTGACGGACCGGACAGCGTCTTCGGCTATTGACGGACCGGACAGCATTTTCGGCTGTTGACTTGACAACAGAACGCGTATCCTCCACATGAACAGACTTCATCCAGCTATTCGTCCCAGACACGGCTTTTTTAAATCCAGCCTGCCCCGTGTACCCCCTTCTCACCGTCGGCTTCGCGCCAGTTCACCCTGACCCGTCATCAGGTCAGCGAGGTTCATGTTGCCTCCCTTTCTTACTATCCGTGTTTCTTAACTCTTAGCGACCCGCGACAGAGAACAAGATCTTAACATTCTGCCACCCTTCCGATAAAGAAGTACCACTGAACCCAGCTTTTTAGCTCGACCCAGGAACGGGAAAAAAAAATATAACAGCCATAACCCCCTGGTTATTTCATTCAACATGTTTACGCCATCTGCTACATAGAACACCTCGCTAGCACTTTCAGAGAGATTGAACAACAGAAACAACAACAACAACAACAACAACAACAACAACAACAACAACAACAACAACAACGACACAGTATGCAATGCACGTCAACCATCAAAACTGCTTCAGAAAGAGGTAGTAAAACGTGGCTGCGGATTGAGTGAATAGTAAAAGAATAATCTATTACAATATATTTGATGTTTTATTTCGTAACGGTTTTTTTTTAGCATTCAAAATAGAAACTGAGCCAGTAAAGTAAGTGGCAGATTGTGAATCATAAGATAAAACATTACTCCTGTTTCTTTTTTTTTTTTTTTTTGGTGTGTTTTTCTTATCTTTTGCTGCCTGAGGTAAAATTGTGTGGCTGGTTGGCAGCGCATAATTGAGAGTCAAGATTTGTCTTGTCTTATTTGCAAGTTCCATCATTATTCGTCATTACGCTGGTAACCGTAATCGCGACTTCGCCTCCAAAAAGAAATCGATATTCTTATCGTAGTGTCGTGAGTTTTACTTAAAACTGTGTTGAGGGGCGGTAAGGAATCGATTTCTAAAGTGAAGTGTTTTAGATTATTTCTGTTTCTAACTTGTATTTTTCCTTTGGATAACTAATTTTTGGTGTGGTTTTTTTTTTTGTGTGTTTCTTCCATCACGTTTTTCATATATTGCCGTGGAGGAAATGTAGTTGAGTTGTTTAGATGCTTGCTTTCTTTTTTTTTTTAGGCCAATGTATACATTTTGTCATTTCTGAGCAGAATTGTATATGTATGTATGTATGTATGTATGTATGTATGTATATATGTATGTATGTATGTATGTATGTAGTATAGTATGTATGTATGTATGCATGCATGCATGTATGTATGTATATATGTATGTATGTATTTATGTATGTATGTATGTATGTATGTATGTATGTATGCATGCATGTATGTATGTATGTATATATGTATGTATGTATGTATATATGTGAATCCATCCATCGATGTCTTTGGCCGGCGGTAGGCTAAGCAATCAGCTGCCAGTAAGCCCTGTGGCGTCCTACAGGACAACAGCACATTTTCTCCACCTCCTACAGTCTGCGGCCGGCTTTTGTTCTGCGCGGCACGCTACTCATTTCTGCTTCTACACTTCTCCTCCACTTAGCTTTTGGTCGGCCTCTTTTTCTTTTCCCCTCGAGTGTCCATCTCATGGCTGTTTTAGCTACGATGTTGGGATCTATTCGGAACGCATGACCAACCTATTTCCAGCGGATGGCATGCATCTATTCTTGTCTACGCTAGCCAAGTAGGGCTCCATTATTTATTATCTGTGGCCAGTAAATATTCAAAATCTTTCCGAGGCAGCTTGAGGGGAACGGCTCGTTTTCTTCTCAATTGTTCTCCAGCAGCGAGCTTCATACATGAGTGTGGATAACATGTTTGTGTATGTGTGGTTATATTTATGGAAGAACAAAGAAGGAACTCTTGTTCCCTCTGTTTCCGAGTTGTCTTTTCTATCTCTTATTCCCTCTCTTTCTATCTCCCTCCCCTCTCTACTCTCTTTCTCTCTTCTGGGCTCTCTCTTAATTTACTCTTCTCTCTCTTGCACTTTCTCTGCTCTCTCTCCTTTCTTCCCTCTTATAGTCTCTGTCTCTCTCTCTCTCTCTCTCTCTCTCTCTCTCTCTCTCTCTCTCTCGGGTGTGACCTCATTCTCTCTCCTCTTACATTCCACAAAAGTGTCTTTGCACGAAACTAATATTGAATGTTTGGTTGATGTCTAAAGATAAAGAATGTGTGTATGTATATGTAGGGGGGATGGGATACAGTGGTGTCTGTTATCTAAACGACCACAGATATTGAGCTTTCATTGGTGTTTACAACAAAACAATAGAATACAGGGCACATGGGGCTTCTGCAAGGGTTTTCCACAAATGCCTGTCCTTTGCCTTTTTTCCTCTCTTGCCCAGGTGAGCCCTCTATTGCTCAACATCCTCTCTGTTGTTCTTCTCCATGTCTCTTTTGGTCTACCCTTACTTCTGTTCCTCTGTGGTGTCCATCTTAGTGCTATTTTTGGTAGTGAGTCATTCGGAGCACATGTCCCAATCATCGCCAGCGTCTTTCCTCAATAATTGCTATCAATGGCTTCATCTGCATTTCTGGCAACAAGATATTATTTTTTATGGTGTTCGTAAATATTTAGTCTGGAAAGAATTCAACTCGTTTTCTATGGTTTTAGTGATTTTCCAGCATTCACTTCCATAGAGTAGTACACTTAGAACATTACTCTTAAATATCCTGATTTTCGTCTTCATGCTTTGTTTTTTTTTTTTTTTTAGATTTCCATATAGTCTGCAGCATTGCAAAAGCCTGTTTTGCTCTAGTAAGTCTTCTGTTGATGTCCTCTGTGCTGTCTCCATTTTCTACTACTCTACTGCCAAGGTATACAAATTCGTTGACATCCTCCACTAACTTGCTATCTACTCTGAGTACATTTCTGGTGTTCACATTTTGCTTAATTAACTTTGTCTTTTCTACGTTGATCTTTAGTCCTATGTTGTTTGCATTCTGAGTTAGCTTGTTTATTTTATCTTGCATTTCTTTGTGGCTGCTTGATAGTAGACAAATGTCGTCCACAAAGTCAAGGTCCTCCAGCACTGTGTTAAGGGTCCATTGTAATCCTCTGCGTTTGTCTGATGTTGCCTCCTTCATTAACCAGTCCACTGCCAAGATAAATAATGGTGACGTTAGTACACATCCCTGCTTCACTCCTGTTTGTACCCTAAAGCTTCTGGAAGTATGTTCTCCACAGATCAATTTGCACTGAAAACCCTCATATAGGGCCTTGATTACATTCACTATCTTATGAGGGAAGTCATGCCATCTTAGGATTTTCCACAGTGCATCTCTGTTGACACTGTCAAAGGCTTTCTCAAAATCTATAAACAGTGCATATGTTGTGCTATGCCACTCATTTGCCTGTTCTAATATTTGTCTTAAGTACAGATATGTGGTCTATGCATGATCTTCCTTTCTTAAATCCTGCCTGCTGTTTCCGAAGTTTTCCCTCAAGTGCTGGTTCAATTCTGTTGATGATTATTCTGCAAAATACTTTACTGGTGAGTGGCAGTAGGGTAATGCCTCTCCAGTTCCCGCAAATCTCTGAGGTCACCCTTCTTTGGTAGTTTTACTATAAGGCCAGTTTTCCACTCCTCTGGAGCTTTTTCTAGATCCCAAATTTGTTGTAGTATCCGACAGAATTGTTTTAGTATTTCTGTTTCTTCTGCTTTCAACATCTCAGTAGTCACTTCATCTTCACCTGGTGCCCTGTCTAATTTTAGCTTCTTTATTGCCTCCTTTACTTCATTTATTGTTATTGGTCCTGTATTGATGTTTAGTTCCATTTTTGCTTCAGGTATGCCTATTGTTTGTACTGCTTGTGTTCTGATTAGTAGGGTGTTAAAGTGTTCCTCCATCTTTCATTTTTTTCTCTTTCTCCACTGACCAGTTGTCTCTTATGTGTCCTTATTGCACTCTCACATCTTGTGCTGAAGTTATCTGTCATCTGCTTTGTGATTTTGTATATGGTTTTCATGTCATTTGCATATGCTGCTTTCTCTGCTGCTTCTGCAAAGTTGTCATAGTACTGAAGTTTATCTTGATGGCATGATTCCTTCACTTCTTTGTCTTTTTGTGCATAATTACTTAAACTTGTTCTTTTAGCCTTTGAGATTTAGTGTTCAGTAATTTTTTCTTGATTTCCTTCCTTTGCTCTATCTTTTCCCATGTGGTCTTGCTTATCCATTCCTCTTTTCTCCATTTCCGATATCCCAGCACCTCTTTTACCATTTCTTGTAGTGTTTTATTGAACTCTGTTATGGATATTTCTGCTTTGTCTTGTAGGACACTGAACCGGTTCTTAAGTACTATTGAGAATTCATTCCTTGTTTGCTGGTCTTTCAGTTTTGATGTATCAAAACGTGCCTTTCTGTGTTCTCCGATTCTGGCTTTCCTTAATTTTAGTTTTATTTTTGCTACCAGAAGGTTGTGATCACTTCCTACATCTGCTCCTTTCCTTGCTCTCACATATTGTAGTGATCATTTCCATTTGTTGTTTATTAGTATGTGATCGATTTGGTTTTCTGTGGTTTTATCTGGGGAGCTCCAAGTCACTTTATGGATGTTTTTATGTTGGAAAATTGTCACTCTGATGGTCATTATGTTTCCTTCACAGAAACTGCACAGTCTTTCTCCATTTTCATTTATTTCTCCGATTCCTTCTCTTTCCATGATTCTTCTTCTATCTTCATTTCCCTCACCTACTTTTGCACTGAAGTCGCCCAAGATGAGTAGCATATCATGCTTGGGTATTGTTTCTACTGTGGCTTGGAGGCTGTTGTAAAAATCTTTTAATTCCTCTTCAGCTGCTTCTGTTGGTGCATAACAAAACTATAATACACAGCTTCGTGAATCTTGAATTGAAGTGTGCATATAATAATCTCTCATTTATAGGGGTCTATTTCAGCAATGCTCTTGGTGCTTCTTTTGTTATAATCAGTGCTACTCCTCCTTCAAGGTGATCTTCTTTACCTGACCATATTATGGTATCTTCTGTGTGCTGTGTTGTTAATTTCCTTCTGCCTTGTCCTGTCCATCTTGCCTCATGTATTCCTAGTATGTCTAGTTTGTATCTGTGCATTTCCTTGATGGTTTGTGCTAGTTTTCCAGTCTGGTTAAGTGTTCTTACATTCCAGCTGCCTATTTGCATCTTGTGTTTAGATTTCAGGAGGTCTGCAGTCAGGGTGGGGACTTCCAGTGGCTGGCTTTCATCCACAACCTTTATGGGCTCAGTTTAATGACCAGCAATTCTTCTTCCATCTGTGTTTGTTTTTTCCCTTGCTTCTGTTTCTGTAGCAGTCTGATAGTTTTTTTTACCAGATAGGGTTGCTGGCCCTATGCTGAACCCTCCTTAGTCGCCTTTTACTATCATGTGTGGTAGGGTACAGTGGTCCTATTCTTTGCAGATCCCGGGTAGCACACAGGGGTTTATTTGTTATACAAATCTTTTATTTGTACACAAGTGACTAAAATCAAGGAATTTATTTACATCTACATAAAAAAAGGTTAAATCTATCTTTTTCCCTGCAAGGGCAGGAAGAATTATTTCCCAGAAAGACTGGGAATGATTGTTTCTCTAAAAGAACAGTAATGAGTGTTTCCATAAAAGAGCAGAAAGAATAGTTTCCCAGAAAGAGCCAGAATGTTCTCCTTAAAGGACAAAAAGGTTTTCCCAGAAAGAGCATGAATGCTAGTTTCCCAAAAAAGTGAAGAGAAGACTGTTTTCCATAAAAGAGTAAAGAAGATTGTTTCCCAAAAATAGCAGAAAGGACTGTTTTTCAGAAAGTGCAGGAAAGATTATTTCTCTGAAAGTGCAGGAAAGATTATTTCTCTGAAAGTGCAGGAAAGATTATTTCCTGAAAGGCAGGATTGATCTTTTTCAAAAGAGGGCAGGACTGATCTTTTTTCAAGAGAGGGCAGGATTGATCTTTTTTTCAAGTGAGAGCAGGAAAGATTGTTTTCCTACAGAGGGCAGGAAGAAGTGTTTCTCAGAAAATACAGGAAAGACTACATGATTGTCAATGTAGTATATAACTAGAATTTTGTATTTAAACAAAAAAAAATCTGAAGTTAGGACAAAGCTTCTTGCATACATATACCAGTGTTTTATATAAGTATACTAAGTTCATATTACAGTTGCTACATATCATCTATCTTCTTGCTTCTCCAGGTGTAGATTTAGCAGCTCAAGAAAGGATGAACAAAGAGTATGAAGACATGTTCTGCTGTCAGACCTGCAGCACATCCTTCAGCAACATCGATCACCTGTTCAGTCACCAGAACGAGCTGGGTCACCTGGAGCTGAAGCAGACCCCAAGAGGTCCCGGATACCTGTGCTGGAAAAGGGGCTGTAACCAGTACTTCAAGACGGCTTCAGTGCTTCAGATTCACTTCAAGGAGATCCATGCCAGGAAGTCTTCAGCAGAACTGCTGTCCCCACAAGATCTAGGGTTGTATAAATTCAAATGTGAACAATGCAGCTTCAGTTTCAAGTCATCAGATGAAATCCAAAGACATGCTCTAATTCACATCATGCAGTTCATTACCCAATGCAACATTTGCTCCAGCAGATCAAATTCTGTTAAACAAATGAGGAAACATTTGAAGACTGGCCACGTGGATCTGACCGCATCTGACATGAGTGCTCAGCTGGAATATTTTGAAAAGAATGCATCTCTTTTGTCCAGCACCCCAGCTGATCAGCAACTTATTTCAAAAATATTACTAACAAATAGCAGCATTTGCAACAAGAAGGAGATTCCAGGTGACGAAGAGGTAATGCATGATCAAAAATTATTAAAAAATGGAATGGGGCAGAACGTTAAACGAGAATCGATAGAGCAAAATATGGAAGAAAATGACAGCGTTTTGAAGCGATACAAACAAGCATTAGATGAATATTTGAACAGCCAACCTGTGGCAGAAGAACATTATAAAAAAAATGAGCGCAAATTCAGGTGCCATTTTTGCAAAATGGCGTTCACTGACAAATTCTTTTTGTTTGCTCATACTAAAACATCTTTACATAGACGCAACGAACAGATGAATCACTTGAATGATCCAACTAGGCCTTACAGGTGTGATGTTTGTAAGGAATCCTATACAACGAAGGGCCTTCTTCAGGCGCACTATAATTCACTTTCTCATTTAGAAAAACTGTCACAACAGATTCAGGCGAATGGGGACAGTTTCTTCACCTCACCTCACCTCACATTGCCTTTACTTTCACCTGTAGCTAATCCAGCCTCTACAACATCATGCACAACTGGAAACTATAGCACATTTCCAGACACAACCATGGCAGGCAGTACCAGCATTAAATCATATAAATGCAATATTTGCAAAGTCAGTTACAATAACCAGGCTAGTATTGATGTACACATGAGATCAGTTGATCATAAAACAAAAGCAGCCAAGTTAGGGGAGCTGATTCAGTCAGGGCAGGTGGATTTAAATCAGGCCTTCATAGAAAATTCAAACTCCAGGTCCACAAGCAGACAGCAAGCCCAGATCATCGCAGACCTCATTCACCAGCAGGCTTCAGCGCAAGCAGCCTCAAACGTTCCAGCTTCTTTCTTCAGCTTACAGGCCCTGCAGGATTTGAATGCAGTGACTCAGATGGCCTTGTTAGGGGCCGTCCCACCTTTACCACATCATATGCTTGAGCCATCTACACAGGCTGTTCTAGCAACCACACCCAACCCCCAGACTGAAGCATTTTACTCATCTTTAACTGCACACAGCAGGAAAGAAAGAAACAGCCTGGGTAACCTGAGAATATCAAACACACATGATGTTACAAATGATAAACTTTCCAAAATCAGTTCTAATCCAGATTTATCAGAGAAAATTGTTGATAATATTAGCAAAGATGCTGATGATTCAGAGCCATCTACTGGCCAGAATGCAGCCCACCAAAGCATGACAGAGGATAATGGTTCAGGAGATAGGAATTCTGGGAATAAAGAGGATGAACTTCACCCCAATTTTCATGCTCCAATCATTTCTCGCCCAAGAGGCTTCATGGGTCGCTTCAAGCCTCAGCTTCATCGGAGCCTGCTGGAGAATTTTGGATTTGAGTGTGTAATGCATTTTAATGAGGAGAGCACACGTATGATACAGGAAGAGAAATTTTTAGAAGAAAAAGAGGAACATAGTATGGAAAATATGGATTGTGAACCTTCAGAAGATAAAGAAACTGACAGAGGCAAAGAGGACCAGAAGACCAAAGATCAGGAGAGTAATGCAAGGAAAGATGAAGACAAAGAAAACATAGATCTACCAGAACTCAACAGATGCCACTGCAACACTTGTAACAGAGACTTCTCTAATGTATGGGTGCTGAAGAACCACGAGGAAGAAGTCCATAACCACTTTGTGTCTTCAGAGATCATTGAAGATTTTGGTCAAAAGTTCAAAGAGAAATGGGAAAAGACTTTACCCAAAAGTATAGAACAAGAGCCAGTTCAGTTTTCACAGCAATCTTCCAACCCACTCACCCCGTCTGTAACCTCCACAGTAGATAAAATTATGACAACTGATATGCCACCACCTGCAGCTCCTCAGCCACAGTTTTCTTCAAATTTTGACATGTCACAGCTGTTACCTTTTATGGGCATGGGCCTTCTGCCAATGCATTTACCAATGAATGTAGTAAATCTTCAGGGCTCTCTCATACCTTCTCTGATGTTGCCTACTTTTGACATGTCTCAGAGTTTTCCACCACACATGCCTCCGCAGTCAGTCTTAGAGTCACCTGGCTGTATAAACTCACACCAAGCTGCCATTGCAGCAGTGGCCCAGAATCAAAAGAGGGCTCGAACTCGTATCAGCGATGACCAGCTCAAAGTTCTTCGTCAGTACTTTGATATTAATAACTCCCCTACCGAAGAGCAAGTCAACAAAATGGCTGACCAAACTGGCTTACCTCAGAAAGTTATAAAACATTGGTTTCGAAATACTCTTTTCAAGGAAAGGCAGAGGAACAAGGATTCACCCTACAACTTTAATAACCCGCCTTCAACATCAATCGATCTTGATGAATATGACAGAACTGGCAAAATCCCTGAGATCAAAGTGGAACCAGAAGAAGATTCTGACAAAGATCCCAACTCAGTGCCAGAAATAAAGAATGAGACTCCATGTACAAATGACAAGAACATGGAAGAGAGAAATGAATGCAGCACATTAGACAGTGGTTCGCTGAAGGTTGATCTCACTGTAAAAACAGAACCCCTGGATGAAGTGAAGAAAGATCAAGAAAGTCATTCCAACATGTCATCACCATCCATATCATCAGTTCCATCCACTCCCACAGCATCTGCCCCTGCGACCCCAACATCAGCCATCACCTCCAGCTCAGGTGTCACCACATACCCTCAAGCATTCACCCTGGACTCTTATGTTGCAAACTTGGCCCGACTGGAGGCTCCTACATTCCACAGCTTAAGCAAAAGAGCTAACAGAACAAGATTCACAGACTACCAAATTAGAACACTCCAGGATTATTTTGAACGAAATGCATACCCTAAAGATGATGACCTAGAGCATTTATCCAAAATTCTGGGACTCAGTGCAAGAGTCATTGTTGTCTGGTTCCAGAATGCTCGCCAGAAAGCTAGAAAAATATATGAAAACCAGCCCCCCTGTGATGGATTGAAAGATTCTGCCACCCCTTTCAAAAAACTCCTGGGATGAACTACCAGTGCAAGAAGTGTAGCTCTGTATTCTTACGCTACTATGAGCTAATAAAACATCAGAAAAACTCCTGTATTGGAGAATCTAATAATAACAAACTAATTCCAGTGGCTAGTGAAGATGACAGTGATTTCAGCTATTCAAATGATGAATGCAGTCCCACAGACCAGCAGAGCAATCCTGCATCTGGAAACAGGGACAGAGATATGCAGCCTTGCCTAAAGCCTCAGGAGCAGGACCTGGTTTCTCTGACGACAGTAAACAAAGCACCAAATGTATCTTTAACACAGCCACCATCCTCACTGCAGTCACCGTCAAGCAGCATTCCTTCCTTAAAATGTGATAAGTGCACCCTTACATTTTCTAGGTATGACAAACTGCAGGAACATCAGAAATCTCACAGTGTTGCCCCTGCTCTGTTCCCACCATTCTCACCCACCTCATCTTTTGGAATGCTGCAAGCACCATCTCAGCAGGAAGTTAGCAAAACAGCATTTTCCATCGCTTCTATGCCAGTGCCATCTATGCCTAACTCAGCAGCTTCTCACCAGCCTAGTTCATCTATGACAGCACCGTTGTCTTCATTAGCATCAGTATCACCATCAGCCAAGAGGAAGACAGACTCAGAAGACGAAAGTGGAGACCAGCCTCGGGATAAAAGGCTGCGAACAACGATCTTGCCCGAACAACTAGACTATCTGTATCAGCAGTACCAGGTTGGCCAATGTTTATTAATGCACAAGAAAATCTTCATTTTATCACTCATGCTTAACATTGCTATGTGTATACGTTTTCCACATATTCCATTATCCTCCCTGTAATATGTGATCATTCTCACAGTATCTGCCCTTTTTACAGAACATTGCTCTCTTGAAAGTGAATCTGAAAAAAAAAAAAGGAAAATAAAACAACTCTTATTGTCTAGCCAGGATGCCTGCTACAGTGATTATGGTATTTACAGTGTCAGTGGTGTCCTGGACCCATCATCATCTCCTCAGATGCCACATTTCTTATTCCTTAGGAACCATCTGTCTATCTAGTGGCCATGCTTTTCCACAGTTCTCTATTCCAGGTGTTAATTGTGAGCTGGCCTGATGTTCTTTCTCCATGCTACTTCATCAGCCTATCTATCATCATCTCCTTCCTTTGTCTGCCTCAGTCTCTTTTGCCCTCTGTTATCACTGTTCTTATCAAACATTTCAATCCACCTGCTTTCATGATGCAGTCTATGAATTTGGATTGTCCCTTCCCAAGTTTTGCTATTGCTAGCCTCTCTTCCTCTTTCAGTACCTTTTCATTTGATCTCTTCACTGTCCACAGTATCCTTAGCATTCTTCTAAGGAACCGTATTTCTGTGGCCTCCAAGTGGCGCTGTACTTCCCTGGTGACTGTCCATGTTGCACATCCATAAAACAGGATGGGTTCCATGTAAAGTTGGAGCGCTCTTTTCTCTCACTCTCAGTGTAAGTCATTGATGACATAAAATATTCTTCACTCTTTTAAACATTATTTTAGCCTGCATTATTCTGTTATTTCCATTTCACATCTTCAATACTTTCAGTTATTATTCTCTCTTGACCATCATGAATATATATAATTGATTATTCAAGTGATTCTTGTTGTAAGTAACTATCACAGTAAGTGTTCAGGAACTCGCTCTAATTGTGGATAAAGGTTCAACATAGTCTGGTTGTGTGACATGTATTTTGTATTTATAGATGGAAAAGAATCAGATGAAAATGAACTTGAGTTAAAACTAATGCAATCACAGTATACAAGTAAGAATTTTTGTTGCAGTTTGGTTCCCAGGTTGCTAGCTGTGACCAAATAGCAGAATATCCATGGACTGAAGTGCCTCTAGATCTTTTACTTTAGTTACACACAATAATTAGTGTATAGGCATACACCTATACACAAAGCACTGCAGTAAAGCTGTGATACTAAAATGTATAAACTAGGAGAAAGGTAGGAACAGCTTTATTATTTAACAATAACATGCTTGTGACATTTTGGTGCGAGCCTTCTTCAAACAAAAACAAACAGGGCAAAGAATCAGAGAGAGGAGACAAAGTATAGATTCACATCAAGCTTATGTAAATGAAATAAAAAATGAAAAAAATTAATGAAAAACTGTAACTGAATGAAAACTTATCTCAGTCCTTGTAAAAGGCACAAAAGTATCGCTTGTGTGTATTCAGGAACATAAACAATATTTAACTACATATAATCTTCAACAATCATACTCGTTCTCACTCATTCTCATACTCGTTCTGCACATAGTTTAGTACCCTCACACATCATCACATTGCTACTCCTCTACCACAACCATAGTCATTCATTTCACCTTCTCCTAAACAGACTACCATCCCTTCCCTATCATTATTTACTGTCAAACATCACAATTCCCTATCCATTCCCTATCCATCATCTACTATGAAACATCATTTTCCACTCCCTTAAGAGCATCGTCCATGGATATTGACTCTCCAGTCATCCCTGTTCTTCGTATAATTCTCTGCTCCTTCTATGGGCATCCCTTGTCTCTTAACATTTTCTACACTCAACCTTGCACTATTTTGCACCTTTCAGCACAAACGCGTTATAACCCTGGTAACGGTCACATATTGTTTATGTTCCTGAATACACACAAGTGATACTTTTGTCCTTTACAAGAACTGAGATAAGTTTTCATTCAGTTCATCCTGTTTGTTTTTGTATGAAGACAGCCCGCGCCGAAATGTCACAAGTGTGTTTCCTACTTTTTTCTAGTTTATACATTTTACTTTAGTTGTTCTTTTTTGTATTATGTAACTGCTCAGGAAAGACTACCTCGTACAAGAGATGTAGGGAGGAAATTATAGAAAACTTAAATATTTAATTATATGAAGCAAAATCACAGAGCACGATCAAGATTTCTATACATCCCCAAAACACTGAAGAGTGTTAAGGAACAAGGCAAAACAAGCCAAGACATGACCCAACACAATGCGATGCGACATGACTGGACAGGACAAGAAATCTCGTTGTCTTGAAATCACATATGTACAAAGTTCAAGGTTGAAAAATCGAGATGACAGAAAGATTTTTTTTATAAAAAAATAACTGCAAGAGATACATCAATCTTGTATATGTAGTGGGAGAGTAAGTATTTATTATTTATAAGGTGCCATGCCAACAGACATTAAAGATCTTGATCAATAATTAATCACCGTTTGAAAAACTGTAATCACTGTTTCAATAATGTGCATAGTCTAAAGCCATATTATGATGGAAATGAATTTCTCTTGTTTCAGATTGACTGCAACCCCAGCAGAAAGCAGCTCGAACAAATTGCAAGCTCCGTAAATCTTAAAAAGAGAGTCGTTCAAGTTTGGTTCCAGAATACTCGTGCCAGAGAGCGGAAGGGTCATTATCGAGCCCACCAGCAGCTCATAAATAAGAGATGCCCATTTTGTAGAGCCCTGTTTCGTGCTAAGTCAGCTCTAGAGTCTCATCTTGCAACCAAACATCCCGAGGAGATGGCGAAAGAAGATATCAACATCGATCTCATCCCAGATGCTGTTATTGATTCGGATGATATTCCCACTTCACCTGCAGCATCTTCAAGTCTTGGGCCATCATCAGCATCAGACATCAGCAAATTTTTACCATCTGCTGCTTCAGCCACAGTGCCCAATTATATGGCACTAATGTCCTCAACAAACAACTTCAATCTTCCATTGTCAGGGCCAGTTCTGGATATGATTTGCCATTCCCCATTGGAGGATGCCTTTGTCAAGAAGTATATGAATGATCTGGTGAGTAATATGGCAGTCAGGCAGGAGCATTCAGTGCTGCCATCCCATAATCGTTTATCATCATCATGTGCCACATCCACCAATAAAGTTCAGGCTCACCAAACTCCATCTGGTCTTGCATCATTGCCTCGACCTTTCGATGCCCACAATCTGATGAGCACGTCTCATCCACCAGCACTCAGTTCTAGTGACGATGCTCCACTTGATCTCAGCAGGCCGGTTAAAATTGCCTCAGTGGATACTAGCAGTGCTGGCACACCTTCACTTTCAAACCACTCAACAAGCCTGGATTTACACGAACGATCCATGGATGACGACTACTTACGGAGAGTAAACAGCTTGGATGACTCATTTTCTGAAACACTTTCAGAAATGGCAGATCAGGAATACATGAATGATATTGGCAACAGTCCACCCTCTCCATCCTACACTAGCAATGGTCTTACTTACACAGCCTTTGGTAGTTCATCAGGCAAGAGATACAGGACCCAGATGTCAGCACTGCAGGTAAGCAATCTTGTGTTATCCTCCACATCATTTTATTCATTATCTTCATGTGTATGAGTTCATATTTTAATACAAAAGAACATGCAACAGACATTCCAAAGATCTCATTCTTATATATCTTATATCCTTCCCCTGCCGTTAAATGTCACATAGGGCTCACAAGGTAGTTCACCAATTTTTCCTGTCTTCGGCGAGTCTTTCAACCTCATCAAGGGATTTTATGCCTGTTAATTTGGCCTCTCTTAACAATGTTCTCTTCAGAGATCTCATTATAAAGCTAAATACAATACAAGCTGTACATTTCAGTCTCTCAAAAGGACATTAAGACTACAAGCCCATCTACATAATTCATTATCCACAGTCAGTAGATACTTATTACTTACGGCAAGTAAACAGATACTTACTACTTACAGCAAGTAAACAGATACTTACTACTTACAGCAAGTAAACAGATACTTAGTACTTGTTGTTGTTATTGTTGTTGTTGTTGCTCTTCTTCTTCTTCTTCTTCTTCTTCAGCTTTCCGAACCATTAAGGCTCATCTTCAGATAAAGTTTGCCTCCATTCCTCTCTATTCCTAATCTTCTCTCTCCAATTGGTAACACCAATTTCTTTTATATCCTCCTCTATGTTGTCTTTCTATCTCTGTCTTGGTCTACCCCTTGGTCTTGTTTCCCTCATCTCTTGTGCATACTATCATTTTCATTTGTCTGTTCTCTTCCATTCTTTCTACATGCCCCAGCCAGCGTAGTCTGTTCAGTTTCAAGACATTTATAATTCGTTGGGATTTAAATAAGCTGTTCAGTTCAGTGTTCTTTCTAATTCTCCATTCTCCACTGTTGGTATCCTTTATTGGCCCAAAGATTCTTCTTAGGATCTTGTTCTCAAAGATCTGCAATTGTTGTTCATCTTTCTTTGTTGTACTCCATGCTTCTAATCCATACATGATGGCTGGTCTTATTATAGTTTTGTAGATTGTTATTTTGGTGTTTTGGGACAAGATTTGGATTTTAACAGGTGTTGCAGGGCAAAGTATATTTTATTCCCTATCTGTACACTGCTTTTAATTTCCTCGCTTACTGTGTTGCTTCTGTTGAAGGTTGTGCCTAGATATTTGTGTGTTTCTGCTTTCCTAATAATCATCTCTCCAACAGAGAGTAAACATATATATTTACTGCTTACAGCAAGTAAACAGATACTTACTACTTACAGTAAGTAAACAGCATGGATGACTTATTTTTATGGAGTCTAACTGAAGACAACCTAAAAAGTTACCCTGCATATTATGACACAGTCTTCAGATTCTCTGACACATCCTTCACATCTGCACTCTCCTCAGAGACTTCTTCTTCAGCCTCATCAGAGACTTCTTCTTCACTCTCCTTAGAGACTTCTTCTTCACTCTCCTTAGAGACTTCTTCTTCACTCTCCTCAGAGACTTCTTCTTCAGTCTCCTCAGAGACGTCTTCTTCACTCTCCTCAGAGACTTCTTCTTCAGTCTCCTCAGAGACGTCTTCTTCACTCTCCTCAGAGACTTCTTCTTCAGTCTCCTCAGAGACTTCTTCTTCAGTCTCCTCAGAGACGTCTTCTTCACTCTCCTCAGAGACTTCTTCTTCAGTCTCCTCAGAGACTTCTTCTTCAGTCTCCTCAGAGACGTCTTCTTCACTCTCCTCAGAGACTTCTTCTTCAGTCTCCTCAGAGACGTCTTCTTCACTCTCCTCAGAGACTTCTTCTTCACTCTCCTCAGAGACTTCTTCTTCACTCTCCTCAGAGACTTCTTCTTCACTCTCCTCAGAGACTTCTTCTTCAGTCTCCTCAGAGACGTCTTCTTCACTCTCCTCAGAGACTTCTTCTTCACTCTCCTCAGAGACTTCTTCTTCACTCTCCTCAGAGACTTCTTCTTCACTCTCCTCAGAGACTTCTTCTTCACTCTCCTCAGACTTCTTCTTCAGTCTCCTCAGAGACTTCTTCTTCAGTCTCCTCAGAGATGTCTTCTTCAGTCTCCTCAGAGACTGAGAGCTGGTGTTCTCTGTAGCTGATGCTATGAAGATTCTGACACACAGCATCGTGTTGGCTTGGGATCTGGCTATGGCAGTGTTGGCTTGGGATCTGGCCATGACAAGGTCGGCTTGGGACCTGGCTATGGCAGTGTCAGCTTGGGAGCTGGCTATGGCAGTGTCAGCTTGTTAGCTGGCTATGGCAGTGTCAGCTTGGGATCTGGCTATGGCAGTGTTGGCTTGGGATCTGGCCATGGCAAGGTCGACTTGGGACCTGGCTATGGCAGTGTCAGCTTGGGAGCTGGCTATGGCAGCTATTTTTTTCAGCTCCTGATTACAGCCAAAAAATGAGAGGTGTGCAGTTCTTCTTTAACAGACTCCACCACCATGGGGACTATGGCAATTCCTCCTTCATCAATCAGGCTAGGGCCGTTACTGGATGTACCACTGGAGAGGTTAGACGGGGTCTTGGTCAGCTGTGGTTCACCAACCCTGATGCTCTCATGTCAGCTATGGGTTGCTGATTGCCAAAATAGATGGTGTCTTCACCCCCCCCCCCTCTTCAGAGACCAAAGAGCCCAAATCTGGCCCAAGAAAATGGATGGAAAACTATGGGACATGGGTAGACAACTCTTTACTGATGTTTCAATTCATGGAGACATCCAGTCTCAGTTGTATTCATTTATATTTAGTGAATTTTTAAAAAATAGTTTACAAAACCATATAACAACAATCATATAGCTTGAAACTGAACAAAATTGATACATCAGTAATGGCTAACAAACAAAGCTGCAGGTGAAGATGAAATAACAGCCGAAATGTTAAAAGCTATCAATAGTGACAACATGAGACAACTACAGAGAATGTTTAATAAGATTTGGAAAGAATAAAAGGTCTCTTCTAAGTGAAAAAAAGGAATCACTGTTAAAATAACTTAAAAAGGCAACCTCAGTGGCTGCAGTAATTGGAGAGGAGTAAACTTACTATCAGTTGTGTCAAAAGTATTTTGCAAAGTCATTCTGAACAGACTTAAAGATATTGTGGATACTGCAATGAGAGAAGAAGAAGCAGGATTTCAAAAAGGGAGAAGCATACTACCTTGCTTCCTTTTTGGGATTGCCATAGATTTCATAATGAAAAAATATTGCACAGGTAAAACGAGCATAGATTGGTTACATAGGACCCAACTAGAAGATCTTACAAATTCGATGCAAGAAAAAAGATATACCTTGTCTTCACTGGATAGTAAAATAGGACTTGAAATTAACAAGGACAAAACAAAAATATTGAAACTTTCCATTAATCAAGAAGGAAAAATATTCATGGATGGAGCAGCTATTGAAGAAGTCAATCAATTTGCATACTTTGGCAGTTACATAGACCAGGATGATGACAACAGAAAGGAAGTCAGAATTAGAATTTCAAAAGCAGCATAGATCTTCAAGAATCTTGAGAACAACATATGGCATTCAAAAGCACAAAAACCAGGTTAAGACTATTCAATTCAAATGTAATATTCACCCTCATTTATGCGTGCAAATGCTGGAAAACAACTAAAGAAATAGACAAGAAATTAGACTCTTTTGAAAACAAATGCATAAGGAAAATACTCTGTACAAAGTGGAATGAGTTCAAGAACAATGCAGAGATAAGACAGATGAGCGAACAACAACCAGTCTCATGGGTGGTCAAAAAAAAGGAGATGGACATATGTAGGCCATGTAATGAGAAGAAACAGTCAGAGAATCACAAAACATGCTATCAAGTATAACACAGCAGGCCAAAGGAAAAGAGGTCAGCCATGTGAAACTCTAAAGAGGACATTGTTAAGAGAGGCCAAATTAATAGGCATAAAATCCCTTGATGAGTTTGAAAAGCTCACCGAAAACATTGAAAACTTTGTGAACTAACATATGAACCCTATGTGACATTTAACGGCACAGGAAGGATGTAAGATGTATCTCGACTCCAGTCAAAAGAATTGTTTGATATATCTTTTCTGCCTTTTAGCTCTTTTACTCCAAAGAAACACTGGCAGTGTTTGTAGATCTTCTACACATATATGAATCAACCCTCGGAGTGATATTTGGACAAAGTTTAAACAAAATGAAAAATATTACACTTCTAACCTGATCCATGTTTGTAAATTTTAGAATAACTTCCTTCCAGTTTCTTCCAAAATTTCTCATCACAATTTATTCTAGTTTTGAGCGTGGAAATTAATTCAAGAGTGAAAGAGTTAATTAACCTGTTTCCCACTCTAACAGGTAAAAGTGATGAAACATCTGTTCGAGAACTACAAGACACCCAGCATGGTGGAGTGTGAGTTGCTTGGTCAGGAAATTGCCCTCCCTAAGAGAGTTGTGCAGGTCTGGTTTCAGAATGCTCGAGCCAAGGAAAAGAAAGCTAAACTTAACTCTGGGAAGCTGGCCAACCCAGAGGCAGATTTTGTGAAGGTCCCTGAGGAATGTAAACTGTGCAGCTGCAAGTACTCCCATAAAGTAACAGTGAGTCATATTGTTGTGTTTACATATAGATCAATGTTTTTTAGCATATAAACCAATGTTTTGTTAATGTATAGGTCAATGTTTTGTTAATGTATAGATCAGTGTTTTGTTAAAATATAGACCAGTGTTTCATTAACATATAGGTCAATGTTTTGTTAATATATTGTTATTTTGTCCCCATGAAACTGTGAGTAGAATGTTGTTTACAGATGATAGTGTTGAAGCACTGAGTTGGATGGGGAGTGGGTTATGATGGCTATCTTTACAGATCCTGAATGACGTCCAAAAAAAAAAAAAGAACTAGAAAGAAAGTGGAAGGATGCAGTGGTTCTTTCAGCATGTTCTGCTGCCATATTGTCTGTAGCAGTCTCTTGCTTTGTTAGCTACTGAGAACACCAATGGAGAGAGAGAGCGGGACAGGTCTTGGTTGGCTGTGGTTCACCAACCCTGTCGCTGGTTGCCAGTTATGAGCTGCTGGCCATTATTTCATGCTCCATCATCACATTTGCTTTGCTAACATAAATTAATGCTTACTTCACATACAGATCAGTATTCTGTTAACATTTATATATCAATCTTTTGTTAATATCTAGGGTAATGTAGGTGAGAATGGCAGAGACAATAACAGAAGAGATTCTTGTCCTGAAGTCAGTGGGTTCTGTTTCCCCTGCTACCATCTACCAGCTCACTCATTTCTATGAGTAGGCACTTGGCAAATGGTGTTCAAGGAGGAAAGAAACTCTTCGGGGAGAAAAAAAAATTTTTTTTAAAAATAACCTCAAAAGGGAGGTGCACTAGATTACACTTTACACTGGATGAAAAGAAAACAGTATATAACATGCAGTTCAGGTCTGGTAATTGCAGGACTTTCACCTGTTTAAGTAGTGAGCTGAAGAAAAGAAGAAAATTAAAACAAATTTGTGGATGCTTGAGTACCATGTTAGTCATTGTACTCATTTCCCATGGTGAAGGTCATTAGTTCAAATTAAAAAAAAAAAAATATATATATATATATTAGGCACGCAAGTCAACTGAGCTGTAGAAATTGAGTATCAGTCTCCTACTTCAGCTGGGAAAGAAAATGTGGCCTAGCGAGTTGCTGACCACATCATCCTCTAGTATGCTGACAGGTCAAGGAAAATATGGACACCAGTACCATACTCCCTAGGTGCCCACAGAACAGGTCAAGGAAAATATGGACACCAGTACCATACTCCCTAGGTGCCCACAGAACAGGTCAAGGAAAATATGGACACCAGTACCATACTCCCTAGGTGCCCACAGAACAGGTAAAAGTGATGAAACATCTGTTCGAGAACTACAAGACACCCAGCATGGTGGAGTGTGAGTTGCTCGGTCAGGAAATTGCCCTCCCTAAGAGAGTTGTTCAGGTCTGGTTTCAGAATGCTCGAGCCAAGGAAAAGAAAGCTAAACTTAACTCTGGGAAGCTGGTCAACCCAGAGACAGATTTTGTGAAGGTCCCTGAGGAATGTAAACTGTGCAGCTGCAAGTACTCCCATAAAGTAACAGTGAGTCATATTGTTGTGTTTACATATAGATCAATGTTTTTTAGCATATAAACCAATGTTTTGTTAATGTATAGGTCAATGTTTTGTTAATATATAGATCAATGTTTTGTTAATGTATAGATCAGTGTTTTGTTAAAATATAGACCAGTGTTTCATTAACATATAGGTCAATGTTTTGTTAATATATTGTTATTTTGTCCCCATGAAACTGTGAGTAGAATGTTGTTTACAGATGATAGTGTTGAAGCATTGAGTTGGATAGGGAGTGGGTTATGATGGCTATCTTTACAGATCCTGAATGACGTCCAAAAAAAAAAAAGAACAAGAAAGAAAGTGGAAGGATGCAGTGGTTCTTTCAGCATGTTCTGCTGCCATATTGTCTGTAGCAGTCTCTTGCTTTGTTAGCTACTGAGAACACCAATGGAGAGAGAGAGCGGGACAGGTCTTGGTTGGCTGTGGTTCACCAACCCTGTCGCTGGTTGCCAGTTATGAGCTGCTGGCCATTATTTCATGCTCCATCATCACACTTGCTTTGCTAACATAAATTAATGCTTACTTCACATACAGATCAGTGTTCTGTTAACATTTATATATCAATCTTTTGTTAATATCTAGGCTAATGTAGGTGAGAATGGCAGAGACAATAACAGAAGAGATTCTTGTACTGAAGTCAGTGGGTTCTGTTTCTCCTGCTACCACCCACCAGCTCACCCATTTCTATGAGTAGGCACTTGGCAAATGGTGTTCAAGGAGGAAAGAAACTCTTCGGGGAGAAAAAAAAAATTTTTTTTTAAATAACCTCAAAAGGGAGGTGCACTAGATTACACTTTACACTGGATGAAAAGAAAACAGTATATAACATGCAGTTCAGGTCTGGTAATTGCAGGACTTTCACCTGTTTAAGTAGTGAGCTGAAGAAAAGAAGAAAATTAAAACAAATTTGTGGATGCTTGAGTACCATGTTAGTCATTTTACTCATTTCCCATGGTGAAGGTCATTAGTTCAAATTAAAAAAAAAAAAAAATATATATATATATTAGGCACGCAAGTCAACTGAGCTGTAGAAATTGAGTATCAGTCTCCTACTTCAGCTGGGAAAGAAAATGTGGCCTAGCGAGTTGCTGACCACATCATCCTCTAGTATGCTGACAGGTGAAGGAAAATATGGACACCAGTACCATACTCCCTAGGTGCCCACAGAACAGGTCAAGGAAAATATGGGCACTAGTACTATACTTCCTAGGTGCCCTTAGAACAGGTCAAGGAAAATATGGGCACTAGTACCATACTTCCTAGGTGCCCATAGAACAGGTCAAGGAAAATATGGGCGCTAGTACCATACTTCCTAGGTGCCCATAGAACAGGTCAAGGAAAATATGGGCACTAGTACCACACTCCCTAGGTGCCCATATAACAGGTCAAGGAAAATATGGGCGCTAGTACCATACTTCCTAGGTGCCCATAGAACAGGTCAAGGAAAATATGGGCACTAGTACCATACTTCCTAGGTGCCCATAGAACAGGTCAAGGAAAATATGGGCACTAGTACCACACTCCCTAGGTGCCCATATAACAGGTCAAGAAAATATTGGCACTAATACCACATCCTCTGGATGCCTCTGAATGCAACAGATCAAGGAAGTTATGGGCATTAACATCAGATCCACCAGATACCTCAGTGGCACGATTATTTATTGCCTTTACATGACCATGATTAAACCTCTACTTTCAGTATGAATTTTAGTAATTCTCCTGTAGTTTTTTTCTCTTTCAAGTGATGTGTCTAAGTTTATGAATTATTCTCCTATCTATTTTAGCTTTCATAAAACTGAAGAGAGGAAAGATGATAGTATAGTTATCAAAATCAGTGAATCATAACTGGTCAAGACCCTACCCTACCTCTCCATCGGTGCTTCTAGTAACATGGTTGAGAGGTCAGGGCTTACTATGGTCCTCATTGTCATGAAGTCTACTTCAAAGCTTTATCGAGTCCAATTCAGGTCTTCAAGCCCACTACCATTACCCACTCTCAGTTCAACATGATGCTTGCCCCACTCTCAGTTCAGAATGATGCTTGTCCCACTCCCAGTTCAGAATGATGCTTGTCCCACTCCCAGTTCAGAATGATGCTTGTCCCACTCCCAGTTCAACATGATGCTTGCCCCACTCTCAGTTCAGAATGATGCTTGTCCCACTCCCAGTTCAACATGATGCTTGCCCCACTCTCAGTTCAGAATGATGCTTGTCCCACTCTCAGTTCAACATGATGCTTGCCCCACTCTCAGTTCAGAATGATGCTTGTCCCACTCCCAGTTCAACATGATGCTTGCCCCACTCTCAGTTCAGAATGATGCTTGTCCCACTCTCAGTTCAACATGATGCTTGCCCCACTCTCAGTTCAGAATGATGCTTGTCCCACTCCCAGTTCAGAATGATGCTTGTCCCACTCCCAGTTCAACATGATGCTTGCCCCACTCCCAGTTCAGAATGATGCTTGCCCCACTCCCAGTTCAGAATGATGCTTGCCCCATTCCCAGTTCAGAATGATGCTTGTCCCACTCCCAGTTCAACATGATGGTTTCCCCACTCCCAGTTCAACGTGATGCTTTCCCCACTCCCAGTTTAACATGATGCTTTCCCCACTCCCAGTTCAACATGATGCTTTCCCCACTCCCAGTTCAACATGATGCTTTCCCAACTCCCAGTTCGACATAATGCTTTCCCCACTCCCAGTTCAACATGATGCTTTCCCAACTCCCAGTTCGACATGATGCTTTCCCCACACCCAGTTCAACATGATGTAGTAGAATGATATAAGAAGTGCATCGATCTGCAGGGGGAACTATGTGTAGAAGTGATACAACCATTATGCTCATCTGCTCACAGTTACCTATATTAAAGGGTATGCGTCTTTTATATCTTTATTCTTCAATGTATATGAAGTTGCATCTTTTATTTCTTTATTCTCCAGTGTATGTGAAGTTATTATGTTCCTTTATTTTCAAATAAAGTTACTTATCAACTCCTTGTACTTTTAGGTTCAGGATCATATTTTCACAAAGGCACACATTGACAGGATCAAGTCAGTCCTAAACTATCAAGGTGGCCATGACGCTGAACCACATAATTCTAGCATCCCTGGTATGTCTGGATCACAAGGTGAGATGTCCGAGCTTGCAAAATTTGTGAGCACAGGCTAAACGGTGAAACTCATTTGTGGATCATTAACCTTGCATCACAAGCCATTAATCTAGCCGTGATGGGCATTAATAACTGTTAAATCAATTAATCTGTCCATGAAGACTTAATTGAGTAGGGATGGACATTAATCTACCAGTGAAAGACATTAATATAGCAATGATAGACATTAATTTAGCAGACTGTCATCAATGTAGGAGTGATAGCCATTAATACTGCAGCAACAGCCAATCAGACTGTCATAAATATAGTGACAATCATAAATATAGCATTGACAGACATCAGTCTAGAAGAAGTGATGGTCATTAGTCTAGCAGCAACAGGCATCAGTCTGGGTTTGATATGCTTAAATCTGCTGGTGATGTCTCTTTGCCTAGTTGTGATGGGCATTATCTGTCAGTAATTAGAAAACTTTTTGATTAGAAAAAATGATTAAGACTCAGTTTTTGTAAGAATGTTCTTCCCTGCCCCCCCCCCCCCCCAACCCACCCATACCAAATTCTGTAATGCTAACAGAAACGCTCTGAATAAAATGAACCCAGAGCTTAACTCTTGCAGTCCTGAATTAATTTCCTTCTTCTAGAGTATGTTATGATGATAAATTTTGGTTTAAAAAAACAACTGGAAGGAAGATGCTATATAATTTTAAAAGAATAAATAAATAAATTTAAAAATTTAGATTTTGCCTAAATGTCACTCTTAGAATCAATTCACATTTAATGGGAAAGTTCTACCAACACTGCCAGTGTTGTTTTGTAGTGAAAGAGTTAAATCACGTTTCTGTTCACTCATTGAATAGTAGTCAGATTTTTCTAAATAAGTCAGCCACAATGAAGAGCAAAAATCAGCAAGTATATTCTCAGATTAAAGCTCTTAATAAATATTTGGCAGGCTCAGGTTGAAAAAAAAAAAGGTAGTCACATTCTCAGACAGACACACCATCATCCTGTGATATCTCATAGCAGCAGGGATGAAGATTGCAGTGTATCTTGAGTATGCTCTCCTTTTTGTTTCTGTGGGAGAGTTTTTACAAAGTAACAGATAGTTTGTTAAAGTTTTGGTTATGTAACAGGTAGTTTAAGTTTTGACTTTATTAACAATTAGTTTGTTAAAGTTTTGATTTTGTTAACAGGTTGTAAACATTTTGACTTTGTTAACATACAATTTGTTAAAATTTTGACTTTGTAACAGCTAGTTTGTTAAAGTTTTGACTATATAACAAGTGGCTTGTTAATGTTTTGACTGTGTAACATAATTTGTTAAAGTTTTGACCATGTAACAGACAGTTTGTTAACATTTTTGTCTGTATGCCTATTTACAGGAGATAACAGTTTTAAGATCCTAGAAAAGGAGTCACCAAGAAAAGATAAGAAATCTAATGGTGAGTTTATTCAAATAGGTGCTTAAAATATCAGAAAATAGACAGTCTACGTATTTACAGCATTAGCTAGTCTGTTGTACAAAACAAAGTATAATCTGCAATGTGTGCCACATATCTTTATAAAGAAAATTCTCCCTGTGTTATATAAAAACAGGCAAACTATTTTCAAGAGTAAACTTTTTTTTTTTAAATATAAGAATATTTATATTTTATCTCACTGTATAATTTTCTCAGGAGGAGGGCTTTCAGGTTTAGAGCAGTACAGTTTATAATGAGCTGCCTTCTTGTGCTTTGTCTTGTCCTGTCTTTTATGTCTGTGAAACTGTGAGCTGGTGTTCTTTGCAGCTGATGCAGTGAAGGTGTTGAGGTGCAACATTCTTTAAGTTTGGGAGTGGGTTATGGCAGCTGAGAGTGGAGCTAAAAAAAGTATTGGGTGTGCAGTACTTCTTTAGCAGACTCCACCACCATGGGGATTATGGCAATACCAGCCCCTTTTAGCTGGGCTAAGTCTGTTACTGGGGGGTACCAACAAACAGATGGCATGGGGGTCTTGATCAGCTATGGTTTGCTAATCCTGATGCTAGCATGTCAGCTATGGTTTGCTAATCCTGATGCTAACATGTCAGCTATGGTGTGCTAATTGTGATGCTAGCATGTCAGCTATGGTGTGCTAATCCTGATGCTAGCATGTCAGCTATGGTGTGCTAATCCTGATGCTAACATGTCAGCTATGGTGTGCTAATTGTGATGCTAGCATGTCAGCTATGGTGTGCTAATCCTGATGCTAGCATGTCAGCTATGGTTTGCTAATCCTGATGCTAACATGTCACCTATGGTGTGCTAATTGTGATGCTAGCATGTCAGCTATGGTGTGCTAATCCTGATGCTAGCATGTCAGCTATGGTGTGCTAATCCTGATGCTAACATGTCAGCTATGGTTTGCTAATCTGATGCTAGTATTTCAGCTATGGTGTGCTAATCCTGATGCTATCATGTCAGCTATGGTTTGCTAATCTGATGCTAGCATGTCAGCTATGGTGTGCTAATCCTGATGCTATCATGTCAGCTATGGTTTGCTAATCATGATGCTAACGTGTCAGCTATGGTTCACTGACTGCTAAATCAGACAATGTCTTTGTTTCTCTTCTTCACCCCCCCCCTCCCAAGAAAAAATGTGAGTTAGACACTTTTCAGTTGATCAGACTTTTAAAAATGGACAGGTCTCACACTGATAAAGGGAAAGCTGCCTTGTGCCTAGTGACAAAACACTAGACATCTCAGCAAGTTCCTGAAGGAAAAAAGGGCTGTCACATAGAATCAGTTGTTTTTATGTAGGACAACACCAGAGTCTGAGGGCAGTGATCAAGAGAAAAATCAGTTCCTCTAATGTGAAATTATACTAAAGTCTGAGGGAAGTGAATAAGAGAAAAGTCAGTTCCTCTAATGTGAAATTATACTAAAGTCTGAGGGAAGTGAACAAGAGAAAAATTAATGTGGGACCATGCTAAAGTCTGAAACCAATAAAAAAGAATAAAAGAAAAGTTCTTTTTCTCTTTGTCTATCAGCTTGTTTCAAAATACCATTTAAGAGCTTTGGTTTGTTTTGTAGTATCTAGATCGTATGTCAACTTTTTATGAGTTTTCTGTCTATATTGTGTATACACTTTTTAAAGAGCTTTATGTTTGTAATTCATGTTCACATTTAAATGAGTATTCAACTGATAATTAACATGTACTTATTAAATGAGTTTTTGTGTTTAAAATTTGTCTGCTTATTTCACTGAATGGACTGTCTTGTCATCAGCCATGAACTCAGAACATAAGCAGCAGCATCCCCAAGCTGTCATGGATAGATCTGTGAACACCCAGATGCTGTCTGCTCTTGGGGGTTACATGTCAGGCCTTGACCCTTCATACCTGCCCTTCATGTATGGTGGACTTCCAGGATACTTTCCTATGATGAGGTTTCCCATGATTCAGCCCGGGATTATTCCAGGTTTGCAAACAGAACAAACCGCCTTTTTTTTTTTTTCAGAGTGTCATTCAGCAGAGTCATTTTGTAATTCTGGTTTATGTGTGCCTTAGTCACAGGTAGCAAAATGATGATGTGAAGGCTCTCATAGAGATGTTATGAGATTGGGAATTATTAGGGATATGATGAGAATGAACAGTATTAGGGATATGATGACCAATACTCCCTCTTTGCTGTATGGCAGTGCACAAAAAAAAAAGGCATGCTACACCCAAATGTTTATATGCAGCACAAAGAAAATAAAACTGTTACTTTTATTTTTAAGTTCCTTTGTGTTACTCTGTGCTGCAGTAATAGCGCTGAAGAAAAAATATGATGGTTGCACAAGTTTGTTTTCCCGATTTCTTTTATTTTTTTGCTATATATAGTACTGAATGTTAAGAAGTGGATAGTTTTGAATATCTTGGATCACTGCTAACTAATAATGGAGATACAATGAGGGAAATTAAAAGAAGGACATGTATTGCTCTTCAGAAAGTAAAACAAATAAAGAATCTATGGAGAGAAGCAGACAGAACTACAAAAATAAGATTTTTAAGGGCATGCTTCTTTCCCATCGCAACATATGCCTGTGAGACATGGACACTTAACAAAACAGCTGAGAAACACATAAATGCCTTTGAATGTAAATGCTACAGAAGAGTTCTCCAAATATCATGGACACAAAAAAAGAACAAATATATCTATACTACAAGAGCTTAATATTGAAGAAGGTTGGCTAGTAAAGAGGATTAAAGAGAGAAAACTTAAATATTTTGGACACATTAAATGTCATGATAATTTAGAGAAGACCGTATTAGAAGGATACATAATGGGAAAAAGAAAAAGAGGAAGACCAAAACAAAGATGGCTGCAAGAAATCGTTGATGATCTGCAAATGGATGCATCAGCAGCAGACCATCTTGCTCACAACCGAGAGGACTACAGGAGTGCTGTTAGGGAGGCAAAGTTCCGCAAGGGACATGCAAATGAATGAATGAGCTGAATGTTATAATGAGAAAACCAGCATGTCAGACAGAATAGATTGTTACAATGTGAAGTGCAGATTCTTAGACGGGCCTGCTTGTCCAGTTCTTAACCCTTTGTAAATAAAGTATGTTCGTTCATTCATTTGTACCACATGCAAGGTGAATAACAAAAACAAAAGAAAAAAAACACCAAAAAACAGTTGTACCAGTTTCAGAAAATCCTGGCATGATCACTGCTAACGAAAGAGACAAAGAAATCAAGAGTCAAGAACAGAGATGAGTAGATGATAAGAATCAAGAACAGACCTAATTAGATAAACAGAATCAGTTAGTTTACCAGTTGATCAGAGTCAGCAGATCAAGAGTAGAGCTGACTAGAAGAAAAGAGTCAAGAAAAGAATTGACAAGATGAACATTGTCAATAACCTGTCAGTCTCCTCCAACCCTTCATGAACCCTAGGATTCACTGAACCCAAAGTCTGGAACCAGTGGCTTAGAGTATTTGACCAGCTTTAGTTTGCTATCCCTGATAGTTGTTTCTCTCTCTCTAGTAGCAATCAGTTTTACCCCCATTTGAGTTTAATCATTTGGTTTATTATGTTTCCAGATCAAATGATGGCCTATGATTCTTTGGCCTTTGGAACTCCTTTAGCATTGCTGCAGATCCCTGCTGCAGCTATAAAATCTGTGAGTGACAAACTGACAGAGGCAGGAGCTGTTCTAGCACGTTACACCCAAGACTGCCAGGCATTGGCTGATCTTCACATGATGGTGAGCTCAGCAGACCTCACTGTTGCTGCAGAAGCTACGCTGGATGTGGGGTATATTTGTAAGAAGTGTCAGATGGTGTTCCCCATGAGGGAGTCTTGTGTTATTCACCAGCACTCGGTCTGCTTAGCCAATTCAGCCTCGCTTCCGAAAGGGTTTGAACCAATCGTGAAGCTGGAGCAGGTGCAGTATGAGTGTCGAGCTTGCAAAAAGAGGTACTCCACCATTTTAGAGTTTAAGTCCCACTGCCAGCAGGAGTCTCACAAGAAGGGATTGATAAAGTTCAAGGTCAAGGAAGCCGCCAGGTGTGAAACAGCTGGATCACCGAGTTCATCGGCTCCTTACACTTTATCCTCAGTCAAGGTGGTCCCTTCATTCCCATCCAGTTCGTCAAAACCACGGACAGCATCACCGTTAAACATCAACAACAATAGCAGTAACCATAACCATAACCAGGTAATGGCTGCAGACTTTACCCAAGACAAGAAATCAATTTTTTTACCATCATCTGCTAACCAGTACAACAAAATTTCCCCAACATCTTGAGTCTCAGCATTTTTCAGTGATGGCACACGATTCCCCCCTTGAGAGACATTCATAACCTTTGTCTGTCATGAGCAACAGATGAAGCACTGCCTTCAGTATCACTCTCTCACAGTATTGATATGGCCATGTCTGACCTTGTCTTCAGTGACAGACAAAGCCCCCCCCACCTTCGCTGACGCTCTTCTTTCAGTATTGATATGGCCACACCTTTAGTGCCAAACATAAGCCTTGTCTTCAGTGGCAGACAAAGCTCCACCTTTGTTGAGAAATCTAAAAACCAATTAAATTTCATCTATAATAATAAAACATTTGAAAGATCACTTCTGTACATATATAATATTCACATGACAAACATGATGTATTTAAAATATTGTCTTTTTTTTTTTTGTTTTTTGGATGAGCTACATATTATCTTAATTGGAATTACTAAGCTTTGCAGATGCATGCTGGGTATTTTTCAAGTATGAAATCACAGAATGAATATATTGATTGATCACAGTTTAAAATTTTTTTTTTTTACCATTCAGTTTATGTGAATGTTGACTTAAAATAATTATGTAAGAGTGTAATGCTAGTGAATGTATTTTGTGGATACGTTGTGTGGATACAAGCTTTTTTTTATTTTTCTGTTATTTTGTTTTTCCTTGGCACAGTGTATATTGTTTAGTAACAATTTTTTTCTTAAGTAAAGTGACCATTGGTCATATTATACAGGATGTTTAAGGATTTGTCCTGAGAATCATAAAAAAATTGTTTGGGAAGCCCAAATCTCCTCAATTTTAGAACAAATGTCCCTTCTTGTCCTATAATCTTATTATTGTTCTTTGCATATTCAAAAATACCCAGAATTTAAAAACTATTTTAGGGGAAATGTTGCGATTTTGAAGCAAATTCACTCCGTAGAGAAGTACAACAAGTAGGCCTGAGTGGCACATAATTTTAAGTAAAATTATAAACCTAGCCATCTTATTAAAATTTTGGGTTAAAAGTGAAATTTAACTTTAAAACCAGCACCCACACCCCTGCCTGATTGAGTCTTCCCATTTTTGAACTTAGGTTGTCTGAAGTCACAGTTTTTAAATGAAGGCTACCATGTGTGGCAAAATTACAGACTAGATTACAAACAAATAAAGCAATTTTGATTTTGATTTTTTTTACCTTGTGAACTTATTTTCATAAAGAAAAGGGTGATTGTCTTGTCTTCTATAAGCTTGGAACTGCCAGCTGGTGTTCCTTGTAGCTGTTGCTGAGAAGATGTTGAGGCTTGGTATCATATCAGTGTGGGAGTGGGTTATTGCAGTTATTTTTTCAATCGTGGAGTAATGCTTAAAAAAAAAAAAAAAGGATGGGTGTGCAGTACTTCTTTAACAGGCTCCACCACATGGGAACTATGGTGATCCCTGTCCCATTAGCCAGGCTAGGCATGCTACCGAGGGTACCAGTGGAGTGATGGGACAGGGTCTTGGTCAGCTGTGGTTTGCTAATCCTGACGCTAGCCCATTCCAGCTATGTGTTGCTGATTGCCAAAATGGACATCTTCACCTCCCCAAGAAAAGGTAAACAAATTTGTCCTCTTTCCCACTTTTGTGGGATCTTGAACTTTTTATTTGCACATCATTTAAAAATATGATGTTTTGATTATGGTTATATATATATACACACACACACACACACACACCCCCCCCCCCCCCAAATAGAAATCTGGGGAGGTAAAGTGGCCAGGTGTGATACTGAGCGCATCATACTTTCATGTGCCAAAAGTCATGGAAATATGGGCCCAACACCGTATTCCCCAATATGCCTTATTGGCATGGAAATGAGAATTTTACCTTTACCTTTTACATACACACACACTATATATATATATATAAACTCATTAGTCAAGTTGCTAGCAGGAAGAAAGTCAGATTTGTGGAATGACATTTCCTTATTATTTTTTTCTTATGACCTTGTATTCACCATTTAATTTCAGAATACTCTTACATTTCACATCATCCATTTTCCCCAGCATGCTCATGATTTATGATTGCTATCTCCAGGTTTAAAAGTTAAAAAAAATATACAGAGGTGGTTAAATGAGGTACTGGTCTGTGGCTTTTAAATGTTTTTTTGTTTTTTTTGGGGAAGAGACAAAAAAACATGTTTAGATCCCTCTATTGTTTGCTATGATGATTAGTACTATTTTAGAGTAATTTATGGTAACAGTACTGGGATAATGAGTCATGAGAGAAGTGTTTATCAGTTACCACAAACAAGTGGTTATTGAGGTTGGTGTGTCCAATTAAAAGCTCAAAACTTGTACATAGGTCTCTGGGGTTTAGGTTGTTTCACATCTATATAACTCTGGGGTTTATGTTGTTTCAAAATCTATATAACTCTGGGGTTTAGGTTGTTTCAAAATCTATATAACTCTGGGGTTTAGGTTGTTTCACATCTATATAACTCTGGGGTTTATGTTGTTTCAAAATCTATATAACTCTGGGGTTTAGGTTGTTTCAAAATCTATATAACTCTGGGGTTTAGGTTGTTTCACATCTATATAACAGCACTTTGAAAAAAAAAATTAAATTATGATTCTGCTAAGCTCAAGAGGAGTAGCTGATTTCTAACTTTAGGATGTTGCTTCCTCAAAGTAAGACTTGAAGTCATTCCAGTTTTCTTTGCTGGGTGGTTTTTTTTTTTTTTATTTACTGCATTTTTGTGCTCTCTATTCATACAAGAGTGTCATATTACTTCTTCTGAGTTAATGGTTAGTTTATGTGCTGCTGTATTGATTAAATAGACCCTCAAGGGAGGTGGAGAAAGGAAAGATCAAGGAAAGTAAATGGAGAAGAGATATAATAAAGGTTCTAAAATTATAGGGACTCACATGGATTGACTTGGAAAACAAGGTCAAAGATAGAAATAACTGGAAAGCCTTTATCTGTAGTTTATGCTCTGGAGAAGGGGCTACATGCATTGATTGATTGATTGATTGATTGATTGATGAGTAAATAAATGCCTCTTAGATTTTTATAATCTCTGAGTTTGAACAAACTGGTGTCTGCAGCTATGATCATTCTAAATAACAGCATTAGCTAAAGATTTCTTCTATGTTCTATCAGGTAATTATTGGTAAGCAACCAATAGGGCAGGGAGTATATATTGAAGTGTTTAAATATCTAACATCTTACATCTTTCCCATGCCATTAAATGCCACATAGGGCTCATATGGTAGTTTTCCAAGTTTTGTTTAAATATATATAGGATTATTGTTATAGAACTGAAAAAGTGGTGGATTTTAGAAAAATAGAAATAGACTCTTTCAGGTAAATTCTTCTTCTTCAAACATTTTCAGATGTATACTTTTGAAGTACCTGGTGGTCATCTGGAGAATGTGAACATCCCCAAAAAGGTTATCTGATGCAGAGATACTAGTGTAGTAGTTGGCCTTATTTGTCTTCACTGTTGTTGATATGTTGGGCACTGCTGCATTATGTGGTCTGCTGTCATCTTATTGGTGCCACATGCATGTTCATCAGTTGATCCTATCTTGAGCTTGTTGTACAGATGGTATCTTAGCCTGTTGTGCCCAGTACATAGCCTCAGGAGGATGACTTGCTCTTCTGTGTTTATCCAGTAGTAGGCATTGTTTCTTTGGTGGTCTGGCTACTCTTTCTCCCATTTGTTCTTGCACCTGAGATTTATCAGTGTTTTGGCCTCCTTAGATGTTAGTTGGCGTCTGTCTGTGGTAGCTTACCTCCTTCTTTCAGGCAACGAAACAATGGAAAAATGTGACATTTTGTTTTGTTACCGAGAAAATTTCTTGTGCTTTATTTTACTATTATCTAGAATTTACATGTAATTTCTTTAATTTTTGATTTTTAAAAATTTTTCTTTTTTATAAATTTTTTACAAAATGTTTTGGATTACAGCACTAATTGTTTGGAGCTCACAGTATTTTGTTGTGGACATTATTTCATATACTGTTGTTTCCTGTAATAGTACAAGCGTGCAGAAATTTCTAGATCTGACAGTGTCATTTGCATTAATTTTGTACATACATTGTAATTAAAAATTATGTTTACTTGTTCTGCGCAACATTTCTTTAAAATGATGAAGAAAGTGAGGATGAATTTTTTTACTGCAGACAGTTCATGCCAGTACTAATGTTTTATCAGCAATGGTCCATTCATTGCAGTGTGTGTCATATTTACCAGCTTCTAAATATGATCCCATTTATTGCAGTGTGTTGTTTGTCTGTTACTAAATATGGTCCAGCTTTTGGACTTGTCCATCCAAAGTTGTTATCAGCATTGATTATTACTTTGTGTTCATTTTAGAATCAGCACAGAGCAGCAGCCAAATTTTGTTTCCCTGTTCTGTATATCAAGTATATTTAAATGGAAAACTTCTGAATACATGTATTCATAATTGTATGTATTGCGAAGCTGACTAATTGTAGTTCATTCTGTGTCAAAGATGTATTCTCTCTGAAACTTGTACTACTATTAATGTGTCACACACACAGCTGTGGGTCTTTCTGCTACACTGTATTGAAAACCTAAAAATATTTTTATGATTAACATAGGAAATGTCATTTGAAAGCTTTGTGCAGATCTGTCAGTCATTAGTACTGTAGTCAGTACAGTTTAGAAATTTCATATAAAATCATAGGTTCAGTTTGTTATGTATCTCATTTAGAGGGCATATTTGTTTAGAAAAGTTTTTATTGTGTATACTTTGTTCCCAGTGTTTGCAATTTACATGAAGTCTTGAACTAAAAGGAAGTTCTGAATTGATAAATGAATTCCCAATGTAGAATTTATCATGTTTTGGATTGTTTTAGGTTGTAAAACCACATTATTAACCCTTTCAAGACTAGGTTTACAAAAAAAAAAACAAACTGGAAATTAGTTCTCCAGCCTAGATTTTCCCCTCTTTATCATTAAAATAGTATTTCTGTGATAATGTTTTTGTGTAGCCCACTAAGCCACATTAGCCATTATGACTATACTAAATGCAGACTTGAAATATTTTCAGGGAATAAAGCTTTCTATAATGCAATTTATAGGGGTTTATTTTTATTTCACAGCCACAAAGTAATGATATATGAGGGGGTTTAGAAAGTAATGATATACGAGAGGTGTTCAGAAAGTAATGATATACGAGGGGCATTCAGAAAGTAATGATATAGATGTAATTTTTTTTTTTAAATCACTGTGAATCTCTTTAAAAATGTCTAGCATCACACTGCTGGCGAGACTGCTTGGATGCCGTGTATGGAGTGAAGCTCCTCCCGGTCAAGGAAGAAACTGCAGAAAAGAAGTAAGGGTTGCTGTGCGGCGCCAATGTGAAAATGTGAAGGAAAGGATAAAGTGAAGTTTAATCAGTACGTCCAGTAGTATCACTGTAAGAGCTACACCTACCATGGCACCTCTGCTCTAGAGGCCGGCTACGTCCAAAATACACCTACACTAGTGAAATATGCCTAAACTGGCATACACCAGGGGTGAAACTTGATGGCTAGGCATGTCATGCTACCTCCACTCTAGAGGTCGGTCACACCTGATACATACTAGTAAAATATGCCTAAACCAGCTCATACCAGGGGTGAAACTTGAAGGCTACGCATGTCACGGTAGCTCTGCTCTAGAGGTCGGTCACGTCCCAAACACGCCCATAATGGAATAATATGCCTAAACCAGCACAACCCAGGGGTGAAAGTCACTAGTGACGAGGATTCATCCTCCTGGACAAAAGCTCCATTCTGGTCACAACTAGGAAGGGTAGCGGCCACGACCACAAAATGCTGAAATCGGAGACACTGGACCAGTGCAGTCTAGATAGGCAACCACCCCTCACCCAGCGGGGATGTATGCATATCCTAATCACGCTGAAGTTTTCCGGTGAGAAAATCCAACACTGGACTGGATGGGCAACCACCTTTCACCTGGTGGTGATACACGGATATCTCAAAACACTCAAGGTTTTCTGGTGAGAAAGTCCAACTCTGGCCTGGGTGTGCTACCACCTCTCACCCAGCGGGGACATACTGATATCTAAAACACGTCGAGGTCTTCCGGTGAGAAAGTCCAACTCTAAGACTAAACTGGTGCAACGAAAACCACGGTATCATGCAATCCCACTTCTGAGACCCACCAAGAATACAGGCTCAAGCCCTGTGATACTCTGAACCTCTTCTGGTCCTCTCGGGGATCTCGTGTGGTCCTTTCGGGGACTCAACAAGGACCACAGGTGTAAATTCAGTAGGATCACAGGGCGGTCTTGGCAGTAGAAGCAAACGAAGAAGAAAAAGTCTAGCATCAAATTTATATACTAATTTTGAAAACTTTGAAATGAGACTGAGCATGAGTAGAGGATATCCTAGTTTATCAGTGGAGGTAGATTGTGGTGTATCTTACATTAGAATAGAACAAGAAAGGAAATGGAGACAGAAATAGTAGCACAAGACACTGATATGAACAAACAGAAATAGTAGCACAAGACACTGATATGAACAAACAGAAATAGTAGAAATGAGAAACAATACCAGTCAAATATGTTGGCAATATCCCTTGTTAAGGACAACAGAAATGGCAAAAACAACAGATAAAATTTTCTTTTTTAATTTAGCCATCAGAGGTCCTCCTAGTATGACAATCTGGCAGAAAATGCCCGTCAAGGATTGACTTTGTTCTAGGGGAGTAACTTTTCTTTTAAAAAAATTATCACCGGCAAGATCTCTAATTTTATGAGTTTTGAAGATATAAGACCCATAAATTTATCTAGCACTGTCTATGCATTATGTACATGTTAGCCTCTAGATTTCATGCTTTCATTTTGTGAACCTCAAAGACTTATTTTTTTACCGTTTATGTTGTACTGAAAAACATTTAAGTCATTTTTGCTAAAATTTATTTAGTAAACAACCTACTAAATTTTTTTTTTTCAAATGCTGAATAAAAGAGAGTCTAAAATATCTTGTAGTGCTGAAAGGTATCTTGATTTAAAACAGATAAAGTGTTGGTATGCAGGATTTCCTCTTATATTTCTTAAAATTGCATTAGCTGTGCTAACTTTGTGAAATTTTAACAGCCTCAGTGGCTCTGAAAGAAATAGTTGCAATTTATGAAGCTCTTCTTGATGTAAAAAAAATAGGTTAATGAGGGCCATTTCTATTTGAAATCACACTGAACTGCATGCAGGAAGAGGTGGAGAGACAGTGTTTATAGAATCCAGATATAAAGTGTTAAGTAACTTGCTATAAAATATTTTTATGTTCATGTAAATTTGTATTTTAAAAAGAAAACAAAAAGGAAAAAAAAAACAATATGTTTAAAAAAGGAAACAAAAAGAAAGAAAAAAAAAGACACTTTTATTTCCATTTTTGTGACAGCTGAGGTTATCAATCATTAAATGAAGGGCTTTTTTTTTCTTCTTTAACAGTTGAAACAAACCAGACATGATGCACATGGCCTTAGACTAAAGTACTTATGTGTTACCTCTCCCCCAAGGATGTTTACCTGTTTAGCTTAGTGGTTAGCCACTTGGTTTACTAATCCAGTGGTCCTGGGTTCAAGTCCCAGCAGTGGGACACCACTACACCATAAAAGGCCCTGGGGGGTCCACCCAACCTCTAAAAATGGGAACCAGAGAAATCTGGGGAGGTAAATGTGGCCAGGCACATATTCACTTTTGTTACATGGCCAAATCTGGTATAATCGCAAATAATAAAAGGTAGCATAGGAGTCTGAATATCATACACTGCTGAAGTACATTATCTCATCTCTGGGAGTAGTCAAGTCAGCATCTTCATTTCATGTGCCAACTAAAAACAAATTGTCATAAGTTCCCAAACTGCAGTGTTGCAAACCATAAAAGCCGTTAATTTTTACAATATGTAATCTGAGACTGGCATCCTCACACTCCGGGCACTCCTCCACACTAATACCTACTGAATCGCCCGCTGATGGAGCCAGTCACACACTGGTTGTGGGTAATGTGCGGTAAGCCACTTTGTTCAGAAAAAAACGTCTTCTTTCCCTCTCCTCCCCCCAGTTCGATCATCCCCTGCATATGATTGTTGTCATTCAACCCTATATCATCCTCCATACGCAGCCTATTCAAGGTGGTTCTTGCAATCCCCTCCTTGTCCATTCTTAGGGTGACCTGAATTGATGCCATGCCTGCCATCTTGTCTGCTCTCCCATTGCCTTTGACTCCTGTATGACCTAGGTAGTAGATCTATGTCAAACTGGATAACCGAGAGCCCAGCAGAAGAAATGTCTCTCGATTCTCTGTAACATATTTTGAGAGTCAGTTACAATGACCCCATATGAATCATCCTGCTCCACCAACCAGGAAACTGCTTCTGATGCTGCTTGCACCTCCATTCTCTTGCTTGAAGTGGTGGTTGCACAGTCTCCTGATTTACTGGCAACGTGTTTGCCATTGCAGTATACAGCTTAGCCCCATCCACTCTTTAGGCCTTGTGCCACGAACCCATCTGTGACGATCACAGGGTCATGTGGTTTGGAGTGATACTGGATCTTTTTTAAAAATTTTTTTTTTTTAAATTACGTGTTTGTAAATGATAAAGAAAGCAAAAAATATAAACTCCACTGGAAATGGTTGTTTGCAAGATTTAGTTCTGCTTCCAAGATTTTAGAAAGCAAATTAAATCCACACTTCACTTACCAAATAAAGTAAATTTAGAATAGTTTTTTTTTTTCATTATTATCTCCACACAAAACATTTACCTATTTCTTGTTTAATTCTCTTGTCATTTTCTTCTTCTGTGATCATTTTCTGATCTCATTTTGGGCATGTAAGAAGACAGCAGTGGTTATTCTGATGATGTTGATGTGATCTTGTAACTTTATGTGGGGAAAGACCCATATATATATCTTGAGAACTGAACACAAGTACATACACAGGGATCCCTCAACTTACAGTGGTTCAATTTACACATTTCCACTTTACAATTAATGCGATAGCAACGAACGTTAAGCTCTGTACATTTACTGATAGGACAAACTTGTATTCATTTACTTACTTTTTAATTACAGTATAACCGGCCAAGACCCTGTCCCACCTCTCCATTGATAATATAAAGGACAGTTATAAGTATTACTATGTATTAACTCTTAAACTACCTAGCAACATCTGTTATGCACCGGTTAACATTTTTTGGTCATCTTTCATCATGGCTGCTATGTTTTATTGAGAACTGACATGATGCTTATTTTTTTTAAAATTTCTGGCACTTTAAAATTAGGAACTCCTAACTATAGAACATAACCACATGACTTCTATTATTATTATTATTATGTTTTTTTTTAAAATGCTGTTTAAACAGTTCAGTGAAGTCCATGAGTTAACTATAAATTAATACACTGCTTGTATAGATCATATTGTTTGTATTCAGAAAGTTAACATTAAGGTGAGCATAAAGGCTTTCCCTGATTTCATTTGATACAGAAAAACTATGGTGAGTACAAATGTTGAGAGATAACTGGAGTAAAACGGCTTCTAGTAACGAAGTAGATAGATTTGTACTGCCTGAAGTATAAATACTGTGTTTTTATTTTATTTATTTATTTTTTTTTTTTTTGCAGACTTTACCTCAACTCAGAAAACTTTTTTACTTTCTTTGTGCACTTCAACATGTGCTCCGTTTGTTGCCCAGAAAATGTCTAAGCAATGCTCGATTTCTTGCCACATGGATCTACTTAGCTGAAGCAGTACTCAGAGATGATCACTTGGCTTCAAATCTTGAACGATTTACACTTTGTACACATGTAAATGAATCCTTTTGTGCAAAATTTAACCATTGTGCGTGACAGTTGAATTCCAAGAACTGAGTTGAAAAGCATTACACACAGCTGCGGCAGTCACAGCCGAATTAGGCCTAGCAGTACTTTCAAGGTTGCCAGCACTGCGGTCTCTTTAAACTTTGCATATCAACATTTGGTATTTTGCTATTTTTAACATCCGGTAGATCTCATTCACATTCATTTCTGAACCTCTGTTGAACTGTAACTGGAGAATTTCTTTCAAGATATATGGCGGTGGATCTCACTGTTGCTGTGAGCTAAATACTCTTGACAGCCGATGTTGTTGTGAAGAACTTTTTTGTGTAGTTATTCAGCTGTGAAATACATGCAGTTGTGGATTGTTGTGTGTCTTGGAAACAGTTTTATTCATAGCTCACCTAGCTTGGAGCACTTAAGCAGGGAGTGATTTTCTGTTAGCTTCTCATTACAACAGTGTCTGAAATTTGGTCTGTGGTTTTTTTTTCTTGATTTTGTTTAGCTGTTTGTTTAAGGTGATATGTTTTGTTTGTAACATGAAAACGGCGCTTTGACTTTGCGTGTGCGTGTTTTTTTTTCTTTCTCAGATGCCATTTTGATAATGGTGACTGCAACTCTATCTGTACAGAAACACAACAAAAACAACAGACGAGCTTAGAACTAGCCTACTTAATGCCACAACGTTCATGTTGCTATCTAGCATAGTTTTTCAGATCTGATTTTTTTTTCTTAATCAGGGAAAGTCTTTATGATCACTTTGTGCATGGTCTCTGACTTTGGGCACTTTACAGGTTAATTTACAGGCCAAGAGTATATATTTATTTTATTAACAGAAAAGGCTCTTTGTCAGATACAATCCTACTGTTATATACACCTATTACCAACTGTGAAAGAATATGTTAATGAAATACTTTGTGCTCCTGCTGTTACATGCTCAGTTATCTGTACTTTCCTAAATCGGGTATATTTGCTATATTTTGTACATATCATCCTAATACACTGTTAACATGAGATACTTACATTTTTTATGCATCTCTTTCTCTCTCCTCTCTCCTCTCTCTCTCTCTCTCTCTCTCTCTCTTGTTTAAATGAAATAATTTGACATACATTTCAAAATTGACTCTATAAAACTCAAGATGAACTCATAGAACTCTAGGCTGAAAATGTTCAGCTTAGACTTCAGCCACTTTAAAATACCAGTCTAGACTTGGCTGGACTTATGGCTTGAAGATAATGTCTTGAGTCTTGCTACAAGAGAAAAAAACAAAAAACTAGGTCTAGTAATAAAGGTAGAGAGAGGTTTATAGTTCAGCTTAAAAAAAAAAAAAATAGAAAGCGTTAGGAAAGTGGAGAGAAATGAAGAGTGGCATGTATAAAAGAGTAACATCTTATTTCTTTTATCTTTCCTGTGCCATTAACGTCATATAAGGCTCACAAGATAATTTTCCAAGTTTTCCTGTTTTCAGCGAGCTTTTAAACCTCATCAAGGGATGTTATGCCCATTAAACTGGCCTCTCTTAACGATGTCCTCTTTAGAGTAACATGCAATAGTCCAAATTTCAGGAATGTCACAGATCACATGCAAAAGTGATACAAATAATAAAAATATGAAAAACTTAACGCTTGATTATAACGGTTTTTTTTTTAATCCTCCTTTTAAGAAAGATGGGTGCAAAATGATGGATTTGAATACAGCACAGTCTATCAACATTGTTGAATACAACACTGTCTGTTAACATTGTTGAATGCAACTCTGTCAGTTAACATTGTTGAATACAACACTGTCTGTTAACATTGTTGAATACAACACTGTCATTTAACATTATTGTTGTTGCTATCACTTTGATAATGCTAAACTGTTGCAAACAGTGCTACAGCTCAGAGGGTTTTTCACCTCCCGTCTTTTGACTTTTTTTCCTTTTTTTTTTTTCGCAGCCATATTTATTTTTCTGGGATCGCCAAAATCCAGAAAGTAGCTTTGTTTTCTTCAATCTTTTTTTTTTTTTTTAATGAAATCCACAAATCAATAACTGCAATGTTTTGTTGTGCTACAAATATTTCAATTTGCAATCCTGTGCTCATATTTCATAATATAATTCATATTTTTAATTTTTTGTTGGCAATATAAAACCTTATTTTAGATGTTCTTTTGGCCACTTTCTCTAATTTTATCTGGCATTTTAATATGTTGTAACTCTGGACAATGTCTGTTATTAAAAAAAAATATTGAATCTCTATCTTCTTTTCAAATTGTTTGATTAAAAAAAAAAATATGTAAACTTACATTATACATTTGATTCATTGTAAAATATTTGACGACAAATTTTGGTTTGTGCTTGCCATATCTTGTTGGCTTACTAAGATTTGTGTTTTATACTGTTCTTTTGTTTTTCTTTTTTAATCTTAAATGGACAGCAGATGTATACATTATATATATATATATAACAGTTTATGACTTTCAGTGTAATTGTTAACATAGTATTGATTTACTTTTGAAGAATCTGAAAAATTGAGACTACACGAAGATATTTTACATAAGGAGGGAAGGGTTTTTCATGATATGAAATATTCTGCCACCTGTTACAAAGAAGAAAAAGAATGAAAACTCATAAGCTGTGGGGATCAGAAAGACCAAAGAAGGAAAAAGTGGGTAAGATTAGTGAAGTCATAGAGTATGATTCTGAGAAGCATGGTTATTATGATGGACAAATATCATAGTAGATCAGAAAAGAGTATGATTCTGAGAAGCACGGTTATTATGATGGACAAATATCATAATAACTATGTTTCTCAAAGTCGGACTCTTTTCTGATCTATTATGATATTTGTTTATAAAGACATTGTCCCTGTTCAGACCACATCGGGTGTTTGGATTTTCTTTCATGTGACTTTGGTTTCATTTTGCCCTAATTTCCTACAGCAGTAAAATTACATGCTTAGCTTCTGAAAATAGAAAATATCTGCCTGTATGGTGAGGTGTACCTAGGACAATGTGATGCAAATATCAGCTTTGTAAGAGAAAACATATAAAATATTATTTTTTTAAAAAGTCAGTTAAATATGGAATTAAGCTGACATTAGACATGTACCCAGAAGAAAAAGAAGTCATTAGCCAACAACATCTTCATTAACGTCCAGATATGCACAAGTGAATGGATGCTCAGGCATCAACCGATGGGGTAGCCTAGTGACATTCCAGTTCAATCCATTTCTGAATCTCCCACTCTCTCGCATGAAAGAAAAAGATAAATAAATTTTCATAAAAATGCCATTTATATCAACAGAGTTACATCCTGAGAGTGGTTGCAAATGTAGTTTGTGATACAAATTTTCTGGTGATATTATGACATATTATATATATATATGAAATTACTTATATTACACAGATCTACATCCTAATGTCGATACTAAAACCACTTAAATGACTCACAAGATTTCAGACAAAGTAATCTTCTGTTTTTTACCTGAGCCAGGTGCTTTTGGTTCTTTAAAATTGTATAATTTTTACAAGGGTTTATGGCTCGAAGATCTGTGGATTTTCTTATTTTTATGCCTCTGTTCACACCACCCCCCACCTCTCACATATTTTTTTGTGGGGTTAAAGCAATGATCCTCTATCATATCTGAGGTTAGAACAATGATCTCCCATCATGTGAGTTGTTAGGACAATGATCTCCCATCATGTGAGTTGTTAGAACAATGATCTCCCATCATGTGAGTTGTTAGGACAATGATCTCCCATCATGTGAGTTGTTAGAACAATGATCTCCCATCATGTGAGTTGTTAGAACAATGATCTCCCATCATGTGAGTTGTTAGAACAATGATCTCCCATCATGTAAGTTGTTAGAACAATGATCTCCATCATGTGAGTTGTTAGAACAATGATCTCCATTATGTGAGTTGTTAGAGAAATAATCCTCATTCATGTTTGAGGTTAGAGCAATGATCTCCACCATATTTGAGGTTAGAACAATGATCTCCATCATGTGAGTGGTTAGAACAATGATCCTCTTTCATGTTTGAGGTCAGAGCAATGATCTCCATCATGTGTGGGATTAGAACAATGATCTTCTTTCATGTTTGAGGTTATAACAATGATCCTCTTTCATGTTTGAGGTTATAACAATGATCCTCTTTCATGTTTGAGGTTAGAACAATGATCCTCTTTCATGTTGAGGTTAGAACAATGATCCTCCAACATGGCACATGATCTGATCCTGCTTTTCTCTCAGAAGCTGTAGTCAAAAATAAGTTCTTTTGAATCTGTTGTCAGCTTCTTTTTCATAACCTGCCATCTCAGCCTTTTTGTCAGATGTGTGGTCAGCTATTGAGAGGCAGCTCAAGAAGGTAATGGTCAACAAAGTACACAAACACCTGGCATTTGCCTGTGTCGAAACCATCTTCGAAAGTGAAAATTGGCAGTTTAAAATCTGAATATGAAAACAATGATAACACTGTTCTGGTTTTTATTTGTTGTAACCTCAAGCATGATGGAGGATTGTTGTTCTAACCTCAAATATGATAGAGACTATTGTTCTAACTTCAGATACAATGGAAGATCATTGTTCTAAACCCCTGAACAAAATGGAGATCATTGTTCTAACCTCAAATATGATGGAGATCATTTTTCTAATCTCAAACATGATGGAGGATCATTGTTTTTATTCTACTCCATATTTACTTCCTGTCCAAAAAACATTAAATAAATTTGATTCAGTTAAAAATATGGGGACTAACACCATATCCCTATGTGCCTTAAGGTATGATAAGATTACCTTTACCTTTTTTAAAAAGATAGCTGTAGAAGTGGGAGCAAGAGGATTCGTAGCAACATCAGCATATGACCTATGTAAGCAACTGGGCATAAAGGGACAAGCAAGAGCAAGGGCATTGAGAAGTAATTTCATTTGCCACAACCAATACTAGTCCTCCGTAGCTAAATCGCTAAAGATGCACTTCAAAAGTGCAGTGCCAACTGGAAGATCACGGGTTCAATCCCGGGACTAGAAAAAAAAAAAAAAGCAACAACTCACAAGACCTCTGGGAGTCATGACCCAGAGAGGCCCACCCCCCCCCCCCCCAGAGTGTCAGGAGTTTAATAGGGCCGAAACACTTGTCTGAGGGGGGGGGGTACTTCCTCTGATGATCTGAAGGAGTTGTGTTGTTGTTCCACTCTCTACAGTAGAGAGTTTCCTGCATATACCTTTAATTACAGAGCATGTTACAAGATTTCTTACAGCAACTGAAATAGTTTGATATGTGACATAAAAGTGCCATCTGGGAATGCAGCAACAGTTTACCAGATTAAAGAAGCTGATTTGACAGCTGGGGAAAGAGAAAAAAACTGTGGATGTGTCACACTAGAGAGACTGACAATTTATGCAGCTTTTGACATCTTTTTTTTTTTTTTTGGGTTACTGACTATAATTATTTTAGAATCAAATTTATGTATGTGTAAAATAAACTTTGCAGCATTTTATATGTTTGCTTCAATAACACTGTTACAGTAGTTGCAATTAAGTTGTATTCTTTAGGGGTTGAAATTGTATAGATAACGCAGTCGGTGAATTGTGTATGTCAGTCATTCTGTGACATAAGAAAAGAAAAGCTTTTTTTTTTTTTTAAAATTTTTTGTTCAAATAAAATATTACAGATCACAACTGCGTTTATATTTACAAAATTATATATGGATTTCAGATCTTGTTTCACATATGCTCAATATCATTGATGTGTGTAATGAATAACAGTATAATTGATTTTATGATAACGGCTTAAATGTTAGATGTTGCTATTACTGTCTTGTTATCGTTGCTCTTTCATATTAGTTCTTTTCACATTGATGATTGTAAAAGAAGAGAATTTGTATGTGATTGCTTTGTAATATGCAATAAAATTTCCAACAATGAGTTTGAACTGTGTGCATTAACATTTGATTTTGCTGAATTTTTATCTTTTATTTTTTATTTTTTTAAACGTCTGGCCACTCTTGTTTTTAAAGAGATAAATCTGGCAGTTTCTCAGAAGAATAGGGTGAACTCCCTAGGCAAAACAAAAAGAAAAAAAAAAGTTCTAAATCAGCTGAAACCAGAAATAATAAATAATGAAAAAAACAACATTAGAACCAGACAGTTTAAATACTTTAGTCATACCAACAGGCTGTTATAAATTATAACAAAGATCAGAAGATTACAATCTAAATTTGTGGGGCATATTTGGAGAAGAGGCATGCTGGAACACCTAATGGCCACAGTGAAGATTGAAGGTAGAAGAGATAGAGGCAGACAGAGAGATAAGATGTTTGATGGTTTGGCATCCTGGCATGGGAAATGCTCAGTGACAAACCCATTCGGAAGCACAAAGCATCAAGGGATATCAAAGGACACAAGCACAAGGGATATCAAAGGACAGAAGCACAAGGGATCAAGGGACATCAAAGGACAGAAACACAAGGGATCAAGGGATATCAACGGATAGAAACACAAGGCATCAAGGGATATCAAAGGACAGAAGCACAAGGCATCAAGGGATATCAAAGGACAGAAGCACAAAGCATCAAGAGATATCAAAGGACAGAAGCACAAGGGATATCAAAGGACAGAAACACAAGGCATCAAGGGATATCAAAGGACAGAAGCACAAGGGATATCAAAGGACAGAAACACAAGGGATCAAGGGATATCAGGATAGAAACACAAGGCATCAAGGGATATCAAAGGACAGAAGCACAAAGCATCAAGGGATATCAAAGGACAGAAGCACAAGGGATCAAGGTATATCAAAGGACAGATGCACAAGGGATATCAAAGGACATGATATCTTGACTACATCTTGACATATGAAAACGATCTTGAGAGAGAGAGAGAGAGAGAGAGACATGAATGGCAGAATATGATAATAAAAACCATACTTGAGTGAAAAACAGAAAGAAGAATGAGCAGGATGTGGACAGAACTAAAGATTGCTGGACAACGTTAAAAAAAAAGAAAAGAAAAGTCGACTGGACTGAGCTTGGCCAGGCACACAGTGAAAATGAAGGACAAAGCAAATTGATGGATCATAGCAGTCATGGAGAGGTGGCACAGGATGATGATGAGTTTCTCGTCTTTGAATTTTAAACCAAGAAGAGGTTAACAGAACATTTCATGAAGTAATAGGTTGAGAATGTTTTTTGGCTGAGCTTTCCAATTTACAAATATGGTCAAACACGAACTCCTCTCAAAGTGGAGCTTCCATATGGTCAATCTAACAGTAAAAACAAGGATACTGTACACTTATGTTAGGGAAACTGCTAGCCAGTCTGTCTGTGAGAGTAGGCAACAAATGAGTAACAATCACAAAGAAGCATTAGAACAATGAGAACCAGCTTAAATCATGAGAAGAGGCAGACAAAATTTCGTGGGCATGTCTTGAAAATAGACAAGCTGGAAAACTGCAATTAATCCCGAAAAATTGAAAAAAAAAAAAGAACAGACTTTACTTTTCAAAGGTGAAGAATTGTGTGTTCAGGATTGCCTCAGTTTTCCTTTCACACATTCAAACGCCGACATCAACAAAAACGTTGATGATCTGCAAATGGATGCATCAACAGCAGGCCATCCTGCTTACAACCGATAGGCCTACAGGAGTGCTGTTATGGAGGCAAAGTTCTGTAAGGGACATGCAAATGAATGAATGTGTGATCGAAGGTACATAACTGGGGAAAAACTTACACATAACTTGAGCTAAGTTTAAGCCCCTTTTTGAAAACTGTGTCGGGGAAAACCTTTTTCAGGAGGTTATTTGTGGAAACCTGGGCCTGTGGGCGAAAGACTAAAACGTGGGACTGGAGAGAGCAAGTGAATATATTCTGGAGATTCTGTGGTTGACCCTCGTTGAGAACAGACATGTGTTAGTCGAACTAGAAATATCAGCGCTAGGATTCTATCGTTATGTATTAACTAGGGCAGTGGTTCCCATTTAACAAATGTTCACGGACCCCCTGCTGTTTCAAAAATCCAGGCCACGGGCCCCCATAGTCTGGAAAAGTTTCAGATCTGTATGGTAGTTATGTATAAAAGAACTTTTCTTTTTCAAAATAATACTGGTAACCTTTATTAACAAATAAACGCTTCATTCATTCATTTGCATGCCCCTTGTGGAACTTTGCCTCCCTAACAGCACTCCTGTAGTCCTCTCGGTTGTGAGCAAAGATGGCCTGCTACTGATGCATCCATTTGCAGATCTTTCCCTTCCTAGTTCACATACCATTTCTCCAATCCCCTGTGCATGCCTGTGAAATGGGAGCTCGGCTAATTGCCTGCAGTATCAGAGGTTTTCACTTCCTACTGCCCACCCCAACTAATTCTCCAACACAGGAATCTTTCCTTCTTGAGCTGTTCCTCTTGTCTGTGACCGCTGCCCTGATGATTCGAATAGTATCTAATTATAACAATGAATTTACACATACAGTCCTGTCATTCATCTGCCACTCATTTAAATGATAAGTCCAACTAGTGCATATAAAACTCCCACATGAACTATTTAATTTTCACAAGCAATGGGTATTTAATATAGGCAGCTACTCACAACAGCTCTACTGCCTGTGCTATATATATATATATATATAATATTTAATCAATGTCATGTACTCTTCTTCTTCTTCTTCGTTCTCTTCTACCACTAAGAACGCCTCGTGGTCCTCCTGAATTTACTCCTGTGGTCCTCGATAGATCCCGTGGTCCCTCTGTGGTCCCCGAAAGGACCACACGAGATCCACAAGAGGACCACAAGAGATTCAGAGAATCGCAGGGCTTGAGCCTGTATTCTTGGTGGATCTTAGAAGCGGGAATGCGTGACACCGTGGTTTTCGTTGCACCAGTTTAATCTAGAGTTGGACTTTCTCAGCGGAAAACCTCGACGTATTTTGGATATCAGTAATGTCATGTACGAATTACATAGCATCAGTCTCAATATTCTGGCACATTTCTTCAATGTCACCTACCAATATCCCTTTCTACGAATGCTGCAGGTAGTTTACTGCACATACTACTTACGTCAGTGGACTCCAAATATCACAGGACGTCACTTTGACATATTACAATCACAGACAATCATGACTTAACACGAACAAGGCGGCTGAGCAACATTCTGAGATCATAGCTCACGAAACAATATACTCACGTCCCTATTTAATACTAGAAATACAGTTTCCCAAAACGTTAAGACCTATAGCTCTCTCAGAGAACAATTCTGCCATCGCCTGACAGAACGAGAGTGCCTTGCAACTCTCCGCGCTTCTCTATCCCAGATTGCAGGATCACGTGATATTACCCTCATTAGCATACTCGTGTAAGTGTGAGATTTTGTGAATGGGCCATTGTGTCTGGTCGCCGCGATTTCAGCCGCAATCCCGTCGGCCAAACGATCGGCCCTGTTCACAGTGTTTTTGGTAGAGGATTTATAATCTAATGAAATGAGGCTTTTAAATATGTGTAGCAGATGAGGAAGAAATAGAATTAGGTACAGAAGGAGTATGACTGTGAAAAAAAAAGGAATGTCATGGGTAATCGAATTTAGAATTCAAACCTTGTGGTTCCAGCGTCCCATATTCCTGAATCTAGGTGTTCTTAAAGAAGAATAGAATGTTTGATAACCGTGATACAAGAATGTAATGACCGAAGCTGACCCACGATCTATTTTGGCTGTTACAGGTTTTCATTTGAGGACAAGCAATAGTAAAATAAAAAAAAATGCACCCAGTTATTTTTATAGATATCGGAACTTGTTAACTGATACTTCAATCAGGCCTGATACTTCCACTGCGGTGGAAAGGTGATGGAAAGGATAAAGTGAAACTTAATTGGTATGTCCAGTAGTCTCGTGGCGAGAGCTCCTCATACCACGACACCTCTGCTCCAGAGGCCGGCCACGTCCGATAAACACCCATACAGGTGAAATATGCCTAAACCGGCTTAACCCAGGGGTGAAACTTGATGACTACTCATGTCACAGTACCTCCACTCTAGAGGTCGGCCACATCCTTAACACGCCCATAATGGGATAATATGCATAAACCGGCTCAACCCAGGGGTGAAACTTACTAGTGGCGAGGATTCGTCCTTCTGGACAAAAGCTCTGTCCTGGTCACAACTAGGAAGGGTAGCGGCCACGACCTCAAAATGCTGAAGTCGGGAAATACTGGACCAGTGCAGACTAGACAGACAACCACCTCTCAACCGACGGGGATGTACGCGTATCCTAATCACGCTGAGGTTTTCCGCTGAGAAAGTACAACGCTGGACTGGATGGGCAACCACCTCTCACCCAGCGGGGATATACTGATATCCAAAACACGTCGAGGTTTTCCGGTGAGAAAGTCCAACTCTAGATTAAAGTGATGCAACGAAAACCACGGTCTCACGCAATCCCGCTTCTGCGACCCACCAAGAATTCAGACCCAAGCCCCGCGATTCTCTGAACCTCCTGTGATTCTCTCGGGGATCTCTTGTGGGCCTCTCGGGGACCACAGGACACATCGAAGACCACAGGAGTAAATTCAGCAGGATCACGGGGCGATCTTGGTGGTAGAAGCGAACGAAGAAGAAGAAGAAAAAGAAGAAGAAGAAGATCCAACCATTCATGGAACAATTTCCATCAATAAGCTTCATATGTTACTCTTGAAAGATCACACTTTGATGTATAATGGCGTGTGTAAAGTTCTTTGTAATGCAAGAACCTGGAGTATCTCTGAAATAATGATTAATAATTTCAGAAGAACTGTTACTAGTAGACATCAACACGGCTAAATGTCACCTTACAGCTTAAATAAGCATCTCTCTCTCTCTCTCACTGCCACACACAACAAGGCACTGCCACATGTGGTCCCGCATAGGGAAATACTGTTACAAACTGCACTACAATCCCTCTACCCCAACTACAGTCACCTATTTAATCTTCTCCTGGCTAGATCATCATTGTATTACTCCTTGCCCTCTCCACGGTTCCCCCGCCCCAACAATTCTTATTTACGACCCACCTATCACACATCACAAGTCTCTGTTTAAATGTTCTCTACACTCCACAACGCGCATTTCTGAATACAGCCTCTTACAAGCCACAGCTTCTTACAAGTCATAGCTAAGTGCTTTATCCATTTTATTTTATTCTATTTTCTCCATTCTTTGCACCCGATGGTGTTAAGATGTTGAGGCACTGCATAGTTTTGGATTGGAAGCGGGTTACAACGGCTACTTGTTTTCGTTCCTTCAGGGAGAAAAAAAAAAGCAAGGGCTGTGTAATACTTCTTTAGCAGATTCACCGCCATAGTGGCTAGTGATCCCTGTCCTGTTTTGTTAGAGGGGGTACCAACTCTCAGTACTCTAGTGGAACTCTCCGGATACAGGAGATACACAAGTAGCAAAACAAAAACATGGCTGTCTGTCACGTCCGCCGAACGTAAAACTACTTTTCGATCAGGGACACAGAAGTTTCCTCATTAGTTAATCTCCAACAGGGTAGTGTTTTTTTTTTAAAATTCAAAATTACAAAAGTGTTAAGTCTTATGGACTTATAATATTATATTTAAAATAAGGTCCTCATTCTAAATATTATTTCCGTGTTTGCGCGCAGCCTAGGGCCGAGTGGTTAGTGGGTTGTGCTCAAGACCACGCAGTTGCTAGTTCCATTATTTTTCCCCAACCTGTCGGCATACAGCTTGGCGTTGTGGTCAGCATCATGTCTGGCCCCATTTCCTTCTTCAGTTTCCCTGTGAGGTATCCATGTGTCAACATCGTCATCGTCTGCCGTCTTCAGTACGATGGTTGGCGATAATGATCTCCAGTTCCCTCACTCCCTCGCCTTGATGGTGCACTCAACCAGGCTGTGTCCTGCCAAGTCTTGTATGTTATCTTTCCATCAACATCTCTGTCCACTTCTTCCTCTTTTTTCCTTCTAGTATGGTCGTCAGTGTATTATTATATCTTTTGATAAGGCCAGGGTATTTGCTTTATTGATCCTTATTTTTCTGAGAAGGTCACCTTGTACATGTAGTACTAAAACTTGTACATTTTCCGTGATGTTTGATCTCCTTTCCTGTATATTCACATTTCTGCTGCATTTATCATTTTCTGAGAGACTTTTTATTGAAGAGTACAGTAGTACCTTGTTGATACAGCATTTTATAAATCTCATTTTTGTTTTTATGCATATATTTCTGGATAACAGCACTGTTTTCATGGTGTTTAATGTGTGTCTTGCCATTCTTATTCTTCCTTTCATCTCCATTTCACACCTTTCATCCTCAGCATTTGTCCTAGCTAACTGTAGCTTGTTATTCATTTCCAAAGCTGAGTAGATGCCTCATGTCAGACTTGAACCACCAGGCTCACTGTGACAGATAAGCACATTAACCACTATGCCACTTGGGTACCCTGTGGCCAGTTATCTCTGTCTTGTCCCTGAAGTGCCCATAACACATGTCAGTCTTTTGTTTACCAGCATTTTCTCTGTTTAACTTATTCATGTCTCTTTAAGTCAGTATTTACTTCTTTTACTTTGTGAAGTCCACATGAGAGCTGGTCATGGTAAGGTTTTGTCTGTCATTCTCATAATGTGCCAATCCATTGCCACCTTCTTTCAATCAGTATTGACAAATGTGTCATGCCTGTCTCTCTTAAGAAGAAGTCGTTACTTATTGGATTTCTCTTGCATCAGTTTCTGCAACTACCCTTCTTTGTTATGGGAATGAGGTCAGTGGCCGCATGCACCACCCACCTTTATTACCTCTTATGACATGCATGGAAGGTAGAAGAGGCAGAACTATCTATGTCCAGGCCTTTCAACCTCAGAGATGATGGCCAGTTAGACAGATTAAAGTAGAACGATACATAACAGATATTTTCCAAGTTTCACAAACAGTTAATATCTGTGCTCTCAAAACAATGTTGGTCTATATTTAAAAAATTATCGTCCCTTTGCAAAATATATAAATATAAACAGTATTCACCAAACTTACAAATATTATTAATAGTCATGTGAGCCTTAGCTTTCTTTCAGTTAGGAAAAAAAAAAGAGGTGGTAAAAGAGAATGTAGGCTTTTCAATACAAACTTAAAGACTGTCCTGCTAAATGGTTCAGAGACATGGGATATGACCAAGACAGTACAACAGAGGATACAAACATTCATGAACTACTGCTTGAGGAGGATTTTAAACATTAAATGGCAGGACAAGATCAGGAACGAGGAGGTCTGGGAAAGGGCAGGGAAAGAAACTATGAGCCTACAAATCATGTCTAGAAGGTGGAAGTGGATTGGCCTCACTCTGAGGAAACCCGGCACCAGCATAGCAAGACAGGCACTGACATGGAATCCTCAATGAAATAGAAAATGAGGAAGACCTAGACTTACTTGGAGAAGAAAAATTATGACAGTGCTCAGATACAAGGGATACACATGGAAGGAAGCAGAGAATAATTCCAAGAACAGGGATGACTGGAGAGTCTTTATCCATGGCCTATGCTCTCAAGGGAGTGAAAGGCGATGATGATGTTGATGATGATGATGATGATGAAAAGAGAATGGTATTTTGCTAATATACCACACTTTTCAGTTTTGGAAATCGTGAACGTTACAAATGACTGTATTTTTTTTTTTAAATCTACTTCTTTTTTGAAGTTTTTCAAGTACTAAAATTCAATGTTCTCCATTTTTTTTTTGTTTGGTTGCTTTTAAAGAATTATAATCATTACATGCCTTTGTCCACCATAGTCTGATTTGTACTAGCCAGTTTTATTGCCAGGAAATGCCATAAGACTATTCTTTTATTCAGTAGATGACCATACTACAGTATTCTGACAGACCATACTACAGTATTCTGACAGACCATACTACAGTATTCTGACAGACCATACTACAGTATTCTGACGGACCATACTACAGTATTCTGACGGACCATACTACAGTATTCTGACGGACCATACTACAGTATTCTGATGGACCATACTACAGTATTATGACAGACCATACTACAGTATTATGACAGACCATACTACAGTATTATGACAGACCATACTACAGTATTCTGACAGCAAATGGAAGAGATGAGTGTAATGGGCACTGTCACCCTCCAGCTAGTCTAGCTGCGGGCACTGTCACCCTCCAGCTAGTCTAGCTGCGGGCGCTGTCACCCTCCAGCTAGTCTAGCTGCGGGCACTGTCACCCTCCAGCTCGTCTAGCTGCGGGCGCTGTCACCCTCCAGCTAGTCTAGCTGCGGGCGCTGTCACCCTCCAGCTAGTCTAGCTGCGGGCGCTGTCACCCTCCAGCTAGTCTAGCTGCGGGCGCTGTCACCCACCAGCTAGTCTAGCTTACAAGTGGCTGCTCAAATGGGTTTTCAGCACATTACATTTTGAGATAATTTTCCTTAATGATAGAGAAGAGAATTTATTCCTGTATGGTGAGGCACACTACACAGACACTAAACACATGGCCATTTATACAAAAGAATTACTTAGTATGTGGAACTTGAGCAAGTAAAATTTGTTAAAAATATTTATTAACAGAAGTAGTCTTAACATTTTTTATTTCATTTGAACATTTTTTGCACGTGTGACAGAAAATGCATAGTAAACAACCAACATTTGACAGGAACTATTAGCAAACATACTCTCAGATGGATGCTGTGGCCATGTGGTGGAGCATGCATGGGGTTGTCCTAAATGCAGTGAAACAGGAATCTGAATTTTAAACTTTGAAATGTCTTTTGCAGGTGTTGGATAGCTTTGCACGACTGCAGGCAGAAGCTGCTTAATGATCTCTGTAGTTTGTGAACTGGTACAAGTTTTCTATGCCAGATTTCTGTTAACTGCCGCTGTTGCCTGTGCTGTTTGGGATGCTGGTGCTGTTTGTGGTTCTGGTTCATGTGCAGCAGCTGACATGACAAATGACATGGCAGACGCTGCCACAGCAGACAGCCTGTGTGCCTCTTATAAGGCTGAGAGTGATGCCCCCTGTGATGAAACTCGTCTGAGCCATCAGCAGGCGCCATCACGTGCTGAGCCGGGAACCTGGTCGGGACAGTACATCCGGAACCCGCTGGCTCGTGCTGTTTATTTTAAATTGAAAGAGGATGAAAGAAACAGAGATGACAAACATGTTTACGTAAGTGTTTTATAGATCAGTTTATTTTTTTAGAAAATTGTAAAGTCTGTTAATTTATGTCAGAGTATTAAAAACAAATTTGTGATATTTCTGTTGTTTTATTGAAACATGTATACAGTATGATACATGAGATTAATATAATATTTTGTATTATACAAGATTTATGGAATCTGGTATATCATATAAGATTTATAAGATCTGCAATGTTACATAAGATTTGTGAAATCTGGTGGATCATAAGATTTGTAACATCTGTCATGTTCTGCAAGATTTATAGAATCTGGTGTATCATGTAAGATTTATAAGATCAGCTGTTATATAAGATTTATAGAATCTGGTGTATCACATAAGATTAATAAGATCTGCCATGTTATATAAGATTTATAGGATCTGGTGTATCACGTAAGATTTATGAGATCTTTATGTTGCATAAGATTTATAGAATCTGATGTATCACGTAAGATTTATAATGTCTGCTGTGTTATACATGTATAAGATTGATAAAACAATGAGACATTTTTTTTTTTACACAAATTACAGTTTTTGCAACCTGTCAAAGCAAAAATAAGTAAATAATAAAGTTTTCTTTGTCTCTAAAGTTCTTATATTCTCACCAGATATAAAAAGTTTGTCATTTTATTTTAATGTTTCTATACCTGATAAAAATAGTGAAGATTTCACAAGAACTGAATATTAGTGTACAATCCAATCAGCAATGAAAACATGGTCCAAAGACAAAGGAAAGTTGAATCCTGTCGTGTAACTAATTTTTAGTCTGCAAAATGCTAATAATTTGTCTGTATTTGTTATCTTTTCAGTGGTATCGAGTAATTGTGAGCCGGTTTCCTGCAGATCTTCAGGCCAAATTTGTCCAGTTTGACCAAGATGAAGGAACAACAGAATTCCTGGAGAGTTGCCAGGAAAAGTCCAACCATCTGTTTACACAGCTGTTCTACTCACTGGCCAAACCACTACTGAACATTTTCATGACCCAGACTTCTATAAATGGGTAAGTGACCTGGACACATTATTGCCTGTCAGAGTAGTAATTCTCAGTCTCTATTTTTAGGAGTGTGTGGGTAAGTTGTGACCTGGACATATTACTGCTTGTCAGAGTAGTAATTCTCGGTCTCTAGTTTTAGAGATGTCTATGGGTAAGTTGTGACCTGGACATATTACTGCTTGTCAGAGTAGTAATTCTCGGTCTCTAGTTTTAGGGGTGTCTGTGGGTAAGTTGTGACCTGGACATATTACTGCTTGTCAGAGTGATAATTCTCGGTCTCTAGTTTTAGGGGTGTCTATGGGTAAGTTGTGACCTGGACATATTACTGCTTGTCAGAGTAGTAATTCTCGGTCTCTAGTTTTAGGGGTGTCTGTGGGTAAGTTGTGACCTGGACATATTACTGCTTGTCAGAGTAATAATTCTCGGTCTCTAGTTTTAGGGGTGTCTATGGGTGTGTATGAGTAAGTTGTGACCTGGACACATTATTGCCTGTCAGAGTAGTAATTCTCAGTCTCTAGTTTTAGAGATGTCTATGGCAGAGTAGTAATTCTGGGTCTCTAGTTTTAGAGATGTCTATGGGTAAGTTGTGACCTGGACATATTACTGCTTGTCAGAGTAGTAATTCTCAGTTTCTAGTTTTAGGGGTGTCTGTATAGTAGTTAGTGCTCTCCTCTATCATGGCAATGATTGGTGGTACAATCCCAAGTAGAGGTACCACAGACATCTCAGCTGCAGAAAGGGTTATCTGGCTGTAGCTGGGAAGAGAAGGTGATCAAGTATGATACTGACCACATGAGTGTCCAGTAAGGGTACAGGTCAGGGGATACATCTGCACTCTCAGAATGAACCTGTAACACCGTATTATGTGCACTTACATCTGATGTCTTCATGTTTGTGCAAGATGTAGTCTTTCTGCACCTGTATTTCCTGTCTTCATGTTTGTACAAGATGGTAGTCTTTCTGCACCTGTATCTCCTGTCTTCATATTAGTACAAGGCCTAGTCTTTCTGCACCTGTATCTCCTGTCTTCATGTTTGTACAAGACCTAGTCTTTCTGCACCTGTATCTCCTGTCTTCATGTTTGTACAAGACCTAGTCTTTCTGCACCTGTATCTCCTGTCTTCATATTTGTACAAGACCTAGTCTTTCAGCATCTCCGTATCCCCTGTCTTCATGTTTGTACAAGACCTAGTCTTTCTGCACCTGTATCTCCTGTCTTCATATTTGTACAAAACCTAGTCTTTCTGCACCTGTATCTCCTGTCTTCATATTTGTACAAAACCTAGTCTTTCTGCACCTGTATCTCCTGTCTTCATGTTTGTACAAGACCTAGTCTTTCTGCACCTGTATCTCCTGTCTTCATGTTTGTACAAGACCTAGTCTTTCTGCATCTCCGTATCCCCTGTCTTCATGTTTGTACAAGACCTAGTCTTTCTGCACCTGTCTGTATCTCCTGTCTTCATATTAGTACAAGACCTAGTCTTTCTGCACCTGTATCTCCTGTCTTCATATTAGTACAAGGCCTAGTCTTTCTGCACCTGTATCTCCTGTCTTCATATTAGTACAAGGCCTAGTCTTTCTGCACCTGTATCTCCTGTCTTCATGTTTGTACAAGACCTAGGCTTTCTGCACCTGTATCTCCCATCTCCATTTTTGTGAAAGACCCTATGCCTGTGAACTTGCATCTCTTCATTGTTTTTTTGTTTGTTTGAAAGATCCAGTGTCTTTGCACTGGCATCCAGTGTCTTTATATTTGATGAGTTTCCATTATATCTAACACTTATTTTTTTGTTCATATTTTCTTACAGACTCCTGAACCGAGGTTCCATGTTTGTTTTCTCAAAAACCCAGTTTGAAAAACTGCTCAGCCTTTCACCGTACAACAAGAGTGATTCGCTCCTGGATTTGGGTAAAATCTTCTTTGACTGTAATTAGTTTGCCCCCAGGATTTGGGTAAAATCTTATCTGACTGTAGTTAGTTTGCCCCCAGGATTTGGGTAGAATCTTATCTGACTGTAATTAGTTTGCCCCCAGGATTTGGGTAAAGTCTTATCTGACTGTAATTAGTTTGCCCCCAAGATTTGGGTAAAATCTTATCTGACTGTAATTAGTTTGCCCCCAGTATTTGGGTAAAATCATCTTTGACTGTAATTAGTTTGCTCCCAGTATTTGGGTAAAATCTTCTTTGACTGTAACTAGTTTGCTCCCAGTATTTGGGTAAAATCATCTTTGACTGTAATTAGTTTGCTGCAAGTGTCTGAACACATTTGTCCAAGTCTTGATCTGGGTATAATGGTTTTGGTTGGACCACTATCATAATATGATCTCTTCTTTATGAGCAGGTCACTGAGATGAGTATGATGGTTTACAGCAACATGAAGATTAAGTTTTGGTATGCTGAAAAAGACTGCAGTTACTTAGTTGATTCTAACTGCGGGTGTTGAATGTGCAGATATTCTGAGCTTGTCCTGGTGGGTGAAACAGGCCTTGGAGGTTTTATCTTACTCTGGTGACCTGTCTTAGTTCTTTGTGTGAAGGTTTGAACCAAAGTCGCTGCTGAGCCAGCGGAAATCGGGGATTGAGATATGCGGAGAAGCCTGACAGCCAGTGCTAATTAATACAGCACATGATGATGATGATGATGATGTAATGGTGATATTGACTTGGTCTTCAACTTGAGATATTCAGATTAACCCTGCTGTCTAGTTGATACCAGTAATGTAGTGATGTTTGCTACCTGTTAATGTAGCGTTTGGTACCAGTAATGTGATGATGTCTGGTACCTGTATTGTAATGATGTTTGGTACCTGTATTGTAATGATGTTTGGTAGCTGTATTATAATGATGTTTGGTAACTGTATTATAATGATGTTTGGTAACTGTATTATAATGATGTTTGGTAACTGTATTATAATGATGTTTGGTAACTGTATTGTAATGATGTTTGGTAACTGTATTATAATGATGTTTGGTAACTGTATTGTAATGATGTTTGGTAACTGTATTATAATGATGTTTGGTACCTGTATTATAATGATGTTTGGTAACTGTATTATAATGATGTTTGGTAACTGTATTATAATGATGTTTGGTAACTGTATTATAATGATGTTTGGTAACTGTAATATAAAAATGATATAGTTTTCATCCTATGCTTCATCCTAAAGATAATTTTAGAAAATAACCTTTTTTTTAGGAAAGGTTAAAAACCACAGTTGTTAGTGTGTCAACAGGTCAAGGACAATGCAGATACTAACATCAAATCTCTTACATGCCTCAACATCACAGTACAGGACCGCTTTCCCGTACCACAGGATACAGTACTACCTGCAGATGTTTAAAAATAGAATATTGACAAGTATTCCAGCTGTCATAAATGTCAGAAAAAAAAAATCAAAAGATATCAATGTATGGCAGCTTTGTCAAATGTTCAATAAACCAGATAGAATAGAACATATCAGGAATTCATCCAGGGCTTCCAAGAGAAAGAAAAAACATGCAAAAAAAGTGCACAAAAAATCTGTTTTCTAGGACTTGGAACAGTGCACTGGTTGAACACCCCACCACCACCACCACCCCACAGTAAGGCCTGGGTCTCTCTGCTGTGATGATATTGTATGAGTGAAGTAATAAGGTTATATTGGCTTTCATCTGGCAGGTGCAGGGGATGGAATGGTCACCAAGCAGATGTCCAGCTACTTCCACACCACCTATACCACAGAGATGTCAGGTACCATGATTCGCAGACTCTTGGCTCAGGGATTCGTGTGAGTAGCTCAGCTGCATGTAGGCTGCCTTTCGTTGATAATAGGACTGATGTGCTTCTTCAGTCTAGTGTCAGGAAGTACTGCTCAACCTAGACTCCCAAGATGGTGGTCTACCACTATAACATGAAATTCTAAGTTTAAAAAAAAAAAAAAATTACAGTAATACACTCCCCTGCTGACACGGTGCCCATAATAGTCACTGTGACCCACTTCCCACATGACATGGTGCCCATAATAGTTACTGTGACTCACTTCCCACGTGACATGGTGCCCATAATAGCCACTGTGACTCACTTCCCACATGACATGGTGCCCATAATAGTTACTGTGACTCACTTCCCACATGACATGGTGCCCATAATAGTCACTGTGACCCACTTCCCACATGACATGATGCCCATAATAGTTACTGTGACTCACTTCCCACATGACATGGTGCCCGTAATAGCCACTGTGACTCACTTCCCACATGACATGGTGCCCATAATAGTTACTGTGACTCACTTCCCACATGGCATGGTGCCCATAATAGTCACTGTATCCCTGACAACAGCTCTTTTTTCCATAGAAGGTAGATTTGTACTGACTCATGACTCAACTTGCTTCCAGCTCTGTATTTATCTACTCTCTGACTCCAGCTTTTTTTTTTTTCTTTCCATAGAAGGTAGATTTCTGCTGACTCATGACTCAGTTTGCTTGCAACTCCAGTTCTTTTCCATAGATGCAGACTCATTTTTTTTTTCAGACTAGACTCAACTGAAAATTGTTTTCAATTCCAGTTCAGCAACTGGGGGCTCCATAGCCCTCGTGTCATATAACATAAACAAGCAGGCAGTTACTTCCCTTTTTTCAGCTTTTTTTGTTGTTTTTTTTTCTGTTTTGAATCTATACAGATGCTTGAATAAACACAAGATTTAAGATCATCAGGCGTGCACTTTTGACCAGTCTGTTCTGTCATACTGTAGAAGCATTTAGAGATAATAGTGTTAGCACCTGAACTTTCCTTGACCTGATGGCGTGGAGAATGATGTGGTCATCTTGCTTGGCCATCTTATTCCTACGGCTGGGTGACAGGATCACCTCCGGCAGGATTTGAACTTTCAGTCTTCATGCCATCATGGGAAGGCAGGTGTGTGTATAGTGATGGGAAGGCAGATGTGTGTATAGTGATGGGAAGGCAGATGTGTGTATAGTGATGGGAAGGCAGATGTGTGTATAGTGATGGGAAGGCAAATGTGTGTATAGTGATGGGAAGGCAAATGTGTGTATAGTGATGGGAAGGCAGGTGTATGTATAGTGATGGGAAGGCAGGTGTATGTATAGTGATGGGAAGGCAGGTGTATGTATAGTGATAGGAAGGCAGGTGTATGTATAATGATGGGAAGGCAGGTGTGTGTATAATGATGGGAAGGCAGGTGTGTGTATAGTGATGGGAAGGCAGGTGTGTGTATAGTGATGGGAAGGCAAGTGTGTGTATAGTGATGGGAAGGCAGGTGTGTGTATAGTGATGGGAAGGCAGGTGTGTGTATAGTGATGGGAAGGCAGGTGTGTGTATAGTGATGGGAAGGCAAGTGTGTGTATAGTGATGGGAAGGCAAGTGTATGTATAGTGATGGGAAGGCAAGTGTGTGTATAGTGATGGGAAGGCAAGTGTATGTATAGTGATGGGAAGGCACGTGTGTGTATAGTGAGAGATGAGTAGACTGACCACCATGCCACGCAGACACACGAACAGATCTTTGGTATTCTTAAAAACCAGTCCATGTTTGTGTTGGTACAGATTAATGACAAGGTGCTTTTTTGAAAATTTAAACTGTTCCAGAGTTCTTGGAGTGAATGACTGGCAGAACACAGGTGTGAAATATGACCTCATATCCTGCCTGAACTTGCTGGACAGGTGTGACAAGCCCTTGTCACTTTTGGCAGACATCAAAGCAGCTCTAAAACCTGGCACAGGGAGAGTTTTGGTTGCTGTTGTTATTCCGTTCAAGCCGTACGTGGAGTTTGGTAAGCTGCTTCTGTAAGGCGTTTGTAACCCTTAGATTTTTTTTTCGGTTTAAAAAAAAAAGCAGCAGTCTCCTAGTTTTTTATGTATTTTAATACTGGGGGTTAAAGAAGCAGTTCTAAGGCTGAATGAGATGGTAGTAAGTGAGCCATCCCAGAGCTGACTGCTTGTGTTAGTATAGATGAACCATTGTTACCCAAGACCTTATTCTGGCAGAGTGAATAGAGATTAAAATGTGAAAGTGAATCCAGTCAGTCAGTCATTTGCATGTCCCTTGTGGAAATTTGCCTCTCTAACAGCTCCCCGTGTAGGCTTCTCGGTTGTAAGCAAGATGATCTGCTGCCGATGCATCAAAAATACATTGAACAGAAGTTGGATGTGTTGGGTTGTAAGGTGGGTGAATGCAGCAGAATGTCCTTTTGAAGGTGAACTGTGAAGAAAAAAAAAATATGCATCATAATGAACTGAGTAAAGAGCACAGATATCACACACGTACAAAGCAAATACAAGATGTTAGTTATTTCAGCATTAATTATATAAGTCCCAAACGTAACATTGCTTTTTTTTAAATTAAATATGTTAATTGTTTTAGCATTAATTATAGTAGACCTGAACATAACATTGCTTGTTTTTTTTTAAAATTAAATATGTTAATTGTTTTAGCATTAATTATAGTAGACCTGAACATAACATTGCTTGTTTTTAAAAAAAAATTAAATATGTTAATTATTTTAGCATTAATTATAGTAGACCTGAACATAACATTGCTTCTTTTTTTAAAAAATTAAATATGTTAATTGTTTTAGCATTAATTATAGTAGACCTGAACATAACATTGCTTCTTTTTAAAAAAAAATTAAATATGTTAATTGTTTTAGCATTAATTATAGTAGACCTGAACATAACATTGCTTCTTTTTAAAAAAAAATTAAATATGTTAATTGTTTTAGCATTAATTATAGTAGACCTGAACATAACATTGCTTCTTTTTTAAAAAAAGTAAATATGTTAATTGTTTTAGCATTAGTATGTTAATTGTTTTAGCATTAATTATAGTAGACCTGAACATAACATTGCTTCTTTTTTTAAAAAATTAAATATGTTAATTGTTTTAGCATTAATTATAGTAGACCTGAACATAACATTGCTTCTTTTTTAAAAAAAAAATTAAATATGTTAATTGTTTTAGCATTAATTATAGTAGACCTGAACATAACATTGCTTTTTTTTTTTCTAGTTAAAATATAAAATAAGTATTTTAGTAGCTGAAGTTGCCAGGTTGGAATTTCTGGTTATAACCACAGGATGTGTGTAGCAGTCTTCATCATATCTTGCTTTTGATGTGTTTGTGCTTTGCCCTTGTCTCTTCTGTGTGATTTAACATTTTTAAATGCCCTGGGGCAGTAGGGAGAGGGGCAGGCAAAGATGGGGCACTCAAAGGCAGAGTGAGATAGTGGTCAGAAAGACAAAGCTGAACTGTTTGTGCCAGGCTTGGCGAACTAAATCTGTCCAGGACTCCTCTCTGCATCCACATGGTGCCTGTGGTAACAAATAAATAGTCTAGCTGATTGTATAGGGGTTAAAATGGGAAGACAAGTGTATGTATAGTGATGGGAAGGCAAGTGTGTGTATAGTGATGGGAAGGCAAGTGTATGTATAGTGATGGGATGGCAAGTGTGTGTATAGGAATGGGAAGGCAAGTGAGTGTATCGGAATGGAAAGACTATGTGTATAGTAATGGGAAGACAAATGCTTGTATAGGAGTGGGAAGTCAAGTGCTTGCATATGAGTGGGAAGTTAAGTGCTTGCATAGGAGTGGGAAGTCAAGTGCTTGTATATGAGTGGGAAGTCAAGTGCTTGTATATGAGTGGGAAGTCAAGTGATTGTATATGAGTGGGAAGGCAAGTGCTTGCATATGAGTGGGAAGTCAAGTGCTTGCATATGAGTGGGAAGTCAAGTGCTTGCATAGGAGTAGGAAGTCAAGTGCTTGTATATGCGTGGGAAGTCAAGTGCTTGCGTAGGAGTGGGAAGTCAAGTGATTGTATATGAGTGGGAAGTCAAGTGCTTGTATATGAGTGGGAAGTCAAGTGATTGTATATGAGTGGGAAGGCAAGTGCTTGTATATGAGTGGGAAGTCAAGTGCTTGTATAGGAGTGGGAAGTCAAGTGATTGTATATGAGTGGGAAGTCAAGTGCTTGTATAGGAGTGGGAAGGCAAGTGCTTGTATAGGAGTGGGAAGGCAAGTGCTTGTATATGAGCGGGAAGTCAAGTGCTTGTATAGGAGCGGGAAGTCAAGTGCTTGTATAGGAGTGGGAAGGCAAGTGCTTGTATATGAGTGGGAAGTCAAGTGCTTGTATATGAGTGGGAAGTCAAGTGCTTGTATAGGAGTGGGAAGGCAAGTGCTTGTATATGAGTGGGAAGGCAAGTGTGGCTGTAAAAGTGCACCATTCTGAAGGTGGAGCGTTTGAGCTTGAAGATAAAGATATCACATCCTGGTACAATGTAATCAGTGTTCTTCTGGGGGCAGACATAGGAGATAAAGAAGTGCTATGTGAGCCAGGATCAGCTGTGAGTGACCTTACAAAGCCAGTAGATGAAAGAAACAGACAAGACAAGAGATGCGTGAGGCACCTGTAATGTGGGTATTCAGAAGAATATTTCATTTTCCATGAGCAGAAAAAGAAGAAAAAAAAAAGATAAAGAAATATGAGATCTGTTGAAGCTGAAATGAGAAATCATGGAAACCTGAGCTTGCAGTGCAGTACCAGTGAAGACTGAGGAATACTAAGAATACAAGACCAAGGAATACTAGGAATACGGTGCCAAGGAATACTATGAACATTAGACCGAGGAATAATAGAAATACAATACCAAGGAATACTAGGAATACAAGACCAAAGAATAATGGGAATACAATACTAAGGAATATTTGGAATACAGAACTAAGGAATGCCAGGAATACAGTACCAAGGGATACTAGGAATACTAGACCAAGAAATACTAGGAATATTACAATGTTTTGACCATATCCGGAGACATCATACTATAATGAAACCCATGCTAAGAAGAAAAACAATGTAGATGGGTGAGCAACATCCAGAGACACATGGAAATCTGACTGGTTGCATTGTGAAAGTGAGAACCAGAGATTGCTTGAGATCTACTGCAGCCAGTCTGCTATGTCAGTAGTCTTCAAAATTTGTTGCCCTTAACCCTTTTACCACATGTCAGAATGTCATTCTTCCCCACGAGATTGTCTAACCAAAAAAAGAAAAAAAGAACTGTAGGTTATAGATAGATCAGTGTTCCAACAGTTTTGAGTCTATCAGTCTGGGGTCCCAAACCCTAAAATTCCTCACTGTTTGAGAACCCTTGTTCGGTGTGGATGTGGTACAGGAGGATAAAACTATAAGACAAATTATGTGTTCACTTGTCATGAGGGCGAGTAAAATTGTAAAATCCTTTGCAGCGATTTCAAAAATGTTTCACCGATTGAAGTGATTTTGGAGTGTTGTATAAATAATAAATAAATCCAGAGTCTTTGGCTTGGTTTATGCTTTCTTGGTTGATGCAGTGGCTTTCTGACATCATGCCCAAGCCTTGCTGTCCCTCATATTCAGATGATGGTCCTTTGACAAAGCTGAGCTTTAATACTTAACTGTCATGTGGTACTTGTTTCTGTGCTGAACTGATAGAGTCATGTACTGCGTAACATCCATGATACATGCTGTGAAACAGAACATTATGTGATTGCCATTTTATATACTGAGCAAATAATATAGTATACCTTTATTGACTTTGCACTGTACCATTAAACTCCAGGCAGTGGAGTCACATTGTTTACATGAGACATGAGATACATGTGGATGTCTGGGTGGTGAAGTGGCTAGTGGACTAGTTTCTCATGGCAGAGGTCAGGGGTTCGAACTGGGCTAGAGTCGCCCAGCTGTAGAAATGGGTACCCGACTTCTTCTGGAGTTGGAGAAGGAAAGGCAGCCAGGCGTGATACTGACCATATCACCCTCTAGTGTGCTGACAGGTCAAGGAAAATATGGGCACTAACACCATATCCCTTTGTGCCTCTAAGGAAAATATGGGCACTAGCACCATATCCCTTTGTGCCTCTAAGGAAAATATGGGCACTAACACCATATCCCTTTGTGCCTCTAAGGAAAATATGGGCACTAGCACCATATCCCTATGTGCCTCTAAGGAAAATATGGGCACTAACACCATATCCCTATGTGCCTCTAAGGAAAATATGGGCACTAACACCATATCCCTATGTGCCTCTAGGGCATGACAGGGTTACCCTTACAACTCTTTACTTATGAGATACATGTGTTGCATATGGGAAGCTGTTGAGTTCATTATGTCTATTGTGTCTTGTTCTTTGATTGGGATTTTTAAACCCTATTACAGCAGTATGGGTTGGATTATAAATGTATGTTTTGTAGCGCATGACTATCTCTGTATAAAAATGTTTTCTCTCTCACTTCATCGAAGGCCTTCCAGGGTCATGACTAGGTTGCTAGTATTTTTTCTTCTTGTCTTGCTGCATTTAGTATGGAGAGCAAGAGGTTACATTTCCACATTCACATAAGTAAAGCTGTTTGATTCACTGTTTTTGTGTACGAGTGTGTGATTTGTAAGGTACATTAGAGTAAGTGAATGTGACCTCTCTCTCATGCATGCATGCACGCACACACACACACACACAAACAGAGTGATATCACCTTCTCCAGTCCACCAAGATGTAAAAATGGGTACCTAGTATACAGTGTTAGGGAAATTGGCTTCTGAAATCAGGATTATGTCAATAATCAATTAAATTCGAGGTTGACCGGCATACTACATACACACAGATTTTAATGCATAAATAGTATAAATATATATCTAAGCACATCTATTAGCTGATTCATATTAGTCTGTACCTGGTTAGAAAGAAATGAACTAAAAGACAAAAAAAAAAAAAGATCAGTGTGTTTGAGTGTTTCATTTACATATAGCAAGATAAGTACAGTTTTGTGTCGCAGGGCACTTATTCCCAACCTTCTTTCATGTCAGACATCAGAATCTAATAATAATTTGCTGCGGCTCCTGTACGCTCTCCCTCCTACTTGGCATAATTTGAGGGAGAAGATGCTGTCTTATTTGGCAGTCAGCCACCCGTATCTGACATGCTGGTGTCAGGGTTCACTAGCCACAGCCAATCAAAGCACTGTCCCTTCTTTCCGTTGGTACCCCCAGAAACAGGCCGAGCCTGGATAACGGGCAGGGATCGCCATAGTCCCCATGACAGCGGTGCCTGTTAAAGAAGTATTGCACACCCTCCCTGCAAAAGATGAAGAAGAAGAACTTGGTATAATAAAAAATCTTAATACATTTCTAGTGTTTTTCATAACTAGGACATGTGGGATGGACTGCAAACAAAATCTTGGTTACAGAATTCACAAAAATAATCAAACTCTGTCCTTTTTCTCCATCATTCCCAGGGTCAAAGACACATGAGCCAACTGAGTTTATCCATGTGAAGGGGTCAAACTTCGAAGAACAAGTCCACCATTTTGAGTCTATCTTCCGACTGTCTGGATTTGAGGTGGAGAAATTCAGCCGCCTGCCTTATCTGTGTGAAGGTGACCTCAGGCATTCGTATTATGTTCTGACAGACGCCATGTTTGTACTGAGAGTAGCACAAGATGGGTCATCAGTTTAGCATGCACTCACACAAACTCTTCTTTTTTTTTGTGTAAATATTTATAGATATTTATCACTGACAGCACTGGGCCATATGCTGATAACGTACAAGTGAACCATTTGCAGGTGCCATACAAAACTAACTGTTATCCTGGAAATGAATGCTTGTTTTCTAAGTTGTTGTTGTTGTTGTTGTTGTTGTTGTCAGTAGTTTGTTTACATTTTGACTCTCATACTATTAGATTAAAAAATCCCATGACTGCACAAACAGCTTTATAACAAATACATCAGCCATGTTTTTATCTAGAAATGACTCTAAGCCTGTATCTACCTTGCGCTGTAGTTTAAAATTTGAATTTATGCCTCCTAAAACTAGAATAGAACCATAAAGAACTAGTTGTTTTATTCGTAATTTTTTGCACAGCTACTGTGAGTGGCTCAGTGCAGGTAACAAAAATGAATTTTAATTATGAATTTCTGGTTTTGTTTATTTCATATTAAATAATGTGGGCAAGATGCAGCACAGTAAATGGTGAATTGTCTGCCTGTGTGACACAATTGAGGACCAAGCTGAGTTGTTGGATGAGGATCACCAAGTCAAATTGCTGGAAGGGGGTCACCAAGTTGATTTGTTGGAAGGGGGTCACTAAGTTAAATTGTTGGAAGGGGACCACCAAGTCGAATTGTTGGAAGGGGGTCACCAAGTCGAATTGTTGGAAGGGGGTCACCAAGTCGAATTGTTGGAAGGGGACCACCAAATCGAATTGTTGGAAGGGGACCACCAAATTGAATTGTTGGAAGGGGACCACCAAATCGAATTGTTGGAAGGGGACCATAATTAAAATGTTCTGTAGCGTTTTTTGTTTTTTTTTTAATTTTTCAGTAGCAATAGAACTGAAGGGCAGGGAGTAGCTGAGAAAATATAGAAAAAAAAAGACAGCTTGGGGGCAGGAGCAAAAATGTGGAGAAAGCACGGAGCAAACAAATGTCCGACACATAACAGAAATAAAATTAGTTTGCTCAGTGAATAATTGCTGGTAACTGGAGAGTGATTTTGTTTCCCGCTGGGAAGGTTGACCAAATATCGGACCTAGACAGACGAAGTCAGCGTTTTTTGTTTGTTTGTAAGGGGTTTGGGGGGGGGGGGAGGGGTTGCTGTTAAATTTCTGAGTGTCTGGGAAAACTTTTTTTTTCATCTTTTAGTTCAAAAGTTAGCAGAATTAGCTAGTGTGTGGTAAATTTCCTGACTGCTGTGCAAGTTATGCTGCGTGTGGAGTCAGTCCTGTAGTTTGTAATAGAATTTATCTTGTAAACTGCTTCAGTTTTTGAGTACGTTCTGAAATATTTTTGTATAAACTGATTATTGTTATTAAGTGCCTCATTAAATATTTGAGTTGTTTGGTCGGTTTCTGCTTTTTTTTAAAATTCTGAAATTGGCAGCAAAAAAACCTTGTTGAGATTGAGGATGAAATTAAGGTTCAGTGCTGTGAGGATGAGGAAGTAGATTGAGGTTCAGTGCTGTGAGAATGAGAAAGTAGATTGAGGTTCAGTGCTGTGAGTTTAGAAAGTAGATTGATGTTCAGTGCTGTGAGGATGAAAAAGTAGATTGAGGTTCAGTACTGTGAGGATGAGAAAGTAGGTTGAGGCTCAGTGCTGTGATAATGAGAAAGTAGATTGAGGTTCAGTGCTGTGAGTTTAGAAAGTAGATTGAGGTTCAGAGCTGTGAGGATGAGAAAGTAGATTGAGGTTCAGCGCTTTGAGGATGAGAAAGTAACTCATGTGTCAAGCCTCAGTGATTGGAATCATGTTGTAAACGAGATCTGGTATGAAACTGACAAACGTTTTGTTGGTCTGTCCTAAGTCACGGGAGAATTATTATGAGTTCCGGACAGTCTTGGCTGTCATTGTAAACTTCTTAACACTCAGAAAAGAAGAGGTAAAGATATTACGAGGAGCCAGGCCCAGTGGGTAGTCAGAGAGCCAGATTTTTATTTCAAGGTTTCGCGTATGCATGAAAATTTGCACAAACGATGAAGCAGATGTTAGAAATTTGAATATTGTCTTATATTTGGTACTTGTCTTATTTCATCAGAGAACGTCTTCATTTACATCCAGAATTTAGATTATGGTACACATGTGTGTGTGTACAGAAGGTGTAATTTGATAAGTTGGTTATCTCCTTTCAAGAAAAATATTTTTATATTCTTACAGAGCATTTTCATTGTCTGATATTTGTATATTTCTGTAACAAATTTGTAACACCTAACCCACCAGAGAAACATCTGTTCATGCTCTGCACAAACATTTTTTTCTAGTAAAATGATATCTTGATCACCATGTTTTACTGGAAATGATGTGATATCTGTTTATAGTGTATCATCTTACATCCCTCCCGTGCTGTTTAACGTCACATATGGCTTGCATGGTCACCAAGTTTTCGGTGAGTTTTTCAACCTCATCAAGGGATTTTGTGCCTACTAATTTTAATCCTCTCTTAACAATGTCCTCTTTAGAATTTCACATGGCCAACCTCTTCTTCTTTGGCTTGTTGTGTTCCACTTGATAGCTTGTTTTGGGATCCTGTGATTGTTTCTTCTCATCACATGACTGACATATGTCCATCTCCATTTTTCTGATCACCAGTGAGACAGGTTGTTGTCCGCTCATTCACCTTATCTCTGCATTATTCTTGATTTTTTTTCACTTTATACCGAGTATTTTCCTTAGGCATTTGTTTTCAAAATAATCTAATTTGTTGTCTATTTCTTTAGTTGTTTTCCAGCTTTCACATGCATAAATGAGGGTGAATATTACATTTGAATTGAATAATCTTAACTTGGTTTTTGCACTTATAACTTTTGAGTGCCATACAGTCTTTTTTAAGGCCAATGCCGGTTTTGCAATTCGAATTCTAATTTCCTTCCTGATGTCACCATCCTGGTCTATGTTGCTGCTGAGGTATGCAATGGTGTACTTCTTCAACAGCTGTTATGTATATTTTTTTCTTCATGATTAATGGGAAGTTTCATTATTTTTGTTTTTTCCTTTTTAATTTCAAGTCCTATTTTACTAGCTAGTAAAGACAGGACATCTGTTTTTTTCTTGCATCAAATTCACATTGTCACTGATAAAAGTTAAGTCATCTGCAAAATCAAGATCTTCTAGTTGGGTCCCATGTCCCCGATTAATATTTGTTACTTGTTCAGCATTTTTTCATTATGAAGTCTATGGCAATTCCAAAAAAGCAAAGGAGATACTATACATCCTTGTTTCATGCCTGTTTCAATCTGGAACCATTCACTCATTCCTTCTTCTATGTTGTCTTCACAAACATACCCGTTGTAGAGATCTTTAATGATGTTGACAGTTTTAGATGGTATTCCATATAGACTTAAAATTCTTCACAGTGAATCTCTGTGTATGCTATCAAATGCCTTTTTAAAGTCAGTGAAGTTCATGATTAATGGTTTCTAATTTTCAATATGTTCTTCAAGTATTATTCTTAGAGTAAAGATCTGATTGAGACATCTTCTCCCATTTCGAAATCCTGCTTGTTTTTCTCTCATTGTAGTATCCACTATATCTTTAATTCTACTCAGAATGACTTTGCAAAATACTTTTAACACAGCTGATAGTAAGGTTACTCCTCTCCAGTTATCACAGTCGCTAAGATTGCCTTTTTTTTTCTCAGTGTTGTAACAGTGATTCCTTTTTTTACATTTAGAATGGACCTTTCTTCTTTCCAAACTTTATTAAACATTCTCTGTAGTTGGTTCATGTTGTCACTGTTAATAGCTTTTAACACTTCAGCTGTTATTTCATCTTCACCTGCGGCTTTGTTGTTAGCCATTAGATTCACTTTCATTTTCATTTCAATTTTGTTTCAGTTTCGAGATATGTGATTGTTGTTATATGGTTTTGTAAACTATTTCAAAAATATTCATTAAATATAAATGAACATAACTGAGACTGGATGTCTCCAAGAATCTCTACATCTGGATGACAGAGGCACCTTTACCTGGACTTGAACCACAGACTTTGGCATGATAGTAAATATTTACAGTTTAAATCCATATGAGCTCAAATAGCACTTTAACCAGGCATATTATGTACACATATGTAATATACAAAATATGAATGATAATTAGCACAATTAATCAGTATTTAGAATTTAAAAAAAACAAAAAAATTGTATGTTCCATGTTTTGTAATTACTGACATGCCAGAGCTGTACACTGTTCTGTAAGTTTAAGCTACTGGTAAATAGGTAAAAACAGCCACGTGGTGCCATTGTGACATGTAGGAAACCCATAATTTCCTGGGTCTGTGAGCACACTGGGGAGTTAATGTGGTCAGAATCATGCCTGCCTGGCCGCTGTCTTTCTCAGCTCCAAGAGGAGAGTTTACAGCATGTGGGGTCCAGTCACTTTACGTACAGTGAAAACGAGATAGTGTTGAAAACTTGTTTAATCAAACGAAACTTAGTTGTACTGTATTGAATCTGTGAACGTGGAGATGTACAGTTCTTTACACCACAGATAGGCTTACTCTCACAGCCTTGTTTGCTTCCACACCTCCTTTCGCTAGGTCTTGCCCCTTTTCCTCTTTCTTCAGTTTCTGCGGCCACCTGACCTTATATAATGTGGCTCTCACATTCCCGATGTGCCTTCCAGTTTTGCCTTTCATGAAATTTTTTTTTTTTTTTTCATTTTTTTATAACAGACTCATTCTGTTATTGGTGCCAGGTAGCCAGTTCTACATGGGTACCTCTAGCTGGATTCAAACCACCAGCATTTCTGTGAGAAGTGAGTACACATAGGCAGTCATCTCTCTTCATCCCGCTCAACCCTGTGTGTCTCGAAACAAGTTCATTTGCTGTTTTCCTACCAAACCATGTGCAGTCAGGCAATCCAGGTATTTCTGTCTTGTGCTCCTTCTCTTGCCGTTTGCCATTTATCTTTCCAGTCACAACCATTTTTTCGACACCTGCACATGTATTGATGTGTCCGAGAAACTTTGTTGATTGTCTTTTTCTTAGGTACAACACTAATTTGAAATATTCCTTTATCTGCTGTAATACTTCATCATTTGTGATGCATATATGCTACTAGAATATGTTATGAAATGTAGCACAGGGTAATTGAGGATTTGTATTTCATTATATGTTTTCTTGGTCTTCAAGATGAATATAATGTGATATCGAAGAATTTCAAACCAGTGCTTTGAAGATATGTGGCCAAAAAGAAAGTTTTTGCTGCTTCACATTATTCAGGGCCTTTTTTTTGCTGGCAGAAAAATTAAATATGTGCTCTGCTATTTTGTGTGTATAATTTTACCCAACATACGAAACAATAAATTAACATTATGTTGTTAATAAACTTATATGGGCATCATATGCAGTACGTAAGTCTCATGGTTTTATATTTTAGAAATAACAAAACTGAGAAAAGATCTTATCCTATATTTTTCTGTGATGGTTTTTTAAGTGGGCTGATCTTCTTCTTTTTCTTCTTCTCCCAGCTAGTGGGGAAAGGCTTGCTGTGATCATTATGGTAGTGGAGCCAGACAAGAATCTTGTGTCTCAAGCACACACTGAGTCTCGAAGCTAACCACATTTCATTCCATGACCAGCACAAAGCCCATATTTTCAGCATCATCAGGTCATTATCTGAAAATAAACAGAAAGAAAAAACCACTTCAGTTTCACATAAATAGAAGAAGAGGAGTGACAATGCCAATCATACATGCTGTGATCATATTTGTAGCAGTTAAGGGCCTTGAATTAATGTACTTATCTCCCCACATCAAATGTTTTCCTTGTTCTCTTTGAACTGTCATTTTTAAAAATTAATCTTATATTCGAGACATTATTATATTTCTTTACAATATTTTAGAACCCTAAGAACAAGTGAAACTTTTTTTTTCAGTCTTAATGATTGTAGTAGATTAGTTTTCAGTCTTATGATTGTAATAGTTTTTGTTTTTCATTCTTTTGAGTGTAGTAGATATTTTTTTGTTTCTTTGGTGAAGGTTGATCATAATGTAGAAACTCTGGTTTCAGTAAAATTATTCTTTATGTGCGTCATGTTTTCAGCAAAATGATTCTTTATGTGCCCCATGTTTTCAGTAAAATGATTCTTTATGTGCCTCATGTTTTCAGCAAAATGATTCTTCATGTAAAATGATTCTTTATGTGCTTCTGTTTTGTTAGCACATTTGTCATGACACATTTTCTTGTTCTCTGGCCTGTGTGTGTGTGTGTTCATATGTATATCACTATCATCATCATTCTGTTCTATCTGTCCTTGGAAAGTTGGTGGTGGTGGATCTTATATCAGTAGTATAATATTGCTGGAGTCGCTGAGCTTTGACAATTGGTGGCTCGGTTCAAAGGAAACCAGATTTAGGTCAACCAGGTCAGCTGACCAGTGGGGAATGTGGACTAGACTCAGACTGGCCGATGTTTGAGAGAGTTGATTTGAGATAGTTTTGAGACGTGATTTCAGTTTGGATGTGTTCATAACTGGAGAGATTGTGATCAAGAATATGGATTGCAGATTGTTAGTGTCTTTTCTGAAGGAAAGAATCCAGTTGTGTCACTGTCAAGTTTAAGATCTTGACCTGTTTGGTACATGTTTGTGAGTCTGTAAGGTTGTACCTGGTTGTCACAACATTGGGCACAAAAATGTGGATTTGTCAGTTCTGCTTGAGAACAGACTCAAAGAAGCACAACTGGATATCATAGCCAACAGTTTGCATCTCTCACCACACACAGTATCTCTAGTCTGCCATTTCTGGACTTGTAATTACTGACGTTTTTATTTCTAACCTTGTGCAGGAATCCTGTAGTATCATTTATCTCATGATAAGGCCAACCTTTGGAGTATCCTGTAGTATCATATATCCTCATGATAATGCCAGCCTTGTGGTATCCTGTAGTATCATATATCTTCATGATAAAGCATACCTTGGGGTATCATGTAGTATCATATATCCTCATGATAAGGCCAACCTTTGGAGTATCCTGTAGTATCATATATCCACATGATAAAGCATACCTTGGGGTATCATGTAGTATCATATATCCTCATGATAAGGCCAACCTTTGGAGTATCCTGTAGTATCATATATCCACATGATAAAGCCAGCCTTGGGGTGTCATGTTGTATCATGTACCTCATGATAAGGTCAACATTTTCAAATTTCAGGGAAAAAAATGCCTTAAGTTGTTTATTTCTCTGGTGGCCTTTTTGTCATGTCTTTTTGTCATGCCTTTTTGTCATGCCTTTTTGTCATGTCTTTTTGTCATGTCCATGAAATACATCCCGGTCTTCCACACTGTCACATTTCAAAGGCCTTGTACATGTTTGTACATGTATGAAGTAAAGTGTTAGAGAATTAAAGAGCTTCCATTTTGCCCTAAAGCTTGAAGACTGATTGGGTAAAAGTTTCATAGCTTCCTGCCTGATCAAATAGATTCTCTTCTCATGCACCAGTTTCCTTTACAAAAGGGTTTCTTCAGAGATGTTTCACTGAGCTAGCCCTGTCAGTTGCTGGAATTACAAGGTCTCAGGATGGTTTTAATTGAGAAAATGGGACACGATGATGGCCGCGAGTCTTTTAGAGCTGTGTTTTTGCAGGTAAGTGCCATTCTAGTCTGAAACAAACGAACGATTTATGGAGGTCATGAGCATGAAGGGAGATAAGCGTACGGTTTCAGCCTAGTTCAGATCATTTACGGCCCCTGATTTAGATCAGATAGGGAAAAAAACAAAACCGAGGATAAGGGAGATAACTGCATCAATTTTTTTATGATTATTTCAATTGATTGTTTTTATTGATTTTAGCCGGGGACATTTGATTGCTACTGTCACTTCAGAAATTTTCGTCTCATATCAATGTTTTTTTTTTTCTTTCAACGAAAAGATGAACTTCATCAGTTAAAGGTCGTTTGGTCTGTCGTTTAGAAAATCATTTGCGAGCTTTTTTTTTTTTTTTAAATAATGTGATGAAGTTTGTCGTGTTCTGAACTTTGCCATAGTTTCTGTCTGTGACAAAATTCAGAACACGACAGACCAGATTAGTAGGGCGTGCAAACTGGAACACTTAGTGACAACAGAAAAACTGGAGGGGTAGAGGAAGACACAGAAACAAGATAGCTGACGGACTAAAAGAGTGGCTCAGAGCACAACCCATCACACATCTTATAGAAAAAGATAGGTGGTTGTGGAAATCAGTGACGACCTACGCCTGACTGGCATGTACCAGAGAGAAAGAAATGAGATGAGATTTGGCAGTGCTACAAGAACAACAATGATTATCTGGCTGTTCTCTGATTGTCTGAGCCCGCGAATTCCCTAACAGGATGCCTGGCGGTAAAGCTTGTTAGGATCCTGGAAAGGCAAAAGCATCAAGGCAGCGTCTCGCTCTACTTATGCTGGACCTCGTTTTCTCCTCGGACGTATACGTCGTCAGTTGAAGACTCAAACTTACACGCCATGGACGTGTTGGGGCAACAGCTGCAGCATCTAGCCCAGGAATTCTCGAGCATTTAACTGCAGACCTTTGCTGGAGTTGTCAGGGAAGACTAGCAAGGATTTGAGAGTAAAACACCGCGTCACTCGCAGCTGGCATTCAGAAGAGATGAAAGGCTGAGCTCTCTCATCAAGGGCTACCATTGCTGGCGGCAGCGTGATCACTCACATTCACAAATCCTTGACAGGAAAGAAGGGATCCTAGAGGGCAACATAACCACGTTCTATCTTCTAGATGGTTTTGTATTTGCTTTGTCTGTGCCAAGCATGCGAAGTTTTTGCGAGATTATTGTGGAGATAATGCGCTTCTTTCCTTTCTTTCTCTAAGGGTTGACACTAGTATGATGATTTGTTCTAGTAACGCAGTGGTTACACACAAGAACATCACAAGTTCTGTAAGATAATACACTTGACAGACATCCAGGCAAGACACCCCATGTAGACAGGAGCAACATAAGTTCTGTAAGATAAGACACTTGACAGACATCCAGGCAAGACACCCCACGTAAACTGATTAAAAATATATAGAGTATGATTACCAAGTCCGATCACCAATTAGCTTCAGGAGTGTTTAATAGATGGCTCCAGATGATGATGGAAATCAGTGGGTGAGTGAAGCACATCAAGTCACATGACATATTACGACAACACGCGGGTGTCAAGGCCAAGTGACTCAGTCTAATACAATCAGCTGGAGCCACCAAATACCTTGAAAGTGGCTCAGTCTAATACAATCAGCTGGAGCCACCAAATACCTTGAAAGTGGCTCAGTCTAATACAGTCAGCTGGAGCCACCAAATACCTTGAAAGTGGCTCAGTCTAATACAATCAGCTGGAGCCACCAAATACCTTGAAAGTGGCTCAGTCTAATACAATCAGCTGGAGCCACCAAATACCTTGAAAGTGGCTCAATCTAATACAATCAGCTGGAGCCACCAAATACATTGAAACCCAAGCAAAACGGAGATGTCTGTTTTTTTTTTTTTCATTCTCTCCAAGTATAGACTTCACAATACCGGCACTACATTCTCTCGACAAGTATAGACTTCACAACACTGGCACTACATTCTCTCGACAAGTATAGACTTCACAACACTGGCACTACATTCTCTCGACAAGTATAGACTTCACAACACCGGCACTACATTCTCTCGACAAGTATAGACTTCACAACACCGGCACTACATTCTCTCGACAAGTATAGACTTCACAACAAAGGCACTACATTCTCTCGACAAGTATAGACTTCACAACAACAGCACTACATTCTCTTGATAAGTATAGACTTCATAACAACAACACTACATTCTCTCGATAAGTATAGACTTTACAATAAACAGCACAGCATCATCTCGACACAAGACGAAAACATACCAACTCAAGAAAGCACAGCTCTCGTACCTTCAAACTGACCCTCCGGCTTCCGCAACATTCTGGTGCAAAACATTCCACACTCAGCCGAGCTCCAGCTATCTAGAGGCCATCACCCCGATCAGTCAATCATTTGCATGTGCCTTGTGGAACTTTGCCTCCCTAACAGCTCTCCTGTAGGCCTCTCGACTGTAAGAAAAGATGTCATAATAGCACAAGAAATAACAATACTCATGGGCGTTAACTTTGCCCAAGTTATTTTCCAGGGTTGTATACCCTTACACAAATATTTTGTTACACGGTCGCTTCCTCGTACATAATGCATGTTCATTGTCAAATGCCACATTTCAGATATTCAACGACCATCTGTTTTTTGTTCATTTTACAGAATTGTGCATGATTCTTTTAGACACACACAAAAATCATCAAGATATAAGAAATATGTAATTAAAGGTTTTATTTTATTTTACAAAAAAAAAACAAAAACAAAACGAAATAGAACAAGACTTATTTTATATTTGGCTTCAAAGAATACCTGGATACTTGCATTTAGTTGACGTTGTAAATTGTTGATATAATAAAGTTGGGACTGAGTTTGGAGCATAACCAAGTTTAAATGTGACGCGGAGTCTAAACCCACCACTGAGTTTAGGACGGTACAAAGTCTAAATCTAACACTGAGTTTAGGACGGTACCAAGTCTAAATCTAACACTGAGTTTAGGACGGTACAAAGTCTAAACCCACCACTGAGTTTAGGACGATACCAAGTCTAGATCTAGTACTGAGTTTGAGCTTAGGATTCCACCAAATCATTCATTGCATCATTCATTCATTCATTCATTCATAACTTTAAAAAATACCTGGAATTAAGAAGGAGTAAATTATCTGGCGATCTAAACTGTGTAGCTGCTTTGCTCTCCATGACACATTTTTACTTCCTGCGTTATGTGTCTCGAGATAAACGATTTGTCTAATTTTTGTTGAAGGCACAATTATCCACATAATTTATGCGTCTTATTATTTTTTTTCCATCGTACATTATCATGTTCTGAGAGAGGCTTGAGAGACGAGACAAACAATAACAAAAGTCAGAAAAAAGACAATCTACATTCTTAGGACACGTTCTACTGCGAGGCAAGCTAGAATACATTGTGAAAACAGGAAAATGGAAGGCAAAAGAGACAAAGGTAGAGAGAGAGAGAGAGAAGATGCTGGACGGATTAACTAGATGGCACGGACAGAGAACACCAGCACAGTTTATAATCAGCGCTCTGATCAGAGAATTGTGGAAGAGCATGATAGCCAAGGCCAGTGGGCAAGGCAAGACAGACAGACAGACAGATAGGAAGACATTATCAAGTGCTATCGAGTATTGATTCGGAGATGTCACGAACGCCATATAAGCCAGCGGCTGAAATAAATATAACTTTGCTGACTGGTTCGCTTTTTCATTTGAAAGCACTGACTGGTTGGCTTTTGACCTGAAAGTACAGGCTAGGTGACCTTTGGCCTAAAAGCATTACCTGGTTGGCTGTGACCTGAAAGTACTGACTGGTTGCCTTTTGACATGAAAGCACTGACTGGTTGGCTTTGACCCGAAAGCACTGACTGGTTGGTTTTGACCTGAAGGTACACACTGGCGGGCTTTGACCTGAAAGTACTGACCTATTGCCGTGGTACAGCATTTCTTGTTCGTCCAGATACTTTCATTGATGTCATCATTCCACGTGTTGTGAGTGTTATGTGTGTGAGTTTGTGCTTGATGTGTGCATGTATGAACGTGTATGTGATTCTGCCTCTCGCTGTCAAACTGGGACATAATCAACCATTGTTACTTTGGAGATATACAACTGTCTTTTCTTTTCCCTAGGGAGATAACCAACTGTTTTTAGGGGGAGATAACCAACTGTTTTTAGGGGGAGATAACCAACTATTTTAGGGGGAGATAACCAACTGTTTTTAGGGGGAGATAACCAACTATTTTAGGGGGGGAGATAACCAATTGTTTTTGAAGCAGATAATCAGCTGTCGTTAAAAGGAGATAATCATTTATCTTTACAAGGAGGGGTTCGATTATCATTACAGGGGGATAATCAGTTACATTTACAGAGGGGCAAAAGATTATCATTGCAGGAAGATAATCAATTACCTTTACAGGAAGGTAATCAGTCTTTATTATAGGGAGATAATCAACCACATAATCAGCCGACTTTTACAAGGAGGTAATGAACTACCGTTGCGGGGATATAATGAACCAGAGAAGTTGAATTAAGCGTATTTTTGTGGCATAAGACAAGAGAGTTTTTCTCACAAGCACACAAGTGTAGACGAGGTTCAAAGCCACTTCTCATAGACAGAGGCCTTTATCTGAAAACGAAAAATGAATTTGTCAAGTACAGTCCCCTGAAGAGAGTTCTCTCCCCTCTGCTGCTCAAATTTTGCTATACAAATCTCTCTTGACTTTGCAAAATTCCTTTGAGAATTGATCTCAGTTTTTTTTTTTCGTTTTTCAAACCGGCAGCCAAGTTCCAGTCTCGTCTGTTCAAGGGCGCAGAACCGAGTGAGAGTGGAGTGGTGTGTGCAGTTTACAAGCTTGAAACCACCTTACAGCAGTTTTACACAATAATGGAATTTAGAGGAATTTAGGGGAAAAATGGTTTTTAGGACATGCACTTAAAATGTTTTATAATTATTTTTGTGTTGAAACGGATTGTTACATACAACAATGTTTTCTGTTTTCTTGACAATATTTCTGTAGCAGAATTTTGTTTTCTCTTCTTGTTTTTACTTCTTCCTCCTTTTCCTTCGTCGTCTTTTCCTTTCATCATCATCATCATCGTCGTCTTCTTCTTCTTCTTCTTCTTCTGCTGCTGCTTCTTCTTCTTCTTCGTATTATTATTATTGTTATTATTATTATTAAATAATATTAAACAACAGAAAAGAAATAAATTCGTATTACAGGATAGAGATAAAGTCGTATAATAGAACAGAGATAAATTCGTATTACAGAGCAGAGATAAGGCCTTAAAGCAACAACAAACAGGTTGTAATCTAGACGTTCATTTTACCTCGTATAATACAGATTTATCTCTTTTCTGTGACATGACTTTATTTCCCTTTGTGTAATACAGCTTTATCTGTTTCCTGCAACAGAGCTTTATCTCTTTTTCTGCAATACTGATTTGTCTATTTCCTGAAATACATCCTAATCTTTTTTCTCTAACACAGCTTTATCTCTTACCTGTAGCATATATTTATTTCTTTTTCTGTAACACTGCTTTATCTCTAATGTAATAGGGTTTTATACTTTTTGTAACAGGATTTTATTTCTTTCTTTTATTACGACTTTATCACTTTCTTGTAACAGATCAAAGGGGTGGCGACTGCAGTAAAACTGGTTTAAATAAAAAAAAGGTAGATAGAGGTGTATGGTGCACTTTTACAAAGTGAGAGAGGGAGTGAGTAAGGTGAGAAAAAAACGAATAGAAAGTATGAGAATGTATAAACGAAAAACATACAACATCCGATATTTGAACATTTCTGTTTTCTACTTCTGGAGGAAGATACATTCAGATAAGTTCTTCGTTTTTTTTTTTTTGTCTCGTTGTGCATGTAATCCTCGAAAAAGGCTCACGCCGAAATATCGGATGTTGTATGTTTTTCATTTATACATTCTCATACTTTCTATTTGTTTTTTTTCTCATCTTACTCACTCTCTCTCTCATTTGGTAAAACTGCACCATACACCTCTATTTACCTTTTTCTCACTTTCTTGTAATACAGCTTTGTATATTTAATACAAAAACGTTTTATCTTTTCCTAATAATTCTGTTTTATATCTTTTCTGTAATACGGCTTTATCTCTGTCCTGTAATACAAATGTATTTCTTTTATGTTAGACGGCTTTATCTCTATCCGAGTTTATCTCTTTTCTGTTATACGGCTTTTACTCGTTCCTGTAGTACTGTTCACTACAATGGTGATTAAATTTTCGTCAAGAATTCTCATTCTTTTCCCTAAAATTCTGCTTTATATTTTTTGTCAATATTGTGCTATAACGTGGAGAAACCATTTGACTCGTTGTTTCTGGACAAACCATTTGATTCGTTGTTTCTGTGGTATACTGTCTGGTGGTAGTCATGTAACGTGGACAAACCATTTGATTCGTTGTTTCTGGACAAACCATTTGATTTGTTGTTTCTGTGGTATACTGTCTGGTGGTAGTCATGTAACGTGGACAAACCATTTGATTTGTTGTTTCTGTGGTATACTGTCTGGTGGTAGTCATGTAACGTGGACAAACCATTTGATTCGTTGTTTCTGTGGTATACTGTCTGGTGGTAGTCATGTAACGTAAACAAACCATTTGACTTTTTTTGTTTCTGATGATAGTGTGGTGCTGGTTTTCAGTGGCGAATTAACCACTACCCCAATCCCCCAGACTAATTTTATTAAAGACCCCCCCCCCCCACACTTTTTTTCTGATCTATACCGTACATCTCCTAATATTCGACCTGATTCCCTTTTCCAGCTGTGATCTCTATTATTGCTCTATGACTTTCTATCATTATACAGACCTAACACAAACTGTCACTATTTTGATTTTAAGCAAACTTATTATCGACTTCTGCAAATAAAATCCTGTATGAAATGTACCAAGCAGGCAAAGAAAAGCACAAAATAGCTCTAATGTTTTTTTTAGAAGTTCACTGGAGGTTAAACATACGAGTAGATCTGTGTCCATTCGGTTTGGAATCCTTTCTTATCTTTCCAGTTATAGTTAGAAGTAAATGTGGAATCAAACAACAACTTTCTGGGGGCCTCGTGTCCCCCCACCCCCCAACCACCCTCCAATCCGTCCGGGCACCTAGGCATCAGGTCTCTCAGCCTAATAAGTAGTCCGTCACTGCTGATCTTTACTCCAACTATGGCCCTGCTGGTGTGAAGTCTGAGAATCCTTGCAATGATCTACGAGTGAGATTGTTGCAGCAGATTTCAACTATCGAAGTTCTTTAGGAAAGTTTGAAAGCAAGGATTAGACATATGCAAAATTCAAAAGAGGGAGGGGGAGGTGGGAAGCTGTTCTGTTTATAATATCATATTATGAGGGGTGTCGGAAAGAACAGATAGAAATCCCTTAGTAGTACCAACTGCTAACACCAAGATCAGTGAGGTCGGTAAGCAGACAGCGCCAATGTTGCTATGCAGCCAGACGCGTGTCAAGATGGCTGCTCTGGTTCAAGCATACTTCAATGAAGACGTGCATTCTGAATACTACAGATCCCACTCCCCCAATTTGAAATACTACTGGCTCAATCTGTAAGCATGAACCATAAGAGTAGGTTGTCCTAACCCTTACAGTTGTTTTCAATTTTCTGACTAAGGGAATGAGTCATATGTAATCTAGCAGTTCACAGCTCTCTATTTGACTTTGACTTCCATGTATAAATAAAGGCAGGTGTTTTTAACTTCTCCAATGTGTTAGAGCACACTTGCTAAAAGCAGTTTTGGATTCTAGTTTGTTTATTAACTGTACAGAAGCTCACTTCTGAAAATGCTGTTTTCTGATCCACTGGCCAGTTTGTCTCACTCGAGCCATTCGAAAAAATCGTTTCATTCCTGCGAACTACTGTATGGAGACGGCATCGAGCAGTCTTTTGCCTGTCGCCCAATATGGGGTTTATTTTGTTCCTGATTTCATATATCAGAGTTGTCAATAGGGTGGTCTCTCTTGGAATCACCTCATTGTTCAAGAATCATTTGTTTGTTCTAGAATGAACTCTTTGTTCTGTGTTCATTTCCTTATTCTGGGGTTATTTATCTGTTGCAGTTTCACCTCTTTGTTCTGGATTCATTATCTTTGTTCTAGAAATATTTACTTATTCTAGGTTCACCTCTGTGTTCTGTGTTCACCTACTTTTTCCTCTATCAATCTCTTTCTTCTATTTTCATTTTTTTTTACTCTAAGTTCACTTCCTTTTTTCATAGGTTCACTCTTTATTCTGTGTTCATCTCTTTATTCCGTGTTCATCTATTTGTTCTGTGTTTACCTCTTTTTTCTAGGTTCACTCTTTGTTCTGTTTTCACATTCCTGTTCTGTGTTCACGGCCACAGAAAGTGGTGTCCAGACGGTGCATTACTTCGAGGCCCCCCGGGGGGGGGGTGTTCTCTGCTTTAAGACTGAGCACAGATAACTTGGGGCTACAGAGTGGAAAGAAGAATAAGAGGGGGCGCGTGGGGGGGGGGGAGGATGGAAGTGGGGAGCAGTGTACCTACTAACAACATTTCTCCCGGGAGTTGTCTGCCTATATTCACCTCTTTGTTCTAAGGTTTTTTTTTTGTTTGTTTTTGTTCTAGGTTCACTTCTTTATTCCGTATTCGCCTCTAAGTTCGCTGTGCACCTCTATCCTGTGTTCACTTTTATGTTCTGTATTCACTTTTATGTTCTGCATTCACCTCTATGTTCCTTGTTAAGCAAAATTTTCTGTATTCTGTATTCACCTCTGTATTCTGTATTCACCTCCATGCTCTGTATTCATCTCTATGTTCTGTATTCACCTCAGTGCTCTGTATTCACCTCTATATTGTGTATTCACCTCTATGTTCTGTATTCACCTCAGTGTTCTGTATTCACTTTTATGTTCTGTATTCACCTCAGTGTTCTGTATTCACCTTTATGTTCTGGATTCACAAACATATTTCCAGCTCTCATGTCGCCATATTTAACCTCTCAACATCTGAACCCACAAACTTGACTTACTTTGGGGGGGGGGGGGAATGTTTCTCTTCTAGTATAGATTTCCTCTCCTTTCTCTTGGATATCCGTTTCATCTTCAGGTTTCTGTTTTCATGTGCCCAAGGCAACGATCATTTGTTGCTGCTTGATTATTTTACAAATCAAATTCAATGTCATTTCACTTTAAAGCCTGTCTTCTTTCAGGCAATATATTTCCAATAAAATAAAGGTAAATTCTCTACATCATTATGTCCTGCTGTGATCGGCGCTGGCTATCATGTTCTTCCATTTCTCTGAAGTCTTTACCTTCTGGTGTGACTGGCGCTAGCTATAATGTTATTCCATTTCTCTGAAGTCTTTACCTTCTGGTGTGACTGGCGCTAGCTATAATGTTATTCCATTTCTCTGAAGTCTTTACCTTCTGGTGTGACTGGCGCTAGCTATAATGTTATTCCATTTCTCTGAAGTCTTTACCTTCTGGTGTGACTGGCGCTAGCTATAATGTTATTCCATTTCTCTGAAGTCTTTAGCTTTTGTAAAATATTTCCATTGAATTTCTTTTCCTCCTCTTTTCATTGCTTGTTTATCTCTGTCTTTTTCCACGATGAGTTATCTTGATATCTTGTTCTTTTTCTTTCAGCAGTTGCTGATTTCAACAGCTTTCCGGGCCATTGAGGCTCATTGCTGTAAGACAAGACTCGTCTTCATTCCTCTTCATCTTGTAACTTAGACCTGTTTCATTATTTACTTGCATGCAATCAGCTGCCTTCATAGAATAACCAGCATTCCCTCAACCATTGGCTCGCCAGCCATAAAGTACTAAAATGACATAGTTCGAAAAGTAACTTGTTAGATATTGTTAGAAATCGCTAGATGAGTTTACCACCTGCGGTTGTGGTGAGGATTTGTAGATTAAAATCTACTTAGCCTGAATGGAAGGACCACCGTGTTGATCATGTTACCTTTCGTGCCAGGTAAGTTACAAATTATTTAAATGTTTGTTTAATATATATATATATATATATATATATATATATATATATATATATATATATATATATATATATATTAGAAGATCTGTACTGAAAACTTTATTTTTGTTTATGTATATGTCTGTGTGTGTGCGGGCATGCGTGTGTGAGAGCTATTTTATTAGGTTAATTACTTCTTCTCTTTTACTTTGAATGTAAAAGTTTAATCTTACACTCTTTTGATATGTTTTTTTCCCTAATGTAATTTGTATACTTGTATTAGATCGAATGTGTGGGAAGAATAAAAGATGGAGTGATGAAGGGCAGGAATGAATGAATGAATAATCTGTATTTTTCAAGGGTAAAGAATTGGGCACGCAGGCCCGTCTTACATTCTGCCCTTCATCACTCCATCTTTCATTCTTCCCACACACTTGATTTAGTACAAAAATACAAAAATACAAAATAGGATGTAAGACGAGCCTGCGTGCCCAGTTCTTTACCCTTTAAAAATAAAGATCGTTCATTCATTCATTCATTCATTCATTCATTCATTCATTCATTCATTCTCTGTTCTTGATCTTTTCTTGCCAATTGTCGACTCCAAGAACGTGTATAATCTTACTGTAGGTTGTCTCCCCATCGTTCTCTAGGTCTACCTTTTGGTCTATTCCATCTCATCACTTCTGCGTGGGCCATATTTGTTTGTCTGTCCTCCCCCATTCTCTCTAAATGCCCGAGTTATCTCAGTCTGTCTGTTCCAAACGTTGAAACAGCCTAGAAGATGATATGCGCAAAAACTTTTGATAGTTTGTTTATCTCTTATTATTAGTACACTGCCTATCTGAGCAAATCTTTGCCCGCCACATGCGATTATGAATCAGATTAAAGTTAGAAAAATTGAATAAAATTTCCAAAAAGAACTGATAGAATATCCCTTAGTAGTACCAACTGATAAACCAAGGTCAGTGACGTCAGTAAGCAGATAGCGCCTCCGTCGTAAGGCAACCAGACACGTGTTAAGATGGCGACTCCGCTGCAGACATACTCCAAGGAAGGCGAGAGTTTTATTTATTCTGAGGAATATTGCTCGTGGTCAAAAGGATGCGACTCATGTAAATCTTCTGAGTTTAATGAAATTAGTCTTAAATCCCTCTTGAATACTAATGATCATACAGTCGAGATAATTCTGAATGGACCATGCGTGCATCTCATGTTTTTCTAGAAGGTCCAGTCCCTGGGAATGTTAGATAGGGGATTAAAATTTCGACCAATTTAAGAGTTAGCTCGCTGTTGTCGAGATTCTTCAGCTGCCGTGCGTGGAGCGGTGCTCCTCCCGGCCAATGAAGAAAGGTGCAAATGGGGTTGCCGCGCAGCATCACTGCGGAAAAGGTGGTAGAAAGGATAAAGCGAAGCAAACAGTCAAATCATGGCACCTCTGGTCTGGAGGTCGGCCACGTCCTGAGTGCAGTCATATCGGGTGAAATGCATGAACCGGCTTGTCCCAGAGGTTAAGACACTGCTGGCGAGACTCTTCGAATGCCGCGCGTGGAGTGAAGCTCCTCCCGGTCAAGGAAGAAAATGCGGAAAAGAAATAAGGGATGCTGTGCAGAGCCGATGTGAAAAGGTAAAGGAAAGGATAAAGTGAAATTTAATCGGTATGTCCAGTAGTATCGCTACGAGAGCTACACATACCACGGCGCCTCTGCTCTAGAGGCCGGCCACGTCCGAAATACACCTACACTGGTGAAATATGCCTAAACCGGCACACACCAGGGGTGGAACTTGATGGCTAGACATGTCATGCCACCTCCGCTCTAGAGGTCGGTCACGCCTGATATACACCCATACTGGTGAAATATGCCTAAACCGGCTCACACCAGGGGTGAATCTTGAAAGCTACGCATGGCACAGTACCTCTGCTCTAGAGGTCGGTCGCGTCCCAAACACGCCCATACTGGGATAATATGCCTAAACCGGCTCAACCCAGGGGTGGAAGTCACTAGTGTCGAGGATTCGTCCTCCTGGACAAAAGCTCCATCCTGGTCACAACTAGGAAGGGTAGCGGCCACGACCGCAAAATGCTGAAGTCGGAGACACTGGACCAGGGCAATCTAGATAGGCAACCACCTCTCACCCGGCGGGGATGTTTGCGTACCCTAATCACGCTGAGGTTTTCCGGTGAGAAAGCCAAACTCTGGACTGGATGGGCAACCACCTCTCACCCGGCGGTGATACACGGGTATCTCAAAACACGTCGAGGTTTTCCGATGAGAAGGTCCAACTCTGGCCTGGGTGGGCTGCCGCCTCTCACCCAGCGGGGATGCACTGATATCCTAAACACGTCGAGGTCTTCCGGTGAGAAAGTCCAACCCTAGACTAAACTGGTGCAACGAAAACCACGGTGTCACGCAATCCGCTTCAGAGACCCACCAAGAATACAGGCTAAAGCCCTGCGATACTCTGAACCCCTTGTGGTCCTTTCGGGGACCACACAGGAGATCACGGGACCCAACGAGGACCACAGGCGTAAATTCAGTAGGATCACAGTGCGGTCTTGGTGGTAGAAGCGAACGAAGAAGAAGAATTAGCTTTTGCTTGGTTGGGACGTAATGTTTTAGTTAGTTAATGTAACTGTAGAACTAGTCCTTGTCAGCCTAGTTAGAATGTTTGGGATTAAGAGTAGTTTTGTTAGAAATAGTGTGATAATTCATTTAGTATTCTGTGGGGGCTATGTTATTTCGAGATGTAAGCCATCTGGATTTTCTTTTTGTGTTGCTAATCAGTCTGAGGTTTGACATGACGTATTTTCACTAACAAGGAGGTCATCGGCCAACATCATCATCATCATGTGTCGTTAATGAAATGTTTTGTGATCGGCACTGGATGCACTTAGTCGACTGACTTAGCGACATTGTTGAAAGAATCCTGGGTTGAAAGTTGAGCATCGGTTAAAGAAGTTACGTACGAAGGGCCCACAAGTCTGAAGTACCATGAAGAAGTGAAGATTGAATGCCTGTAAATATAAACAACACATTCTACGAAAGTACAGCAGTACAGTTGGAGGTAGAGAAGAACGAAAATGACATTAGCATCATTCAAGTGCATTCATAGCTAAATCAGTCATCGTAAATGTCAATCGACAGCAATCTCCAATTACAATCACTATACATTATACAATTACACGAAGAAATAAGAAACAAAATATTTTCATTTGCGTCTTCTTTTTTTTTTTTTTTACACTATCATCCGATTCTTGTCCACCAGATTTCTTAATCCTTCGGACATACTCTGTGAAATATCTGCAGTGAACGGAGAGGAGACCATATTCAAGGATAAAAGAAGGCAATTCTTTGGCTATGTGGCATCTTGACATGAGCTATTCTCGGCCTATTCTTAGCGATGATGGTGCTGTCTGTTTTACTGATGGTCATTGATCTGGGTGCTAACAATCGCTGATAATAACTGATTTCTGTCTGTTCTTTCGGAAATTTTGTTCGCATTTTCAACTTTCATTCGATTCACTCTCATATATGCAAAAAGGCGAGTCAAATGACCTTTATATATATTTTTTTCGATGGTTACATTCTTTCACTTGCGGTTATTTTTTTTTTACTACCTCTCTTGTATATATCATCATCGTTAGGTGCCATGCCATTAGGCTTTGGCTGTAATACTTCTCCGTGTCTCTCGGTCCTTGAAAATTTCCATCAGCTCAGTTGATGATGTTTTATTGTGTCATCAACTTAGACTGTGCATGATTATTTTCCTCTTTGTCTTCCTCTGTCTCTTGTAATCACCTTAGACTGTGCGTATTCCTCTGTCTCTTGTCATCAGGTTAAACTGTTCATGATTGTTTTTCTCTTCATCTTCCTCTGTCTCTTGTCATCACGTTAAACTCCTTCATGATTATTTTCTCTTCGTATTCCTCTGTCTCTCTTCCCTTTCATCTTTCCTGTTTTCTGTGATGGTTTAAAGCCCTCCTTTTCTCATGATGCAGGGTACCCATGAGTTATTCACCTCATTATATACTAAAATATAGAATATACAAAAAGTGTTTTGTATCCCACAAGATGCATGTTGCCTTTACTTGCACTATCGCTATTTTTACTGTTTTGTCGCAAGGCATGATGGTATGCAGTGTTGCCAATCTCACAGGGAAAACTTTTGATGTCGATGCTACTACAGATGGAAATAAGAAGACAACCTTAAACCTCCTTGACTTGGACACCTCAAGGGAAAGGAAAGAGGGACAGGCCATTGGGGACATGGAGACGCATAATACATGAAGAACTAAAGGAAGCAGGAAAGACTTGGTTTGAGGTATCCTGACTTTCTCAGGACACGATTGGCTGGGGAACCTTTGTTGATGCCTTATGCTCCATGGGGAGTACAGAGGACTGATGATGATGATATGATGATGAATGTTACTACAAATTAACTCCAATACACTAGATTGCAATGATTTTTAAAAGACGACAATTTATTACATTAATGGAAAGGACAAAGTGAAGTTTAATCCGTATGTCAAGTAGTCTCGCAGCGAGAGCTACCCATACCACGGCACCTCCGCTCTAGAGGCCGGCCACGTCCTATGTATACCCATACTGGTGAAATATGCCTAAACCGGCTTAACCCAGGGGTGAAACTTGATGACTGCTCATGTCCTCTCTAGAGGTTGGTCACTTCCTAAACACGCCCATTATGGGATAATACGCCTAAACCGGCTCAACCCAGGGGTGAAACTTACTAGTGGCGAGGATTCGTCCTCCTGGACATAACCTCCGTCCTGGTCACAACTAGGAAGGGCAGCGGCCACGACCACAAAATGCTGAAGTCGGAGACACTGGACCAGTGCAGTCTAGACAGGCAACCACCTCACACCCGGCGGGGATGTTTGCGTATCCTAATCACGCTGAGGTTTTCCGGTGAGAAAGTCCAACTCTGGACTGAATGGGCAACCACCTCTCGCCCGGCAGGGATACACATGTATCTCAAAACACGTCGAGGTTTTCTGGTGAGAAAGTCCAACTCTAGGCTGGATGAACCACCACCTCTCACCTGGCGGGTATATGCTGACATCCAGACCAAGTCGAGGTTTTCCTGTGAGAAAGTCCAACTCTAGATTAAACTGGTGCAACGAAAACCACGGTGTCACGCAATCCCGCTTCTGTGACCCACAGAGAATACAGGCCCAAGCCCCGCGATACTCTGAACCTCTTGTGGCCCTCTTGGCGATCTCGTTTGGTCCTCTCGGGGACCACAGGAAGACAACGGGACCTATCGAGGACCACAGGATTAAATTCGGTAGGATCGCGGGGCGGTCTTGGTGGTAGAAGCGAACAAAGACGAAGAAGAAGAAGTAGAAGAAGAAGAAGAAGAAGATCACATTAATAACTTACGGACGCCCTGTATGTCCAATGAATGAAGGCTGTTGTTTTCTTATTAATTTAAATAGGTTCTGTTCTATATTTGCGTTTGTTCGACATTCTCTGTTTGTTATCTTAGCTGTCCATGATATTCTTAACGTTCTTCTAAGAAACCATATCTCTGTTGCCTCTAGCGATCTTTGCATTGATCTGTTGACTGTTCACTTCCATGGAATATGATAGGTTCAATATCGGTTCATTATATATATATATATCGGTTTTGTTTCAGTGATTAGATCCTTTTACTAGTCTTAACTGTTCGAGTTTAAGTTCTGAATTTCTTTGAGTCTGGAGTTGAGTGAGTCTCAGAAAGAAAGAAATGACAAAATGAGCAAAGAAAGAAAGAAAGAAATGACAATATGAGCAAAGAAAGAAAGAAAGGACTATATGAGTAAAGAAAGAAAGAAAGAAATGACAATATGAGCAAAGAAAGAAAGAAAGAAATGACAATATGAGCAAAGAAAGAAAGAAAGAAAGGACTATATGAGTAAAGAAAGAAAGAAAGAAATGACAATATGAGCAAAGAAAGAAAGAAAGGACTATATGAGTAAAGAAAGAAAGAAAGAAAGAAATGACAAAATGAGCAAAGAAAGAAAGAAAGAAATGACAATATGAGCAAAGAAAGAAAGAAAGGACTATATGAGTAAAGAAAGAAAGAAAGAAATGACATACGAGTAAAGAAAGAAAGAAAGAAAGGACTATATGAGCAAAGAAAGAAAGAAAGGACTATATGAGTAAAGAAAGAAAGAAAGAAAGAAATGACAAAATGAGCAAAGAAAGAAAGAAAGAAATGACAATATGAGCAAAGAAAGAAAGAAAGGACTATATGAGTAAAGAAAGAAATGACATACGAGCAAAGAAAGAAAGAAAGAAAGAAATGACTATATGAGCAAAGAAAGAAAGAAAGGACTATATGAGTAAAGAAAGAAAGAAAGAAAGAAACATACGAGTAAAGAAAGAAAGAAAGGAATGACAATATGAGCAAAGAAAGAAAGAAAGAAAGGACTATATGAGTAAAGAAAGAAAGAAAGAAAGGACTATATGAGCAAAGAAAGAAAGAAAGAAATGACAATATGAGCAAAGAAAGAAAGAAAGGGCTATATGAGTAAAGAAAGAAAGAAAGAAAGAAATGACAAAATGAGCAAAGAAAGAAATGACAATATGAGCAAAGAAAGAAAGAAAGGACTATATGAGTAAAGAAAGAAAGAAATGACATACGAGCAAAGTAAGAAAGAAAAAATGACAATATGAGCAAGAAAGAAAGAATGACAATATGAGCAAGAAAGAAAGAAAGGACTATATAGCAAAGAAAAAGAAATGACAATATGAGCAAAGAAAGAAAGAAAAGACGATAATATGCTTAAAAATAGAAAGTTAATATGGCATGAGTAAAAAAAGAAAGAAGAGATGCTATGATTAAAGAAAGAAAAAAAAAGACAACAGACAATCTGATAGAAATAAACACAAATATAACACACACTAAACTAATCAGATAACTCATAATCGAATATCACGAAAACATTTTCCTTACATAATCGGATAATATATCAGCCGGAAAAAAAAGAAACTGACAATACCAGCATAATCCAGTATACAAGTATCGATACTCCCAGGCGGTTAAAATGTTCGCTTGGATAATCTTAGGATTACTCATGGAAAATAGAACGAACAGACGGAGATAAAGCTAAAGCTATTTCTAAGAGAAATGGAACGTTTGTAAAGAAAGTAATGTTTCTCTTACTATTTATTTACGATAACTATCTAGTCCAGGAGATCGGGAAAGGGTGGGCCGGTTGTCTGTTCTTAACGGTACCCGAGGCTGCCATTAAGTTTGTTTGAGGTTCCAGACTGAGGTAATCGACCAGGCTTTTCTAGGGATGGATTCCCCCCCAACCCCCCGGGCAATGTTGGCCAGCACTTCAACACGAACGAGCGAACTTTATGTTTGAAATCACAAAGCGCTGAGTTCACTTATCTGTCTGATATTCTGCCAATCATTTCCCTGCTGCTTCTCCATCACGCACGGTCTGTATCTTTGCTTACATTTTTCACTTCATTAGCTCTGGACACGGGCTGATGAGCTTCGCGTGATATCCTATCCCCCACTCCCTCCCCACTCCCTTTATTCCCTGACATTTCTGTGTTCAAATACGTGTGGCGCACTACCGGTTGGTGTGTCTCACCTTGCCCGGTAAGTATTCTGTGTCCTCAGAAGCTGTTTTCCCGTGGCACTTGTGTGTCGGGTGCTTGTGTGTCGGGTGCTTGTATGTCGGGCACTTGTGTGTCTGGTACTTGTGTGTTGGGTGCTTGTGTGTCGGGTACTTGTGTGTCGTGTACTTGTGTGTCGGGTGCTTGTGTGTCGGGTACTTGTGTGTCGGGCACTTGTGTGTCGGGCGCTTGTGTGTCAGGTGCTTGTGTGTCGGGTGGTTGTGTATCGGGCACTTGTGTGTTGGGCATTTGTGTATCGGGTACTTGTGTGTCGGGCATTTGTGTATCGGGTACTTGTGTGTCGGGCATTTGTGTATCGGGTACTTGTGTGTCGGACATTTGTGTATCGGGTACTTGTATGTTGGGCACTTGTGTGTTGGGCGCTTGTGTATCGGGTACTTGTGTGTCGGGCATTTGTGTATCGGGTACTTGTGTGTCGGGCATTTGTGTATCGGGTACTTGTGTGTCGGGCATTTGTGTATCGGGTACTTGTCTGTCGGGCATGTGTGTATCGGGTAATTGTGTATCGGGTACTTGTGTGTCGGACATTTGTGTATCAGGTACTTGTGTGTCGGGCACTTGTGTGTCGGGTACTTCTGTGTCGGGTATTCAATGGAGGATGTCGGAAACGGATCACGAAATCAAATTCTTCAAAATAAGAGACCCCCCCCCCAAACACTTCTCTCATTCACAGTCAGAATATCACAAGTAAACTATACTTTTAACTGTGTAAATAGCGAATACTGGCTATATCGTTTATATGTATAAAATGCTGACAATCTCTCATTTATATACAATAAACTGACTTTCTAACTTGTATGTATAAAATGGCTGACAATCTCATATTCATTTATATATAATAAAATGACTTTCTAACTTATATGCACACAATGCTGACAATCTCTCATTTATATACAGTAAACTGACTTTCTAACTTGTATGTATAAAATGGCTGACAATCTCTCATTTATATATAATAAACCGATTTTCTAACTTCTATGTATAAATGCTAGTGAAGAGGATTAAAGAGAGAAAACTGAAATATTTTGGACACATTAAACGTCATGATAATTTAGAGAGGACCGTATTGGAAGGATACATAATGGGAAAAAGAAAAAGAGGAAGACCAAGACGAAGATGGCTGCAAGACATCGTTGACGATCTGGAAATGGATGCAACAGCAGCAGGCCATCTTGCTCACAACCGAGAAGCCTACAAGAGTGCTGTTTGGGAGGCAAAGTTCCGCAAGGGACATGCAAATGAATGAATGAATGAATGTATAAATGCTGACAGTCTCTTATTTTTATATAATACAGTGAGTTTCTAACTTATATGTATAAAATGCTGGCTACCTATCCTATGCAAGATACATAGTACAGCGGCCACAGGGCGGCGCCTGAGCCCCCAGCAGCAATGAGTGTGAGAAGACCCCCCCTTGCAGATTATTAACTGGATGTATCCAGTCTTAACCAGAATATTCCAGAGCCGACCAAACGTTTCACGCTGCCTTGTGTTTTAAGATTTTCATGCATACATATCTGAAATGTTTGTGGCGGGGCTTGAAGACGCAGCCCCTGGCAGCGGACGCCAACCCAAGGGCCTGCATGGTTGGGCCAGGGCTGGCGAACCACAGCAGACCATGATGACCCTGTCCACTGAGTAGCCTGCTCAGAGCGATCGCTACAATCCCCATGGTGACGGAGTCTGTTAAAGAACTATTGCAGTTCTCTGCTTTTTACTACACTCCGGGTCTGTTGAAATAACTTAAGGAGACCACTCCACGTATGTGCTTCATCATCATCATCATCATCATCATCATCATCAGCAGCAGCAGCAGCAGCATCATTCACTCCCTTGAGAGCTTACGCCACAGATAAAGGGTCTCCAGTCATCCCTGTTCTTGGAATTATTCTCTGTTTCCTTCCATGTGCATCCCTTGTCTCTGAGCACTGTCATAATTTCTCTTCTCCAAGTAAGTCTAGATCTTCCTCGTTTTCTATTTCCTTGAGGATTCCATGTCAGTGCCTGTCTTGTTATGTGTGTGTCAGGTTTCCTAAAAGTGTGGCAAAACCACTTCCACTTCCTAGACATGATTTGTAGGTTCATAGGTTCTTATTCTGCCCTTTCCCAGACCTCCTCGTTCCCGATCTTGTCCTGCCATTTAATGTTTAAAATTCTCCTCAAGCAGTAGTTCATGAATGTTTATATCCTCTGTTGTATTGTCTTGGTCATAGCCCATGTCTCTGAACCATCTACTGTAGGACAGTCTTTACGTTTGTATTGAAAAGCTTGTATTGATGTGCTTCAGTGTCTTGGAAAATATGTGTATATGTTGTCGTGTCGATGTGGTAAAGATAATGTTGACTGAAACTTATGATGATTGATTTGATTACGAATGCACTTAAATGATATAATGTCATTTTTTGGGTTCTTCTCTACCTCACATGGTACTACTGTACTTCGTTAGAAGGTGATATATATATCTTCACTGCTCCATGGTTAGCTTCTGACTTGTGGGCCTTTTCGTATATAACCCCCTTTAACTAATGCTCATCTGACAACCCAAGATTCTTTCAACCATAACGCTAAATCACTCGACTAAATGCGTCCATTGCCGATCATAAAAACATTTAATAAACGACACATTGATGATGATGATGATCACCAATGGGTTCATGTTAGTGAAAATATGCCATGTTACACCTCAAACTGATCAGCAACACGATAACAAGAAAATCAAGACGGCTTACATCTCACAAAAAGATGGCCGCCACAGGATACTAAAATGAATTATCACTCTATTTCTAACAGAACTACTCTTAATCACAAACATTCTACCCGACGCTGACAATCACTAGTTCTTCAGTTACATGAACTAACTAAAACAATACGTTCTAACACGATAAAAGCTAACTCTCAACTGATGGAAATTGTTATCCCATGTCTAACATTCCCAGGGACTGGACCTTCTAGAAAAACATGAGATGCACGCATGGTCCATGCAGAATTATCTCGACTGTATAATCATTAGTATTCAGGGGGATTTAAGACTAATTTCATTTACACTCAGAATATTTACATGAGTCGCATCTCTTTAACTGTGAGCAATATTCCTTACATCTTCATTACATTGGCTGCAAAGAACATCTTGGCTTCAGTTCGAGGAAGAACATTTCCACAGCTACACACAAATGCAAGAGAAACTTCATATCTTAAGCAAGAAGTCAGCTAAACTGGGACTACATATTAACAAGCAAAAAACAAAGATAATGAAAAGTAATAGTGCAAACAATAGCCTCATGATAATCGAGGGAGTGCCAGTTGAGGAAGTAGAGTATTTCACATATTTAGGCAGCATAGTGGATAAATACGCGGGAACAGAAAAGGATGTTAAAGCTAGAATAACCAAGGCCAGGACAGCATTTATCCAACTTAACAAAATATGGTCATCTAAGAGCATCAAAACTAGAACAAAACTTAGGCTTTTCAATACAAACGTAAAGACTGTCCTACTATATGGTTCAGAGACATGGGTTATGACCAAGACAGTACAACAGAGGATACAAACTTTCATGAACTACTGCTTGAGGAGGATTTTAAACATTAAATGGCAGGACAAGATCAGGAACGAGGAGGTCTGGGAAAGGGCAGGACAAGAACCTATGAACCTACAAATCGTGTCTAGGAAGTGGAGGTGGATTGGCCACACTGTGAGGAAACCTGACACCAACATAGCAAGACAGGCACAAACATGGAAACCTCAAGGAAATAGAAAACGAGGAAGACCTAGACTTACTTGGAGAAGAGAAATTATGACAGTGCTCAGAGATAAGGGATGCAGGTGGAAGGAAGCAGAGAATAATTCCAAGAACAGGGATGACTGGAGAGTCTTTATCCGTGGCCTGTGCTCTCAAGGGAGTGAAAGGCGATGATGATGATGATGATGATGGTGATGATGATGATGATGATTTCCACCCGTTTTTGTTTTTTTTTTGGAGCGTATTCTGACCTACATGTCAAAATCCATGGCAATTTGTGCCATCTAATCAACTTGTTCTTTAGCCGAATACGGAAACGTGCACGCATGTTCATGTATGAGTATTTTTTTTTAAAGACTTGCCGATATAAACCTCCTTTTCTCCTTTATATACAGCTAGACAGGATATGGTAAGATTCTTAGCTCCAGATTAATGTCTGACCTTTGCATGTCCTACCGGAAAATAAATAATCGGAGAGAAATATCTTTCCTGTCGGGGACAGAACAGTTATTGATTTCTTCACACAAGAGATCGATGATTTAAGCAGAGCGTAACAGATGTAGAATATTAAATCTTCATACAATATCTCCCCCAGAAAGGCACTTAGTTAAAGACAGGGGATGTATAATCCACGAGAAATTGGATATTTAACGGCTGCATTATGACAATGAAGCCAGATTTATTAGAAAGAATTAAATTATCTCATTCAGATCATGAATAATTTAGATTGTCCGTCGTTGATGTACATGTATCCGAGCCTTGGGTTTTTTCCTTCAATATTATTCCCCCACAGAGTTCTATAATCAGCACAAATACCCGTGCTAGGTTGACCCGTGCTAGATTGACCCGTGCTAGGTTGACTGGGTTTTCCGGGTGAGATAAAGTATTTCTTGCCAAGATCATACCTAACCTCACTAGGCTGTTTCTACTGACAGGCTGTTGTGCACATTCAGGCAAGCAAGCCGTGGTTCCCAAGACGGCGTGCCTTGTGCTGGAGCTCGTCTGACGCGTCATTTCCACTGTAACCCACTTCCTGTCCGACACGATGCATAGACTTCAACATCCTAATAGCATTGGCTGTGAAGAACAACAGTTCGCAGTTCAAACCATATGAGAACAAGAACAATGGTGGAAGAGCGACCGTCCAAGAACGTTTCGTGTCAACGCTTTGACCTCACAAGATTAAACGTTATCCATGTATCAGTGATACCTCACCAGATCTATTATTCTTGGCTCTTTCTGAGTAAAAGCCTGTTTATAGTCTATGTACAGCCTGTTTATAGTCTATGTACAACCTGTTTGTAGTCTATGTACAGCCTGTGTATAGTCTATGTAAGCCTGTTTATAGTCTATGTACACCCTGATTATAGTCTATGTACAGCCTGTTTTTAGTCTATGTACAACCTGTTTGTAGTCTATGTACAGTCTGTTTGTAGTCTATGTACACCCTGTTTATAGTCTGTATACAGTCCGCTTAGAGTTTGTCTCAGCCTGTCTATAACCTGTCTACAGTCTGCTTATATTTTGTCTCAGCCTGTCTATAACCTGTATACAGTCTGCTTAGAGTCTGTCTCAGCCTGTCTATAACCTGTCTACAGTCTGCTTAGAGTTTGTCTCAGCCTGTCTATAACCTGTATACAGTCTGTTTAGAGTTTGTCTCAGCCTGTCTATAACCTGTCTACAGTCTGCTTATAGTTTGTCTGAGCCTGTCTATAACCTGTATACAGTCTGCTTAGAGTTTGTCTGAGCCTGTCTATAATATGTATACAGTCTGCCTATAGTTTGTCTCAGCCTGTCTATAACCTGTCTACAGTCTGCTTAGAGTTTGTCTGAGCCCGTCTATAACCTGTTTACAGTCTGCTTAGAGTTTGTCTCAGCCCGTCTATAACCTGTCTACAGTCTGCTTAGAGTTTGTCTCAGCCCGTCTATAACCTGTCTACAGTCTGCTTAGAGTTTGTCTCAGCCCGTCTATAACCTGTCTTCAGTCTGCCTATAGTTTGCCGACAATATATCTGTGGTTTGCATACATCCTGCTTATGGTCTGTCCACAGTCTGTCTATATTTTGTCGTCAGTCTGTCTTTTTAGCCTTTCTACACTCTGATTATATTTTGTCTCCAGTCTGTCTCTAGTTTGTTTAAGGTCTGTTTATAGTGTCTATAGTCTGTTTAGAATCGTCCATAGTCTGTCTAGAGCCTGTCCACATTATGTCTATAGACCTCTACAGTCTGTCTACAGCCTGTTTACACTGCTTCTAAACGCGCTGAAGACTGCGCTACAAGAGGCTCTAGCAGACCAGAGATACAGATGTATGGTGTAGTTTTAGAACAAAAGAAGACAGAAAGAAACAAAGCAGAGATAGAGATATATGGGGTAGTTTTATAACAAAAGAAGACAGAAAGAAACAAAGCAGAGATAGAGATGTATGGTGTAGTTTTAGAACAAAAGAAGACAGAAAGAAACAAAGCAGAGATAGAGATGTATGGTGTAGTTTTAGAACAAAAGAAGACAGAAAGAAACAAAGCAGAGATAGAAATGTAAGGCGTAGTTTTAGAACAACAAAAAAAAATAGAAAGAAATAAAGGTGAGATAGAGATGTATGGTGCAGTTTTAAAACAAAAAAGACAGAAAGAAACAAAGCAGAGATAGAGATGTATGATGTAGTTTTATAACAAAAAAAGATAGAAAGAAACAAAGATGAGAAGGAATGGCAAAAGAGGCAGAGGGAAGCGCACACGGAAGTGTAAAATAAACAGCAGAACAACAATCTTTCGATGATACACTTTCATCAATGATGACGAAAACAACGAAACAAATATACACACATTGTTGGTTAATGTCCAGAAATTCTTCCAAAACAAGTGCCCACGTACTTGCAGGACACAGTAAACAAGAGAATCTCTGCCAAATAAGTGTCATTTTGTTTTGTTTCCTATTTTCGTTGTCTGTGATAAAGCCACGTGGCTGAAATTTTGGTTTGTTATTGTGTGCTTTACAGTTCAGGTCTTCCTTCTTACTTATACTTCTATCTCTTCGTGCAAAACTACACCAGTCACATCCCCAGTCTGTTGTGGTGTCTGGTACCTCTGTCTGTTGTGACCAGCGTCTGGTACCTCAGTCTGTTGTGACCGGTGTCTGGTACATCAGTCTGTTGTGACCAGTGTCTGGTACCTCTGTCTGTTGTGACCAGTGTCAGGTACCTCAGCCTGTTGTGACCAGTGTCAGGTACCTCAGTCTGTTGTGACCGGTGTCTGGTACTTCAGTGTGTTGTGACCAGTGTCTGGTACATCAGTGTGTTGTGACCAGTGTCTGGTACCTCAGTCTGTTGTGACCAGTGTCTGGTACCTCAGTCTGATGTGACTGGTGTCTGGTACTTAAGTCTGTTGTGACCGGTGTATGGTACATCAGTCTATTGTGATCAGTGTCTGGTACCTCAGTCTGTTGTGACTGGTGTCTAGTACCTCAGTTTGTTGTGACCAGTGTCTGGTACTTCAGTCTGTTGTGACCGGTGTATGGTACATCAGTCTATTGTGATCAGTGTCTGGTACCTCAGTCTGTTGTGACTGGTGTCTAGTACCTCAGTTTGTTGTGACCAGTGTCTGGTACTTCAGTCTGTTGTGACCGGTGTCTGGTACCTCAGTCTGTTGTGACCGGTGTCAGGTACCTCGGTCTGTTGTGACTGGTCTCAGACACTTGTCACTTGTCACAACAGACTGAGGTACCACCTCTCAACAAGCTCAAGACTGGCCCCAGCCCACACGTGGCACATGTGGCCCCAGTAAGATGACTTTGTGCAGGAACGCCCAACATAAGAGGAACTGAGAAAACAGATGTGGCCAACATCTGTAGCAGCTCAAGGAAAGCTTTATGGGGACCTACACCAAGTTCCGCCGATCAGCAGTTTCTTCAGAAGCATGCAAGGTGACGTCTGGGAATGACTGAAGGTCTATATACGGTAAAGTAAGAGAACACAGTTTTGTAGGATTAGACCTGGAAAAAAAATCGTAAACAAAGCACTTTTAGACGTGAGAGAAAGAAAAATCACAAGAGAATTACCTGAGATTGGTACCATGGACTCCACTAGGATGATTAGTCGCCTAGCCACGAGAGAACAGCGAACTAACGAACTACACTATCCAGCACCACGCCAAAAACAAAAACAAAAAGGTGTTTGAAAGCGAAGTTATTAGTATATAAGCATTGGGAACATAAGTAATTTCATTTGCCACAACCAATACCAGTCCTCCGTAGCTAAATCGCTAAAGACTCACTTCAAAACTGCAGTGCCAACTGGAAGATCACGGGTTCAATCCCGGGACCGAAAAAAAAGCAACAACTCACGTCTTCCTCTGGGGGTCATGACCCAGAGGGGCCCACCCCCTATCTTTTTTTAGTGTCAGTAATAGGGCCGAAACACTTGTCTGGGGGGAGGGAGGTACTTCCTCTGATGATCTGAAGGAGTTTTGTTGTTCCGCTCTCTACAGTAGAGAGTTTCCTGCATATCTTAGACACCACCCGGAAAGAAGAGAGGTCATAACACAGAAATTCCGTAGCTTAGACTCTGCAGATAGTAACTTTTAAGACATAAGTATACACACGGTCTCCTGCCATGTCTAGTGCATACTGGACGACAACAACAACAAACGAACGAATACTTTTGACATAAAGTTAGACGTTCAAGATTATTCGACTCAAACGTAATATCCACCCTCATTTATGCATGCGAAAGCTGGAAAACAATAAAAGAAACAGACAAGAAATTAGACTCTTTTGAAAACAAATGCCCAAGGAAAATACTCGGTATAAAATGGAACGAATTCAGTAACAAAACGCAGAGAGATCAGAACAACAACCTGTCTCATAGGTGATCAGAAAAAAAGGAGATGGACATACACTGTACATCGGTCACGTGATGAGAAGAAACAATCAGAGAATCCCAAAAAACAAGCTATCAAGTGGAAGGAACAACAGGCCGAAGAAAAAGAGGTCGACCACGTGAAACTCTAAAGAGGACATTGTTAAGAGAGGCCAAATTAGTAGGCATAAAATCCCTCGATGAGGTTGAATAGCTCGCCAAAAAAAAAAAACAGGAAAAATTGGCGAACTACCACGTGACTACCATGTAACTACTAAGTGACGTTTAACGGCGCGGGAAGGACGTACGAAGTAAGATGTTAGAAGTTACATTTCTTGTGGATCATACAGCCGCTGTACTTCAACAAAAATACTTGATCTTAATTACTTGAAAATGTAGCATTCTACACTGATTACGTTCTTCTTACATCATGGCTGTCTGCTGTGAAGAAAATCGATAACGGTGCAGTTTTTCTGACCGAAGGAAATTACTTCTATCTCTTCCAGTAGATAAGAATTCTCTCTGGTGCTACAGAGGACTTGCACTGGAGCTGGGGTCGTGCATTCAAGGAATGTGGCACTCTCATAGTGAGCAGTGATACTGGCTCTAAAATTATATTAATAGATTCGAATTATTTCGTTTAAGCAAAACCAACACGAGGCTGACATGGCATTCTTGCCAGAGTTACTGTGGGTCAAGGCCCGGCCATCGGAGACGTCGCAGCCGCCCAGCTGTAGGAAATGGGTACCTGACTCCTACTAGAGCCGTGAAATGTAGCTCTGACTACATCAAGATATCGCGTGCCAGCAGGTCAAGGGAAGACACCACGGACATCAACTCCTGACATCTATGTTAGCCACATTTTGGTCATGTAGAAGGTTTCAAACAAAATCAAGTACATGTCAAATGCGAAAGCCTAGCGTATGAAAATATCTCAGTTGGTTGTTCATAAATATCGGCTTCGTTGGCTCAGTTGTTAGATGCACCGTATACTAATCTTATGGTACCATGGTCAAGTCTCAGCAGTGGAATTTTTTTTTTTCCAGTATCATCATACCAAAAAGGCCCCGGGGTCCACCCAGCCTGTAAAAATGGGTACCAGAAAAGATCTGGGAGGGTAACTTGGGCAGGTTTCGTAATCATCATCATCATCATGTGCCGTGCCGACCGGAGTTGGCTATTATGCTTCTCCAGAGTACCCGATCCTTCATGCAGGCCATCAGTTCAGTTGGTGATCTCCTCTCACACCATCCCGTCAGACTGTCCAGTATCATTTCTCTTGGTCTTCCTCTTGATCTTCCTCCTTCTATTTTTCCTGTTGTTATAATATTTTCAATGCCCCCTCTTCTCACTGCATGTCCTATGAAAGTACATTGTCTCTCTCTTATCTTTTTGACAAGATTTTTTTGTCTCTCCAGCTCTTCTCATACATTCTTCATTAGTTATTTTTGCTGTCCAGGGGATTCGCGACATTCTTCTAATAAACCACATTTCTGCTGCTTCCAATGATTTTTGTGCAGACCTGCCTATTCCCCATGGTAGTACTGACCACATCACTTTTTCATACGCAGAAGGTAATGGACCTTATCCCCATTATGTTTTAATGGCATGGAAACGGATTTTACCGTTAGCTTGTTCATAAATGTAACTAATGAAAGTCAAAAGTAAAAGTTAATCAATCTTACCCAGAGCAGTGTTTCCGTACTTACTTCCAGGCAAGAGTGATTTTACCAGCTCCGTATAAGCTGAGGAGCACAAGTTTACAGGCAGATTCGTAGGACTATAAACCCTTAATTTTCCGCTGGGGTCCCCTGGTTCGAGTCCCAGGTCAAGTTCCTTCTCTCAAGTCTAAGGTGGGTTGTCTGGAATGCCAAGTAGAAAAATCGAAGGAAGAAGAGACAGAGGAAGACAGAGAGAGAGAGAGAGAGAGAGAGAGAGGAGAGAGAGAGAGAGAGAGGTTGCTGGATGGGCTGTCAGTGTGGCTAGGAAGAAAGTCACCGGCGGATCTCAAAATCAACGCAAAAGACAGGGAATTGTGGCGAGAAATGTTCGCCTACGCCACGCAGCGTGGCACTTAGAACTCGAATGCTAACCAGACAACACTGCTACATCACTATACCTGGCGCGACCAGACAACACTGCTACATCACTATACCTGGCGCGACCAGACAACACTGCTACATCACTATACCTGGCGCGACCAGACAACGCTGCTACATCACTATACCTGGTGTGACCAGACAACGCTGCTACATCACTATACCTGGCGCGACCAGACAACGCTGCTACATCACTATACCTGGCGCGACCAGACAACGCTGCTACATCACTATACCTGGCGCGACCAGACAACGCTGCTACATCACTATACCTGGCGCGACCAGACAACACTGCTACATCAGTATACCTGGCGTGACCAGACAACGCTGCTACATCAGTATACCTGGGGAGACCAGACAACGCTGCTACATCAGTATACCTGGGGAGACCAGACAAAGCTGCCAGTCGGTTCTGAGCTAGGTTTTTCATTTCTATTCAAATTCTCAAAGGTGACTGGCGAGGAAATTTCAACGGCTGCCCACGTAAACACTGAGCTAGGTTTTGAGCTGTTACCTTCTGACAACAATCTTTAACTCCCTTCACTACAATCATATTACCTCCCCTGTTCGTGGGCTGGCTTATCTAGATGAAAGCCACAGATGTGCGGTCTATGATCAAAATACACCAAAAGATCTTTGTTCAGCCTACTGACTATTGATATGTGTCAATCAGAAAGATGGATGGCTTCATGGCCATACCTCTTCCAGACTTCTCTCGCTGGGGCAAGGCTATGATACACACGGACGATTATCTGATTTCCTCTTCTTTTTTTTTTTAAGAGTCCGAATTTATTTTCACAGATGTCACTTCAAGCTCCTTACAGATGGTCCTACTGGAGAGAGCCTTGAAATATAGACATAAACTCACAAAAAGATGCCAATCTTTTCTCTACTATGCGCGATAGCGCGGCCGCGCACATAAAAATATCAAACCGCGTACACAAAATTATCATGCCGCGCACAATTTTTTATTTTGCTATGCAAAAATAAATTAAAAAAAAAACGTTACTTTTATTTTTAAATTTCTTGATGTTTTTTTTTCTTTTGTGCTTACAAAAAAATCTCGCTGAAGAAATACACGATAGCGCTATATGAGTTTGTTTGCACAATTTCTGACCCCGAGGGAGTTCACAGGCCCCAGATTTGTAGCTGGTGCTTAAACATAGTCAGTTAAGCCCATATTTATCCACAGAAACTCATTTCAGATTCCCACTGATGATAGGACTGGGGAAAGGGAAGGGAGAGGAAAGGAGGGGGGGGAGTGGGGTGTGGAGGGAAAGAAGAGAGGAGGCGAACAACGAAGTTGTTTATAAAGCGAAGAAAAATACTGTAAAATGTGAACAGTTCGGATTGAGTCTTTCAAAGTTCTCCCCAGACTAACTAAATATCTTCACGCCAGTAATCTCTGTTCTGTCCAGCCACTCTTTCGGTTTCTTTTTTCTTGTTGCCTCTTGTCCTTTCTTTCCATGTTTATACTTTTATCCGAAGAAAACTCATTTGTCTTCGTAATTATCATCATGTGCCAGGTCATCTTATTTCTAAATATCAGACTAAAAGTCGGCGATCTTTCTTTTATCCGACTTCATTAATCCGTCTTCATTTATTGTCCGCCTACTTTTGCCGACCGCCTACTTATAAAGTCCTGCTACTGTTCGAGTCTAAAACCCCTTGGCTCCATTTTTAACCTTTTTTTTTTTTAATATCTGCAGTCAGAAAAGATCTTCAGGCAATTTTGTCTGTGGAATACGTGGGTGTCACTCGGAGATTAGTTGGTCAGTGATTAGCCACCACACGGCAACGCGCATGCGCGGAAGTGGATAGAAACTGACGCTGGTGTAGTCGAGAGTTTCACATCAGATTAATAAAAAAAAGTGGCTTTGTTAAAAGTTTATTTTCCGGAAAAGTCGTAAGAATGCTGCATCCAGATTTTTCCAGCACAGCCCCCACACCACCCCCTCCCCCCCCCTCCCGGGTGCTCTGGTACCGATAAAATCGACAATTTATGATTTTGTGAACTATTTTCATGATACCAGCAGCGCTTATAAGAGGCGTAGAAACGGCCGACTGTCCATTATGATGCCATCTTTTCGTGAAGAAAATTTACGTCACCTTTCTACGGTTGTCACAAATAGGTAGTAGTTTAGTCCTCGTACGGGAGGGCTAGAAAACACCTTAAGCTGAGACTATAACAGAGTTTGAATAGTGCAAGAACTGAGACATTCGGATTTTGACAAGCGCCTTGCCCGCTGCCGCTGGTTTTAAGACATTCACACACAACAATGTAACCAGGACACTTAATAAGCGCTTTTCTACAGTGACAGTGCCTGGTTCCATTTAAGTGGATATGTAACCTGTCAGAAAACTCGCACCTGGGCTGTTGAAAAAACCCCATACACACATTGCACGACGTTCAAGTTCATGGTCAGAAATTTGGAGTGCGATGTGCCAAGTCTAAACGGCCAATCGTGGGGCAATTCAGTTGTGTACGGAGACATCATCTATCAATATGTGGCATTGCTTGAGAGAGACGAACGTTATTGTGAGGTTCAACAGGACGATGAGCTTCGACAGTACCGTACTTCAAATAAGACTCTTGAGATGCTCCGTGAATTCTTTCACGATCGACTGTTCCAGAAAAAAAAAAACTTGTGGTCTCCTCATTCACCTGAATTATGTTCCCCGCCCCCTCCCCAGATTGTTGCTTGTCGGGCTATCTGACAGAGAAAGTGTACCACGGCAACCCTTACACCCTGCACCACAACATCTCTCACACCTTGTACCACAACAACCCCCCTCACAGCCTGTACCACACATCTCTCACACCTTGTACCATAACAACCCCCTCACACCTTGTACAACAACAACCATTAACACCCTATACCACAACAACTCCCTCACACCCTGTACCACAACAACCCCCTCACACCCTGTACCACAACAACCTACTCACACCTTGTACCACAACAACCCCCTCACACCCTGTACCACAACAACCACCTCACACCCTGTACCACAACAGCCCCCTTCACAGCCCGTACAACAACAGCCCCAACACACCTTATACCACTGCAGCCCTCACGCACTCTACCACAACAACCCTCACATCCTGCAAGAGCAGACCAAGAACATTATCAGAGCCGTGACAAACATCACGCCCAACACAGAAAAGAGTGTTAGCTAACATGTGTCGTTAGGTCACTTTGTGTACCCAAGAGAATGGTGGACATTTTCAGCTTCTTATATATTTTTATTACACACTAGAAGAGTTTGGATTTAATCATAATTCCAGCAGGTTTTAGTCATAGTTCACCGTTTTCATGGAATCAGTTTTTGAAATTACAGTCCGGGTGCTTTAGACTCACCGTGTTACTTGTATGTAGATAAGTCCAGGATAAAAGGGCAGGCGCGCGCGCACATCACACACCACACACGCACATGTCTTGTCGTGTTGTGTCTTGCTTATTCCTGGTCTCACGAGTTGGCGTTCTTTGCAGCCGATGAGGTGAAAGTGTTGAGGCGCAGCATAGTGTCGGATTGGGAGCGGGTCACGTTGGTTATTTTTTTTCAAGCCTCTGAATGAAGCTAAAAAACAGAGGGGCTGGAATGCTTCTGTAGCAGACTCCACTACCATGGGAACAATTGCGGTTTCTGCCCATTTAACCGTCTTAGGCCTGTCGCTCGGGGGTACCAACGGAGAGGAGGGTCTTGGTCGATATGGTAAGCCAACCCTGATGCTCTCATTTTAGCTGTGGGTCGCTGATTGCCATATCGGACAACGTCTTCCTATTTGGACTTTGCCCCAAAGCTTTCATGGTGTTGTAATGGTGGCAACCGGCAGAAAAGCTTTGATCGTAACATGGGATTTTCTTTAAATTATGTTTATTCTTTCATAAGATACATTTTATATTATTCATACACAGTCTAACTCTCTCTTTCTCTCTTTCTTCCTCTCTCTCTCTCTCTCTCTCTCTCTCTCTCTCTCTCACAGGGAAGCAATCAAACAAAAAATAGACTACCAGGAAAAACTAATAAATAACTTGACGTGACAAAAACTTAGGAGAGTTTTTCCAACTCTTATTTACACACAAAAAACTTCTCTACAAATCACAAATTCAGTAATCCGGCATCTGTAATCCACGCAAATTACTTCAAATGACAACCAAGCTAATATCATTCACTTGCATGTCCCTTGCGGAACTTTGCCTCCCTAACAGCACTCCTGTAGGCCTCTCGGTTGTGAGCAAGATGGCCTGCTGCTGCTGCATCCATTTGCAGATCGTCAACGATGTCTTGCAGCCATCTTCGTTTTGGTCTTCCTCTCTTTCTTTTTCCCATTATGTATCCGTCCAATACGGTCTTCTCTAAATTATCATGACGTTTAATGTGTCCAAAATATTTAAGTTTTCTCTCTTTAATCCTCTTTACTAGCCAGCCTTCTTCAATATTAAGCTCTTGTAGTATAGATATATTTGTTCTTTTTTGTGTCCACGATATTTGGAGAACTCTTCTGTAGCATTTACATTCAAAGGCATTTATATGTTTCTCAGCTGTTTTGTTAAGTGTCCAGGTCTCACAGGCATATGTTGCGATGGGAAAGATGCATGCCCATTGATACAAATTTCAGCTGCCTTGTTTGATTTGTCAGTTGCCATCAATTTAATTTTCTTTGTATTAAGATAAAGGTTCTGCTCTTAGCTGTTCTTACGGACTGACATAATTAGTTTTTCCATTCCTTTTTGTGTTGTGGACAGCAACACTGTGTCATCAGCATATCTAATCTCTGGTATTTCATAACCTCCAATTGTTATGGCATCGTAATATTCTTTGTCTACATCTTCTCTAACATTCCTCATTATATTTTCAGTATACAAGTTAAATAAGTAGGGTGACAATATGCACCCCTGACGGACCCCTTGTTTTATGTCAAACCAAGTTGTTGTTTCACCATTTATTCTTACTGCTGCTTGTTGGTCTAGATACAGCATTGATGTAATTGTATCAAATTTGTTGGAAATCCCATTTTTTTCCATTATTTCCCAAAGTTTCTGGTGTTGTACACAATCAAATGCCTTTGAGTAGTCTATAAAGGATAAATATAGATTCACATTAAACTCTCTGCATTTCTCTATTATTAATCTTATATTGAATATATGATCTCTTGATACTCTTCCTTGTCTCAAACCAGCTTGGACCATATTGACTTCTTCTTCTATTTTCTTTCGAAGTCTACCCATTCATTATGATTTTTAACAGAATTTTACTAGCATGACTAATCAGGGCAACAGTTCTGTAGTTGGTGCATAATTTCAGGCTACCCTTTTTTGGCAGTGGTATGAATACAGTTCTTTTCTATTCTTATGGCCACATACCTGAATGCCTTATCTTTTTACACAGTTAAGCCAAGCTAATAAAGAAACATAATAAGAGAACAATACAGTGCTCCGATTTATATATAGCAAGTTTATTTCGTAAACTGTTGTGTATATGAATAATTTAAACAAATCCCGGAAAAATGGCTTTTACAGGATTCGTAAATCTGTGTACTTTTGTAGCTTTCTTTTTTAATTACAGCAGTGTAAAGACATAAACATTTTTCTTCTTCTTCTTCTCACTCTTCTTCCGCTTCGTCGTCGTCGTCGTCGTCATCGTTATCATCATCATCATCATCATCATCATTATCGTCGTCATCATCATCATCATCATCATCTTCTTCTTCTTCTTCGTCTCCTCCTTGTGGATCCATCACCGTACTTTCAGATTAGAAATCCTACCACACGCACCTTTTTCTACAACAGCAAAATAAAAATGGAATGTCCATGATGGTAATAAAAAAAAACTGGAGCATCATGAAAACATCCACGTCTCAAGAGGAAATTTTTTAATGGCTGCAGAAAAGTTAAAAAGATAAATAGAAAGATGGGTCTTTAGCACTTCCTCAGACAGTACAAACATAACAGCCAAGTTAAACTGAAATTTGACAAGTGTCTTCTATAATGTCCACAGTTCTGTAGGACAAAATCTAGCAAATGCCTTCTATAATGTCCACAGTTCTGTAGGACAAAATCTAGCAAATGCCTTCTATAATGTCCACAGTTCTGTAGGACAAAATCTAGCAAATGCCTTCTAATAATGTCCACAGTTCTATAGGACAAAATCTAGCAAATGCCTTCTAATAATGTCCACAGTTCTCTAGGACAAAATCTAGCAAATGCCTTCTAATAATGTCAACAGTTCTGTAGGACAAAATCTAGCAAATGCCTTCTATAATGTCCGCAGTTCCGTAGAACAAAATCTGTCGCTCTGAATGATTTAAATGATGAATGAAAGAAGGGAGAAACCATTATTCTCCAGGTGTTAAGAATTAGAGCACACAGGTTTACATTCTGCCCTTGACTTCTGAACTTTACCTCTACATTGAAGGAAATGTAACCGTGATCTTCATATATGTGGATCATGGACTTCTGGTTCAATAATGGCGGTAAGTCTCATTTGGCCGTTTCACACTCTCACTTTCGACACTCGATTGCCATTAAATTCGATGTGAAGCTGGATTCCTGCAATGCCAGTCGAGAGTGCTTGTGTCCTGTGGTGTCTCTTCGTAATCTACTTGGGAGTTGTACGAACGGGAACGCCCGAACGTGTCAAATGAGCAACAGCTTCGACATTGCTTCCAAGATGGAGGTCGGTTCTGTGTGCCGAGCTAATGAGCTTAGTGCTGTGGCACCAATGTGAGCTGTGAACTTCGCACAGGGAGCACTGATGGTTCTTCGCTATATTTATTCGGCCAGTGGTGATCTATACAACTTTTTGTGTTCTAGTTCTGCTTGGCGCTTTGGCGACGGAATTCGTGCCGAGAGAGACGCTGACTAGTGTCGCGTTTGGACTTAAAATAAAATGGCACCCTCACTGAGTGACTCATCATCAAGGACTGTTGCGAAGGACTATTGATAAACATTCTGTGTGATTTTCACTGGCACAAGTGGTGGAGCCACTGTGGGAGCATCTCGTTCGCGACGGAACAAAGAATCTGATACTAAATACTGAATATTATCATGGAAAAATTAGACCTTTTTGACAGAAAAGAGAAGAAGGAAGTATTAATTCATTCATTAATCCATTCTTTCACATTCCGCTACCGTAAGCACTGAGTATTGTAGTTTAATCTTTGATCATTTCTTGTGGCATTAGCATGCTGTCAGGATCTGAAGTGTTATTGTCTTCACATGTCTAAGCCACAACTTTGTGAGGTAGGTAGACATCGCACCTTTCCCAGGGTAATCGCAGGACCTAAATCTTAAGAGCTAGTCTACCCTAGTGCAGGCATGTTTGAGAAACTTTGTACCGTCATTTTGGGGAGGAAACGCGAGCCAAAATTTAAAATAGAAGACACGTGTACAAAGAGGCATTGCAGTTTAGTTCTCTGCGCATCGCTGTGACAGTCATGTACTGGGCGTAATCTGTCTTAACAGAATTTTCATCAATAAAATCACACTCAACATTTTCCATGGATATCTAACTTATTTTTCTGCGTCGAAATCGTATTCTGAGCGCCACAATGCCATTAAATGTCTCGTGAATCTGATCAAAGTCCACATCGATTAACTCTTTCAATCGTTTCATTGAAATGTGAGCTCTTATTTGCACAATTTCTCCGGCTGTTTGTCCGTACGCAGGGAAAAAAGAAACCTTCCGGGCAGTTCCTGTGCTTGACATGCGTCAAAGCTTTTCACACGAAACACGTGCACTCTCCCCTGGTACACAATGGGACAGAGTTGTACACCTTAGATTGCCGAAAGGAATCAATACATATGTAAGCCACCTCCGTTCATGTTGAGTTTTCAAACTTTCCAAACTAATTCATGTAAATATTTTGCAACTCTCTCTCTCTCTCTCTCTCTCTCTCTCCCCCCCCCCCTTATATACAAGAGATGTAGTAAACTAGACTATGAGGGGTAGACTAAGACAGAGATGGAAAGACAGCGTAGAAGAGGATATAAAAGAATTTGGTGTCACCAACTGGAGAGAGATGATTAGGAATAGAGAGGAATGGAGGTGAACTTTTTCTGTAGCAGTAAGCCTTAATGGCTCGGAAAGCTGAAGAAGAAGAAGAAGAAGAAGAAGAAGAAAAAGAATTTTGTAGAATCCAAATTTTCATCTGTCTTCGAGACTACCACTTTAGACAAGCAGACAAGGAAGGTCATCTAAAAGATAATTGTCAGCATGTATTGCACAGCCGGTAACGCGAAAAAAAAGACTTAGAAATGGCCACAGCGCGCACGACAGGGAAAAGCTGAATGGAAAAAAGAGAAAAGGGCGACAAACTATATAGACTGTTGGACAGCCATAAAGAGGTGGGCTTAACGTAGTGGACTGTGAAAACAAAGGGCAGAGAAAGCTGGAGTATCACAACCAGACTTCTCGTTGAAGACGCCACAGGATGGTGATAATGATTATATGAAAGAATATGAAAACTACAGTATATACTTCCTTCATGTAATATTTTGAAGTGCCTTTTTTTCGTTTCGTTTTTTTTTTTCACTCCATCTTCGGATTAGTTCAGCTTTTTAACATTCCCCGTTACATAATAATTTTTTTTAAAAACGTGTTAAAATTCCAGATTGAAATTAAAGTTGTTTTTCTAAAACGGAAGATTTGCATAATCTGTTTCCAAATGAAAACTCATGTTATGTTTTATAGAATCATAGAACTGTGTCCCAGGAAAATGGGTATATAAAACTGTCCCCAATTTGATGGAAGCCGAATAATGGGAGATAACTGTCTAAACACTGGCTCTTTAGAAATGAAAAGATCCATAAAACTTCATGGCTTTTACAAATTCTGCCAAAAATTAAGTTCCATAGGAAAAAAAAGCACCCCGAGTATAATGATTAATGGAGAGATTATTAGAGACAGCAGATGTTTACAATGGGGGAAGATTTTTTTAGGATAAAACATTTTAGAAGACTTAATGGAATCCTTGAGACATCTGTATGATGGCGTATACAGATAGGACAATATCACAGGGCCTGATAAAACAGACACAGAGAAATGCCTGGCTTTCAGATGTGGAGAGAAGAAAAAAAAAGAAAACAACAACAGATATGTACAGAGAACAATGGGAGGATTTAAAAGTAAATCAAGAAAACGTTAACTGTTCAAACAAGAGAGACAACCGGGGAAATAACAAATATCAAACAGCGACAACTCTACATGGCCCCGAAATAAATAAAACACGCGTGTATACCAGCAATTACTTTCAGCACAAACTTGTAAAAATTAACAAAACAAATATTAAAAAACCCAAGTTAAAATTTTAAAAAATTTAAGAGCAAATTTAAAATGAGATGAGGAAAAGGCGAAAAATATAAAAATAACAAAAGAAAAACGAAACACCAACCAGAAAGATATGAAATAGAGAATATCATAATAAACCAAGATGATTAAATAAGAGAAAAAAACAAGATGAATTCTTTAATTATTACACATATTTCACACTGGAGGAAGACGGCTAGAAACGAAAGCTAACTACAGGAAACTGAAACAAACAGGAATATTTCTCCCAACTTTTGCCTTTTAGTTTTAATTCCTTATTTATTTTTTAAACGATTTTTTTGTACAACAAAGTAAACAATAACACATCGGTCTCAGAGTGTCTCAGCGTGAATGTAAGATATCAGTTCCCAAGTCTCTTAGCGTGAATGTAAGATATCAATTCCCAAGTGTTAATGTGGATGTAAGATATCAGTCTCCATATAACTTAGTTTGAAGTGAGATATCAGTCCCCGTGTGTCTTAGTATAAATGTAAGATATCAGCCCTCGTGTATCTTGGTGTCAATGTAAGATATCAGCCCCAAGTGCTAGTGTCAATGTAAGATATCCGCCCCTGGGTGTCTTAGTATGATTGTAAGATATCAACCCCAAGCGCGAGTTTAAGTGAAAGATATCAATCCCCAAATGTTGATGTGAATATAAGATCATTCTCTTGATCCCAGACCTCCGTAAAGTTCAGATCGCAAAGCTGGGTAACTCTCGTATATTTCCCTGCTGGCCAGTTCTACTGGGGAAGGTCCTTCTGGGGACGGTTTGTTTGATACACCCCCTAGAGGAATGCCCTCCATGATGCTCTCGATCGATACATTCTGTTCAGTTTGGTTTGGACTCGTGTCACTGGCCTGACGAAAGGTTAGATAATCCACATCGACCACTTGTTGCGGGTGCTCACTCTTGCTGTTGTTGTTCAAGGGTATAATATTTTGATTATTTCTTCTCTTAAGAAACCACGGTCTTAATATGACGACCTTGAACAGTTGTGTTCTGAATTTCTTAGCGCTGAGGAAGTACAGGACAAAGTTGACTGACAGGTTGAGGAATGTGAACACCTGGGAGACCCTCTGGAACAGGTGCCAGCGGGCTCTGAGCACAGGCGTGTTCCAGGTGTAAGCGGAGTCCAGGTACGTGTAGAGCAGGACGCAGTTGGGGATGGTCAGCAAGGAGAAGCAAACCGCGGCCACGAGCATCATCACGGTGATGCTGTTCTCCAGCCTGGCTATCTCCTGGAGCGGGGAGGTGTAGCTGTTACTCCTCGTGCTTGATCTCTTCGTCTGCTGATCCTCTCCCGTAGGCATGCCCATTCTTGAGTGCACCCTGCCGCTCAAGGACTGCCTGTCCCTGTGTATTCGCCGGAGCTGGTAAGATATCAGGGCAATGATGACGAGAATGAAAGCCAGGGGAAGCCCGACGTAGAAGATGTTTCTGATTTTCAGCATCTTAATGCTGTCGTAGCCCAGGGTCCAAGTCACGCTGTTGAAGACGGCGAAGATGACGAGAGCGAGCACCACAGCGCTGAGCTTAGCGTGCGTGAGAGTGAAGTAATAACGCTTGTGCAGCGGAAAGCGAACGGTGAAGTATCTCTCCAGGCAGATCAAGACCAGGAGCCAGTTAGAGTAGGTCGTGATGATATCACACAGCATCAAGGACATGTCCCAGGAGGCGGCACCGCGGCTGTACATCCTGTACTTGTCCAGAAACTGCACGACCACCTGGAGTATAATCCCAGTCAGGTCCGAGGCGGCAAGGAGGCCGACGAAGAACGTGGCCGTCGACGCTGGGAGGGAGGCAATCGTCAGAATAGCCAGCCCGTTTCCGATTATTCCGGATACCAGAGAGAACCAGAAACCGGTGACCCAGATAATATCGGCGGCGTCACAGAGGACCTGTATCGTGTCTATCTCCTCGGCTGTCTGTATGGGCAGGCATGTGGTGATGTTGTACTCCAGCTTCGAGCAGCGGAAAAGCTGAGAATACACCGTTAGATTAAAAGTGTCATTGAAACATGACGTTATAGACCCATTCCTCTGGTCCATTGTTTCGAGCCCAGCGATAAATCAGATTAACCTCTGTATGCCACAACAAACCGCCAGGTTCAATAAACTCAAAAAGCGCTCTTGACGTTGCTATGCTGCTCGTTGAGGCGTATCTGATTCAAACAACGTGTAACAGCTTTTCGCTGTTATCGTCGAAATAGTGTAACGGGTTTTACAAATCGATGAGTTGCATGTCCTTCCACTAGCTTGACTGAGATGGTTCATGTCGTAATTTCACCTCATAACAGTGCCCTGGAGTACCTAAACTAGAAAAACAAAACATAAAAGTTCATTACTGGGATAATGGATTCCTAGTTACGGTAGTGTTTTTGCAGTGGCTTTCCACAACGAGCAGCCTAATGTAATTGGAAAAAAAGCAATTTGTTTTCATGGAAATTAGAAAGTAATGCAGGGTTTTATTATTATCTTACATTCTGCTCTACAATGTAGGAAGTTATTGTCTCTGTTGAAAGTATTTTTCTTAACAAAAACAATAAAATGCGAGGTAAATGTATGTCTGCGAGAGCTCATAGGTATGTGCCTAGTCTTTTGAACATTCTGCTGGCTGCTTGCCTTATAACGCCCTGTCTGTCTATCTCTTTGGCTGCCTTCCTGCCCGTCTACCTACCTGCTTTTGTCTGTCTCTTTGTTGTCTGTCCGTCTGTTGTCTACCTATCTCTCTGCCTGTTCTGTCTGTACATTTCTTTATTTTTCTGTCTACTCTGTAGTTTTGTCTGTCTGTCTGTCCGTCTGTCTGTCTCTCTATATCCGTGTACATGTGGTTGTCTGTCTCTCTGTCTGTATGCCTGTTTGCTTATCTTCCTGCTTCAACACAGACTATTCAAATCAGCGCAAACAGTTTATAATTCTACCACTCAAAAAAACAGACTCATTTTCAACAAAGGCAAATTATTCCAGAAAATTCTATCGCAAAATGATTCACTTTGTTCATGATCACTATTTATTTCTAATCCGAAACATGTATAACATTGTCAGTGTGTGGTAGTGTTCTTTTGTCTTGTAATTCCTCTTATTAATATGCTTTGTAATTCTGCCACCTTTATCCATGATATTGCTGAATATTTCTGAGGATATCTTCACACATATCCAGATTTCTGTTGTTTTAGATTAAGTTTCACAAACATTGCCACTTCTATAATCAGAGGAAGTCCGATGATGTTCTCTACAGATTTCGTTTAATTCCGACAAATAAGATATTCGACTTAGAATTCACAACATCTCTTGTACTAAGATACAATATGACATAATTTTCGTTAGTTTCGTCGTTGAAGCATATCAGTATCAAACTATCATACTCTGCATGCGGAATTTCTCAATGTTCTCCTATTTCACAATATTCTACGCATCTGATAAGAGGAGAATTCTAAACGCTGTACTATATTCCATCTGAAACACGTGGTCAATCAGTTACACTGTACTCGAAGTTTCAAAGTCATAAATATTCCTATCACTTGAATCACTTGAAACACAGAATCAATCTGTCCTAAAACTACTTCTGCAAGACTGCTTTTCCTGAGTATCTATTGCTCTAATTGTCCATCTATTCCAACTGTCGTTACCTACGTCTTCTTTCTCTCTCGTGTCTTCTCTGGTGTGTGTTCTCCTTCTGCTGTTCTTCTCTGATTGTCTGTCCTTCTCTCTTCGGGCTCCCTTCACTGTCTCTTCTTCTTCCTCGTTCCCCCTACTTGGTTCCCCTTCTTTTCTTCGTCGTTCTTCTCTACTTCCATCGTCGTTCTGTCCCTGTACTTCGTTCCTCTTCGCTCCCCCTCTTTCTTCTCCGTTCACCTTTTTATCTTCCAGTGCAGCTTGGTGGATTAACCAATAAGTATTTTGGCTCCACCCTTCAGATGTCCACTGGTTCCCATGAGCGTTCTGATTGTCCGTCATTCAAACTGCCTCGTTGCTTATATGTCGTAAATCAATTGTCAAATAGCCCACGCCTCTAAATATTTAATTGGTCAGCTGGCCGAGTTGGTCACTTCTTTATTTAAATACCGTGTGCAATCGCATCACAACGCCTGTCACCTGTGTCAACTCCGTCTAAACAATTGTTATTTACCTAAGTCATTATCTTTCTATTTCATGTCGGAGGTTTTAGTGTGTCCTCGATTTTCATTGTGTCTGCCTTTTCTATTTGTCTTTTTTATTTTGTTTACACGTGTCAACGTCCAGTCCCTGCTTTGTTATCACTGGACCATCCTACTTTCTGGCGTCCTTCCTTTGTCTGGACCTACATGTCAGCGTCACTGTTTACTTTTGTCCGCGTCTTATTCTAGTATCATGGAAGTTCTATACCTTTCTCTTCCTTTCCTCGACCTACTTTTCTCTGTCGCTACTCGATCTTACTATTTTCTTTACTGCATATTTTCATAATCATATTCATTAATAATAATAATAATAATAACAACTTAAATATCCGTTACTGACAAGGCTATGCTACATATGCCCAAGGCCCCAAACAATTGTCCTCTCCCACCATCTAAGACTGACCTACATAAGAAAAACTTTGCTTACTCCGCTCTTTACTTTTGGAATATCCTTCCATGTCATTAAAAGTCGAAAGTGAAAATATTTATCTTTTTTTTTCAACTTCAAGCTTTGTCAAATATCTATTTGAATTCGATTATGCGCCATATTATTTTTTATTGAAAGAGCATGGGAAATGAATGAAGTTTAGCTCTAATTCTCTCTCCTAACCCAACCCACCCCTTCCCCTCTCCCCCACCCCCTCGCCCTTTCCACTCCATACAAGATAAGACAAAAAGTCTGCACTTGACTGTCACACACATTTCTGCCATTCACCTCCGTTGCCACATCAGCAAAGAGAGAACTCGTTCACCTCACTGCCAAAAATATACACAACAACAAAAAAAAATAGCCCCCAAAACAGTGTCTAAAATAGAATGATGCCGTAATTAACGCCAGGAATAAAAACAGAAACTAAAGCTAAAACAGCGTGACTGGAATAATATACACATATCAAAATGTATGAGAGCAACACAGAGTGAGATAGGAGAGCTGGGACAACAATCACCATAATTACCCGGGTGGAGTGGTATAACCTTCTCCTACAGATCAATACACAGCTCGGAGATTATTAGCATTTAGATTCTGTATCACATTAAAGAGGCGAAACTGAGTATTCAAGAATATAATTCTCGTAACTGCTGTTATTCGCTTTTTTTTTAATATAAGAAATTCATATTCGGAAACAGTTCCTTAAAGAAAACCAGAGAGTGTCGGTTCGGATGAATGATTAAAACAGATCTTTCAGAGAACATCCTGCTATCAGTTCTTAGAACACGGACCAAGAACAACAACGCAGCGTTTTAATACGTCAGCAGCAACAGGGAGAATGATTTCCAAGACGATTTAAAACGTCCATGCCAGAGAAGTGATTAAAAGCGGACTGCACTGCAACAGAACTTCGAGACGGGTATTTACCCATGCGCTGATACCGTAGCCGCCCTTTTCTGTACATTTGGGTGTAATAAGCAACTCACACGAACCAGGGCTCCGGCGCAGTCCGTGAGTGCGTGAGATCAGGGGGGAAGTCTGAACACGCCTGGGTCTTGCGTGAGCAGAGACCAGAGCAGAGCAAGAAAAGAAGAAGAAAAATTAATGATCATGGAGACATAGAAGGCTGGGAGTCTGAAATAAAAGATGGAGCATTTGCCCTGTTTTTGAAGTTAGAGACCATGTTTTTTTTGTTTTTGTTTTTCTGGTACATTCCCATTACATGCAGTGTACTTGTTGTATTATGTGCGAATTGCTGAGTGAACCAGACTAATTTGAATTTATTTGAATAATTACATGGCATGATTAAATCATCCTTCAATCATCCGTCATGTAGTGCCGTATTAGACGTATAACGTTATTTGTTAGCCAAGGACATATGTCTGTTATTGCTACATGTATGTTATTTGTTAGACAAGGACATATGTCTGTTATTGCTACATGTATGTTATTTGTTAGCCAAGGACATATGTCTGTTATTACTACATGTATGTTATTTGTTAGCCAAGGACTTATGTCTGTTATTGCTACATGTATGTTATTTGTTAGCCAAGGACATATGTCTGTTATTGCTACATGTATGTTATTTGTTAGCCAAGGACTTATGCCTGTTATTGCTACTTGTATGTTATTTGTTAGCCAAGGACTTATGCCTGTTATTGCTACTTATATGTTGTTTGTTAGCCAAGGACTTATGCCTGTTATTGCTACTTGTATGGCAACGATTCTCATATTTAATGAGTTTATATGGGTCCCGAGTGCGAATAATCATCTCAGAGTTTGATCTCATCTGTTCTACTGTTGCGTGTTGTAAGTTGACTATTATGAGAATGAATGATAGCAATTACATTCTACCATGGCTTACCAGCTATTGAGGAAAGACGCTGGCGATGGTTGGGACATGTGCTCCGGATGACTGACAACTCACTACCACAAATAGCACTAAGATGGACACCACAGGAGAACAGAAGTAAGGGTAGACCAAAGAAGACATGGAGAAGAACAACAGAGAAGATGTTGAGCAATAGAGGACTCACTTGGACAAGCAAGCGGAAAAAAAGGCAAAGGACAATCATTTGTGGAAAACTTTGCGGAAGCCCCATATGCCTTGGGCACTTAAGGTTCAGAGATAGAGATAGAGAGATAGAGAGAGAGAGAGAGAGAGAGAGAGAGAGATAGAGAGATTGCATACCAATCAGTTACATCCACACAGGAGAAAGCACGACACACGCAGTAGTACTACATATGTCACCATCACATACACAAACAGCATATACTAGCAACAGCAATGAAGGTAAAGACCGAGATCCTGCAAGAAAAGTTATGGAGCTGTCATAATCAGAGGACCACAAGACCTCAAGACTAACTAAACTGACCTCCCAGATCTCTCTAGTGCAATAACAACATTAACAAAAACAGCAGCAATAACAACAACATAACAACAGTAAAAGATAATACAATAACAACAAAAGAACAACAGTAAAAGATAATACAACAACAGCAACAGAAACTGCAAAACTGACAACATAAGCAACAGGAAAAATAATAGCAACAACATACAAATGTAAATAACAATGCAACAGCAGCACCAACAACAACGGCAATAGTACAATTATAGTGAAAGCAACAACAGGAACATTAACACAACAATGGTATCGGCAATATCAGCACAACAGATTAGATTCAAGAACAACACAACAACAGTATCAACAACAACAACAGCAACACATCATCATAATCACCAACAGCAACACAACAAAACACAAAAATATCAGAAAAAGCACAACAACATAAAAAATAACAACACAACAACAAAATCTGTGACAAAAAGCATGTCAACATCATTAGTAGCAACATCATCATCAACAACAACAACAACAATAACAATGACACAGCAACAACATCAGGAAATAACAACAACACAAATAAAGAATCAGCAGCAACAATAACAACACAATTACAACATCAGCAGCGAAAATAGCAACAATAAAACTACAGCATTATTAACAATACATATACAGCATGAGCAGCAACAATCATAGAGGAACAACATCAGCTGCAACTACGACTACAACTACAACTACAAAACTGGCAGGTGTTTATCGAGAGAAGAAATAAATTATTGAGACAATATAACCAGCACCAAGTCCTCCTGTAGTGTCTCAACAGCGATCTTTATTTCGTCTACATATCTCATTTCTATTTTTTATTCTTTCTTGCTCTCTCCCCCTCCCTCTCCATCTTTCTGTCTTTTTTCTGCCTCTCTCTTTCTGTTCTGTTCTCTCTCTTATCTCTTTCTCTCTGCGTTAGTCGCCGTGTCACTTTTCTCTCTCTCTCTTATATATATATATATATATATATATATATATATATATATATATCTTATATCTGTATCTCTCTTCTTCTTTTTTCTCTTATCTCTTTCTCTATCTCCCTAGCTAATAAATCTCTCTCTTTCTCTTATAACCCTATCTTTTCTCTCATCTTTTTATCTTTCGCTCTCTCTTTCTTATATCTGTCTCTCTTTTTCTCTTTTCTCTCATCTCTTTCTCTCTCTTATATATCTATCTTTCTCTCTCTTATCTCGTTCTCTTTCTCTTATATTTATCTCCATCTTATCTCGTTCTCTCTCTTTAAACTCGTTTTCTCTCTCTTATCTCGTTCTCTCCCTTATCCCGTTCTATCTCTTTTATATCTGCCTCTCTCTTTCTCTTTTCTCTCTCTTATCTTATTCTCTCTCTTATATGTCTCTTTCTCTTTTTCTCACTCTCTCATGTCTTTCTCTCTCTTATATCTCTCTCTCTCTCTTTCTCTTTTTCTCGCTGTCTCATCTATTTCTCTCTCTCTCTCTTATCTGCCTCTCTCTTTTTCTCTTTTTCTTACTCTCATCTCTTTCTCTGTCTCATATCTGTCTCTCTCTCTTTATCTTTTTCTCACTCTCTCATATCCTTTTCTCTCTCTCTCTATTATAACTGTCTCTCTTTTTCTTTTTTTCTCACTCTGTCATCTGTTTCTCTCACTCTTGTGTCTGTCTGTCTCTCTCTCTTTTTCTCACTCTCTCATCTCTTTCTCTATTATATCCGTCTCTTTCTTTCTCTTTCTCTTTTTCTCACTCTGTCATCTCCTTCTCTCTCTCTCTCTCTCTCTCTGTTATATCTGTCTCTCTCTCTTTTTCTCACTCTCTCATCTCTTTTTCTCTCTCTCTTATATCTGTCTCTCTCTCTCTTTTTCTCACTCTGTCATCTCTTTCTCTCTCTCTTATATCTGTCTCTCTTTCTCTTTTTCTCCCTCTCTCATCTCTCTCTCTTATATGTCTCTCTTTTTCTCTTTTTCTCCCTCTCTCATCTCTTTCTCTCTTTCTCACTCTCATCTCTTTCTCTCTCTGTCTCTTATATCTGTCTCTTTCTCTTTTTCTCACTTTCTCATCTTTTTCTCTCTCTCTCTTATATCTGTCCCTCTCTTTTTCTTTTCTTTCTCTCTTATATCTATCTCTCTCTTTCTCTTTTTCTTACTCTCATCTCTTTCTCTGTCTCATATCTGTCTCTCTCTCTTTATCTTTTTCTCACTCTCTCATATCCTTTTCTCTCTCTCTATTATAACTGTCTCTCTTTTTCTTTTTTTCTCACTCTGTCATCTGTTTCTCTCACTCTTGTGTCTGTCTCTTTCTCTCTCTTTTTCTCACTCTCTCATCTCTTTCTCTATTATATCCGTCTCTTTCTCTCTCTTTCTCTTTTTCTCACTCTGTCATCTCCTTCTCTCTCTCTCTCTCTCTCTCTGTTATATCTGTCTCTCTCTCTCTTTTTTCTCACTCTCTCATCTCTTTTTCTCTCTCTGTTATATCTGCTCTCTCCTTCTCTCTCTTTTTCTCACTCTGTCATCTCTTTTTCTCTCTCTCTTATATCTGTCTCTCTCTTTCTCTTTTTCTCCCTCTCTCATCTCTCTCTCTTATATGTCTCTTTCTCTTTTTCTCACTCTCATCTCTTTCTCTCTTTCTCACTCTCATCTCTTTCTCTCTCTGTCTCTTGTATCTGTCTCTTTCTCTTTTTCTCACTTTCTCATCTTTTTCTCTCTCTCTCTTATATCTGTCCCTCTCTTTTTCTTTTCTTTCTCTCTTATATCTATCTCTCTCTTTCCTTTCTCTCTCTCTTATCTCGTTATCTCTCTCTTATCTCGTTCTCTCATCTCGCACTCTCTCTATCTTATATCTGTCCCTCTCTTTCTCTTTTCTCGCTCTCTCTCTCTTATCTCGTTATCTCTCTCTCTTATATCTGTCACTCTCTTTCTCTTTTCTCTCTCTTTTATCTCGTTCTCTCTCTTATATCTCTTTCTCTTTTCTCTCCAACTCTCTCTCTTACGAGGGGTGATTGATAAGTTCTCGGCATAAGGTGAAAATACTTGAAACGCACAGTTGATATTATGTGCTTTTGTACAAGGTCCGACAATTAAGTAATGATATTAATTGCATAAAAATAAATAAAAAAACAGTTGAAGATATAACATATATTTTACTCAAAGTATACCCCTTGTGCACTGATACAGCGAGTGGCACGATCTAACAAACACTGGAGCGACCTCTGCAGTTCTTCTGTTGGTATGGCCCTTAAATTCGATGTTACGACCCTTTGGATGTCATCAGTATCGTCAAAGAAGCGTCCTTTCAATGGTAACTTTTATTCTGGGAATAGAAAATAATCGCAGGGAGACAAATCTGGGGAATAGGGTGGATGGTTGAGAACAACGTTAAACGTCACATAGGGCCCGCATGGTTCTTCGCCAAGATGTTCTGTCTTCGGCGAGTTTTTCAATCTCATCAAGGGATGTTATGCCCACTGAATTGGCTTCTCTTAACAATGTCCTCTTTCACGTAGTCAACCTCTTTTTTCTTCGGCATGTTGTGTTCCATTTGATAGCTTGCTTGGGGATTCTCTGATTGTTTCTTCTCATCACATGACCGACATATGTCCATCTTCTTTTTCAGATCAACCATGAGACAGGTTGTTGTTTGCTCATCTGTCTGATCTCTATGTTGTTCTTGAATTCATTCCACTTTATATCGTTTATTTTCGTTAGGCATTTGTTTTCGAAAGAGTCTAATTTCTTGTCTGTTTCTTTAGTTGTTTTCCAGCTTTTGCATGCATAAATGAGGGTGGATATTACATTTGAATTGAATAATCTAACTTGGTTTTTGTGCTTATAAATTTTGAATGCCACATATTCTCAAGATTCTTGAAGGTCAATGCTACTTTGGGAATTCGAATTCTAACTTCTTTTCTGGTGTCACCATTGTGGTCTATATAGCTGCCGAGATATGCAAAATGGTTTACTTTTTCAACAGCTGTTCCTTCTACATATATTTTCCTTCGTCGTTAATGAGAACCTTCACTATTTTTGTTTTATCCTTGTTAATTTCAAGTCCTGTTTTACTAGCCATTGAAAACAGGATATCTGTTTTTACTTGCATTGATTTCATAGTTGCTGATAAGAGTTATGTCATCTGCAAAATCAAGATCTTCCAGTTCGTTGAGAACACACACTTGTTTTTGGGCCAAAAATTCCTGTACAGCTACCGCCCGGTGAGCCGTTGCATTATCATGAAGAAGGAAAAAAACTGCCAGGTGCTGAATACTCGGGTCGGACTCGGAGAATCCTTTTCAATATGTATTTCAAAATACTTAAATAAACTTTGGCAGTGACAGTCTGTCCCTCTGGAATAAATTATTTGTGAATAACTCCTTGCTGTCGTAGAAGCACACCAACATTGTCTTCAGTTTCGACTTTTAAAAACGAATTTTTTGGCCTTTTGGTGATGATGATAACTTTCACTGAACACTTTGGCGTTTAGTTGTGAGATCATAGTGGAAAATCCATGTTTCATCCTCTGCAACAATCAAATTTAAGAACTGTTTATTACTGTGACACGTTTTGATGATGTCTTTTGCGTACTCAACACGCTGATGTTTTTGGTCATCAGACAACGCATGTGGTACAAACCGGCAAGGAACTTTTTTCTTGCCCAAATCTTCCACTAAAATTTTACGAATGGTCTCTCGGTTAACATCAAATTCATCTGCCATTATCCTCAATCGAACAACGATCTTCTTGTATCCATTCTCTGACTTTTGCAATGAGTTCCTCATTACGAACAGAAATTAGGCGTCCATGTCCAGTAATGTTTGTAATCTCAGATGTTTGTATCGGAAGGACTAGTGTCATTGCGTCTTTCACTTTTAACTTGAAGTTTGGTCCTCTTTTCCTCCTCAAATAATCTCTCTTATTTCCACACCACTTTTGAATCGTGAATACAACCTGAATATCTGTACACGAGATAAACAATTATCCCCATAAACTTGTCGCATCAATTCAACTGTCTCAGTGGCGCTTTTTCCGAGTTTTAAACAGAATTTAATGTTAGGTTTTTTCCTCCACGCTGTTTACGTGACAGTGCTAGTTCAACAAAATGGCGGCTTGTTTGTCGTCTGCTTATCTGGCGGCAGTGAAACGTTGCCAGATCAAAGATGAAGGTTGCCTTTTTAGATTCCATGCTTTGCTTCACAGATGGCGTTTTTGTCTTGGCTATAATAAAATCAGACCCTTTACTTAACTGTCGGACTTTGTAGATCAGGTTAATATAAGATTAAACACCAAGTTTCAAGAAATTAACTGCAACTATTGTTTTTTTTTTTTACAGGCTCATGAAGTGGTAAGAAGTGGCAGAAATTGAGAAAATGGATACAATTTCTCATCGAGCAGTCATTTGCTCCTCTGCATCAAGGGCTTATCATCAAAGGAGAGTCTGGAATATGATCCCAGTCTAGGAAGACCAAGAACGGTAACCACCGATGAAACCACCAGCAGAATCCATGACATGATAATGGAGGATCGACGACTAACTGAGCGGTACATTGCTACTGAGTTGGGCATCCCCCAGGAAAGTGTTCATGCCATTATTCACAATAATCTTCAAATGACGAAGATTTCTGCTCGATGGGTCCCGAAACTTCTTGGAGCTGATCATAAACGACAGCGTCTCAACATGCCAAGAGACAATCTTGGCCATTTTTCTGCAGATCCTGAAAAGTTTCTTCAGCAATTTGTGACTATAGATGAGATTTGGGTTAATAATTTTCAACCAGAAATCAAAGAACAGTCAAAGCAGTGGAAACATCATGGATTCCCACCTCCAATGAAAGCGAGGATAGTTCTGTCTGCAAGCAAAGTGATGGCTTCCATCTTTTGTGATTCAGAAGGTGTGCTACTGGTAGACTATCTTCAAAAGGGCAGAGCGGTCACCTGGGCCTATTACGCTAATCTTGTGAAGCAACTGCAGGTCAAATTGAAGGAAAAGCGTCGAGGGAAATTGACGAGAGGAGTCATCATTCAACAAGACAATGCTCCAGTACACAAGTCGGCGGTGGCAATGGCTGCCATTCATGAATGCGGCTTCCAGCTTCTCGAACATCCTCCTTATTCCCCAGATTTGGCCCCTTCGGACTATTATCTGTTTACCAAACTCAAAAAAAGGAGATCAGTGGTCGCAAAATTGCTTCAGATGATGAAGCCATTCATGCTGTAGACCACTTTCTACTGGCACAAGATGCTGACTTTTACAAAGAAGGGATCCGTATGCTCCAGGATCGCTGGACTAAGTGCATAAACTTGCAAGGGGACTATGTTGAAAAATAACCCCCCCAAAACAATTGCTCATAAATAATCCGAAAACTTATCAATCACCCCTTGTATATCTGTCTCTCTCTTTCTCTTTTTTCACTCTCTCATCTCTTTCTCGCTCTATTATATCTGTCTCTCTTTCTCTTTTTCTCACTCTGTCATCTCTCTCTCTCTTATATCTATCTCTCTCTTTCTCTTTTCTCACTCTCTCATCTCTTTCTCTTTTTCCTACATGTCTCTTTCTCTTTTTCTCACTCTCTCATTTCTTTCTCTCTCACTTATATCTGTCTCTCTCTTTCTCTTTTTCTCGTTTTATCTCTTTCTCTCTTTCTTATATCTGTCTCTCTCTTTCTCTTTTCTCTCTCTTATTCTTTTCTCTGTCTTATATATGTCTCTCTCTTCCCCTTTTCTCTCGTTCTCGCTCTCTTGTCTCGTTCTCATTCTCTCTTTATCTTTTTCTCTCTCTCTTATATCTGCCTCTCTCTCTTTTTCTATGTTTCTCTCTTATCTCGTTCTCTCTCTTATATGTCTCTCTCTTTTTTTCACTCTTTCATCTCTTTCTCTCTTATATCTGCCTCTCTCTCTCTCTTTTTCTCTTTCTCTTTTTCTCTTTCTCATCTCTTACTCTCTCTCTGATATCTGTCTCTCTCTCTCTTTTTCTCACTCTCTCATCTCTTTCTCTCTTTCTCTCTTATATCTGTCCCTCTCTCTTTCTCTTTTTCTCACTTACTCATCTCTTTCACTCTGTCTTATATTTCTCTTTCTCTCTTTCTCACTCTCTTATCTCTTTCTCTCTCTATTACACCTGTTTCTCTTTCTCTTTTTCTCGTTCTTTCATCTCTCTCTCTCTCTGATATCTGTCTCTCTCTTTCCCTTGTCTCTCTGTCTCTCTTATCTCGTTCTTTCTCTCTTGTCTCGTTCTCTCTCTCTCTTATCTTTTTCTCTATCTCTTATATGTCTCTCTCTTTTTCTCTCTTATCTGGTTCTCTCTCTTATATGTCTCTTTCTTATATGTCTCTCGCTTTTTCTCACTCTCTTATCTCTTTCTCTCTCTCTCACTCTTATATCTGTCTCTTTTTCTTTCTCTTTTTCTGACTCTCTCATCTCTTTCTTTCTCTATCTTATATCTGTCTCTCTCTCTCTTTTTCTCACTCTCTCAGCTCTTTCTCTCTCTTATATGTCTCTTTCTCTTTTTCTCACTCTCTCATCTCTTTCTCTCTCTCTCTTGATATCTGTCTCTCTTTCTCTTTTTCTCGTTCTATAATCTCTTTCTCTCTCTCTTATGTCTGTCTCTCTCTCTCTCTCTTTCTCTTTTCTCTCTCTTATATATCTCTCTCTTTCCCTTTTCTCTCTATATTATCTCGTTCTCGAAGACAGAAAGTACCTGGAACACCCGAGATGACTACGGACTGATTGGAAACTGCTGGTTGCGAAGTACCATCACCCACGCACTCCACACACATCTAAAGCTTCTCCAATCTCCTCTACAGTTTACAGTAACTAATGACACCCGTTCTTTGTTGCTTGGCCATTCCTCTGTAGGTCTCTGACTGGAAAGATTGAAAGTGATGAGGTCAGCTTTATCCAGCTTCGCCAGAACATGTAGCATAGGAAAAAAAAATATATATAGTTGTTACCCCCTGCAATGATCTATGGTGACGACGGTACAACAAACTTTGAAGCTAATCACAGCCGACTCTCTGACTCGAGTCAGTTGCCAGAAGGATACATTAACGATTGCCGGACTGTCACATGCAAGGTCAATTTGAATTTTTATTGAAATCAACGACAGGACGTGATTTATGCTAGAGGGCATTCGGGTAAATCACGTTTGTCAGGGTCATGTGAAGCCTGCAGGTAGACCTGAAGGAGAAGGATGCTGAGCTGCTATACCAGTTGATCTGCCCGTCGCTAGGGGGGGGGGGCATTGGGTAGCTACAAGCTTTAAGAATGATGCGTCAAGATGATACAGAAGGAAAAGGTAACTCTGTCATGACCTGAGGCGCATAAGGGGTGTGGTGTATGTTTCCAAATTTTCCTTGACCTGTCGGCACTCTAGAGGTTGATGTGGTCAGTATCACGCCTGGCCGCCTTTCCTTTCCCCAGCTGCAGAAGAAGCCGGGCACCCATTTCTACAGCTGGGTGACTTGGGCGCCCTCAAGTCGGATTCGAAGCCCCGTTCTTCGCCTAGAGAGACTAGTGCGCTAACCACATCGCCACTTTGACATGTGTGATACAGATTCTTCACTAAGTATGGCAGTTCATGTATCCCGTAGATCTGAGTGACTACTAAGTATGGCAGTTCATGTATCCCGTAGATCTGAGTGACTACTAAGTATGGCAGTTCATGTACCCCGTAGATCTGACTGACCACTAAGTATGACGGTTTATGTACCTCATAGATCTGACTGACCACTAAGTATGGCTATTCATGTACCCCGTAGATCTGACTGACCACTTGTATGGCAGTTCATATACCCCCTAGATCTGGCTGACCACTTTGTATGGCAGTTCATGTACCCCGTAGATCTGACTAACCACTTTGTATGGCAGTTCATGTACCCTGTAGATCTGACTGACCACTTAGTATGGCAGTTCATGTACCCTGTAGATCTGACTGACCACTTAGTATGGCAGTTTATGTACTCCCTAGATCTGACTGACCACTTAGTATGGCAGTTTATGTACTCCCTAGATCTGACTGACCACTTTGTATGGCAGTTCATGTACCCTGTAGATCTGACTGACCACTTTGTATGGCAGTTCATGTACCCTGTAGATCTGACTGACCACTTAGTATGGCAGTTTATGTACTCCCTAGATCTGATTAACCACTTTGTATGGCAGTTTATGTACTCCCTAGATCTGACTGACCACTTAGTATGGCAGTTTATGTACTCCCTAGATCTGACTAACCACTTTGTATGGCAGTTTATGTACTCCCTAGATCTGACTGACCACTTAGTATGGCAGTTTATGTACTCCCTAGATCTGACTGACCACTTTGTATGGCAGTTCATGTACCCTGTAGATCTGACTGACCACTTAGTATGGCAGTTTATGTACTCCCTAGATCTGACTAACCACTTTGTATGGCAGTTTATGTACTCCCTAGATCTGACTGACCACTTAGTATGGCAGTTTATGTACTCCCTAGATCTGACTAACCACTTTGTATGGCAGTTTATGTACTCCCTAGATCTGACTGACCACTTAGTATGGCAGTTTATGTACTCCCTAGATCTGACTAACCACTTTGTATGGCAGTTCATGTACCCTGTAGATCTGACTGACCACTTTGTATGGCAGTTTATGTACTCCCTAGATCTGACTGACCACTTTGTATGGCAGTTTATGTACTCCCTAGATCTGACTGACCACTTTGTATGGCAGTTTATGTACTCCCTAGATCTGACTGACCACTTTGTATGGCAGTTTATGTACTCCCTAGATCTGACTGACCACTTTGTATGGCAGTTCATATACCCCGTAGACCTGACTGACTACTATGTATGGCAGTTCATGTACCCCGTGGATCTGACTGGCCACTATGTATGGCAGTTTATGTACCCCGTAGATCTGACTGGCCACTATGTATGGCAGTTTATGTACCCCGTAGATCTGACTGGCCACTATGTATGGCAGTTTATGTACCCTGTAGATCTGACTGGCCACTATGTATGGCAGTTCATGTAGCCCGTAGATCTGACTGATGAGACTACTGACAGTTTCTTCTCATGGGGACCTTGACTGGGATATTTTTTAACAAATAATACAAAGCCACATATAACAACGTCACATTTTCTGTGTGATAAATATTTGGCAGGGACCCAGGTAAGACATCTCACGTGGACAGTCGTACAGTTGACCACAGCATGTTACCATTGTCATTGATCAGGGAAAACATCAGGCCAGTTTAATGGTGGCTCATGATGATGATGAAGCTCATACGATGGTTGATGATATACCCAGTCACATGTCAAACCACTGGTGGCGAGACATAACAAATTCCAGTGGCATGAACGGCAATAAGCCACATGGAGCCACTAGAAGACGAAGAAAACTGTAAAGACACGGTCGTCTCTCTCATACTTAAATGTTCGCATGTCGACTCCTACAAAATCACGACATCTCTCTCATACTTAAATGTTCACATGGCGACTCCTACAAAATCACGACATCTCTCTCACACTTAAATGTTCACATGTCGACTCCTACAAAATCACGACATCTCTCTCATACTTAAATGTTCGCATGTCGACTCCTACAAAAACCACGACATCTCTCTCATACTTAAATGTTCGCATGTCGACTCCTACAAAATCACGACATCTCTCTCATACTTAAATGTTCACATGGCGACTCCTACAAAATCACGACATCTCTCTCACACTTAAATGTTCACATGTCGACTCCTACAAAATCACGACATCTCTCTCATACTTAAATGTTCGCATGTCGACTCCTACAAAAACCACGACCTCTCTCACACTTAAATGTTCGCATGTCGACTCCTACAAAATCACGACATCTCTCTCACACTTAAATGTTCGCATGTCGACTCCTACAAAATCACGACATCTCTCTCACACTTAAATGTTCACATGGCGACTCCTACAAAATCACGACCTCTCTCACACTTAAATGTTCGCATGTCGACTCCTACAAAATCACGACCTCTCTCACACTTAAATGTTCACATGGCGACTCCAACAAAATCACGACCTCTCTCACACTTAAATGTTCACATGGCGACTCCAACAAAATCACGACATCTCTCTCACGCAACTTTAGGCGAAGACTCTCAGACTAACTCAACATCATAGCTTGTGAAACATGCTCAGACTTTCCCTTGCGAATCCCGTGCCTTTTCCAAACTAGTCCACCTGTACGAGAAAAAATGCGCTCAAAAGTCAGGGAGAAACCACCACTCAAGCCCGAGTATATGAACAAACAACCAGGGGCATTAACTTTACATGATACTTGCAGTGGAGGAGCACACTGTTACAGACTGAATATGCCTCCAAAACAACTTATGTCTGAGGGTACATCTTTACAAGAGCACACTGACAATGACATATCCACGTGACTACATACACAAGATAAAATATAGCATGTGTATATAACTTTAAGACAAGTGCATACATTTAAATATCTAGGCACTAGAAGATGCACCCCTGAAATCAAGAACAGAATATGCCAGGCCAAAAGAGCTTCCAAACAAATGAGAAACATCGTATACGATGGAAATCTATCAGCGAACATCAGAAAGAAAACTCTAAAATGCTACACTGAATATGTCTTACTCTATGGAAATGAGTCACGTACAATGAAGAGACCAATGCAAAGATCACTAGAGGTAACAGATATGTTGTTTACCAGGTTGTATTCTTTGTCATCGTTTCTTTCTCTCATTTCACAGCCAATCGCGTGCTTCTACTTCGTGCTTACCTATATCTGTCTGGACGCATTTTGTGCCGGTCTTTCCCAGTAGGAGGATAACAAAATTCGAATTTTGTCATTTATTTCTCATGTTTTATTTTGTTTTGTTTTGATCCCTCTTGTTTTTTTTCTTTATGGTCCTAGACAAATGAATTTGCCGAAATATTGGGTTGTTCTATGTTCTTCATTTGTAAGTGCTGATCTTATATTCTGACATGTTTCCTCGCCATTTCTATCTTATCGTAAAACTGAAAGGGTATACTTTTGTCTGTGAACTATTTCCCGTTTTTTATTGAACCATTTCCCTGCAATCTCCCTTCTTGATTCTACGAACACTGCACGGTCCAAACCATCCAAATATTATCGCCATATACCAACCTTCAGCCCATTTTACCCGATTGATTTTTTTTTATCTCCCTGGCAATATGTTTCAGTTATCATGCTCACAGGGACAATAGTTTAGCGAAGTGGAGACAGCTCTCAACGACGGGACAATAGTTTAGCAAAGCAGAGACAGGTCTCAACGACGGGACAATAGCAAGGCAACTCCGGCAAAACCGCCATAAACAACAGGCAAACAGTTACGATACAGTACATTTCCGTGTTCCTCCTTTTCATGAAATAGTTGCAAACATTCCACAAAAGTACAAACTTGGCGGAAGCAGGGAAACAGAAAACTCTACAACACAAACAACCAAAACAATAGAAAGCATTCAGCGCTAATCCTTAACGAAGTAACACAGCGGCCGGAACAGCGTGAGCCAAAACAGGCCGGTAAACAGAGTGAATATAAAGTACAAACTTATTTATCACGACAAAATACAAGCTAATGCCATTATTATTTCCTATAGCAGGAAGAAGGCTAATTAGTTGGAGAACAATTAAAAGAATTGACCAAAAAATTAATTAGTTTCAGGGATTTATCAAATACAACAAATTGTTATTTAACGCTGTGGCAGTTATTAGTTCGGAGAAGTCAAACACATGGCCAAAGGGTAGCAAACGGCATGCCAATTTAAAAAAAATTAAACCAGATAAATTCAGTATGGACCTCGTAAACTTTGAAAATGTGAAGCTGTAAGATCTACGTGTATACTAACAAGAAGTCCTGTAGTCCACTCGCTTGGGGGTGGAGGGGTGGGGGGTGAAGACTCTGTCTGATTTAACAATCAGCGACCCATAGCTGACATGCTAGGGTCAAGGTTGGTGAACCATAGCTAACAAAGACCCTGTCCCATCCTTTCCTTTGGCACCCCCCCCCCCCCCCCGTAACAGGCCTATTCTGCCTAACAGGGTAAGAGATTGCCATAATCCCCATGGTGGTGGAGTCTGAAAAAGAAGTATTACACACAGTCTGCCTTTTAGATCCACCAAGGGACTGAAAAAAAAGAGCCATCATAACTGACTCCCACGCCGGCACGATGCTGTGCCTCAACGTCTTTATCGCGTCGGCCCGCAAAGAACACCAGACGGCAGTTTCAGTGATATTCAAGAAGAAGAAGAAGAAGAAGAAAAATCCCACTCGCAAATATTCCACATGTCAAGGTCAGTCCAGACGACATGGTCTGTCCTCAGAATATAGAGCTTAAATAAAGTTAAGTATGATGAAAACAGCGACAAAATGGTGCTGGTGGAGTAGATGCTGAGGAGGGTAGAGGTATACATTTACAGAAAGGTATAAAAGTTTAGCGGAGGAGACAGAAAAGACAGTAGCACCAGTAAGATGAGCACCAAAACTGAAAAAAAAACCACAGTTACAATTCAATATTTCGGTAGCATGACTTTATCAAGTACAACAGCCTCAGGAACGTTACAAACTACTGTTCTGCTGACGTAGGCAGACGTCTGGCTTAAATCCTCCTGTTGAGTTTTAAATCGCTGAAATGTTACTGCTATTGCTGAAATGTAAATTACATCTTGACACCGCATATACCCCTCCGTAAAAAAATAACCAAGAAAAGTGTAGAGATAGTACTTGACACTTATAATATCATTAATTTTAAATCTAATTCTTCCATTAGCCCAAGTTCATAATAGTTCCACCTTAGTTTATACCTCAGAGTGCATGCATACATCACAGCAGTGGTCCTCAAAGTTCAACAATACAATTCCCATGCGGAAAGATGCAGAGGAGTCTTGGTGGGGTGGTGGGGGGAGGGAGGGAGGAAAAGGGCATTAGAATTAACTGGGTGAAATAAAAGTGTAGGGGCATGGAGATATGCCCTCGGAAGCCAGATAGGAAACCAGAAAAAGTTTGAGAACCGCTGTGCTACATGTCCATAAATAAATAATCTAAACGCATAACTTTAACTGAAGTTTTCAAAGAACCTACAAAACATTGAAAAGTATAAAAAAAGAACCACAAGGAAAAGACAATCACAATTCTTGACATTACTCGTGTGAGAAGATACGAGTAACAGAACCTGACAAATCACTGAAAAACTGAAAAGGAACAAGAGGAGAGGGAAAAAAATATCTTAATGGAACTGTCAAAAGATAAAGCAAATTAAAGACAGCAGATCTCATTATTAAAAACCAAGGACCGCGCACAACGGAGAAGCACATCAACTAATAATTAAACTTTTCTTCTACAATCTTCTACGCTATTGAAGACTTATGAAGGAACATTGTAATTTTTAGAAATTAACAAACGTAGCAAAGCTGTCTTGTATCTGCTGTTTAGAAAGTAGTACTGGACATGAAGAAGCGCAGAAATATGGCTTGTTGTCGATAAAAATAAAGCAAAGTGAGGATAAAATAGAGCAGAATATTTTCAAAACTTCTCATCTAATTTAGGTTACTATAATTGATGAAGACAAAATGTGGAAAAAAATTTAATTGGTGAAAAATTAATTAATTAATGAAAAAAAACTGTTTAAGTGATGAGGATTAAATACGAACAAATTGCTTAAATTAACTGACAAGGCTGAAATGTGAACAAATTGTTTGAATTAATTGATAAATATGAACAAATTGCTTCATTGATGAAGATGAAATGTGAACAAATTGTTTCATTAATGAAGATTAAATATGAACAAATTGTTTCATTGATGAAGATGAAACATGAAGAAATTATTGCTTCATTAATGAATATGAAATATGAACAATTGCTTCATTGATGAAGATGAAACATGAAGAAACTGCTTCATTGATGAAGATGAAATATGAAGAAATTGCTTCAGTGATGAAGATGAAATATGAACAAATTGTCTAAAATAATTGATAGGGTTGAAATATGAACAAGCTGCATAATTGATGAAATTGAATTACACACAAATTACATACTTAATGAAATCAGTCAATCAAGTGCCGTGCCGCGTGGCGTAGACGATCATTTCTCTCCACAATTCTCTGTCTTTAGACTTGATTATGAGATGCGCCGGTGATTTTCTTCCTAGCCACACTGACAGCCCATCCAGTAACTTCTCTCTCTCTCTCTGTCTTCCTCTGTCTCTTCTTCGCTCAATTTTTCCAGTTGCCACAGTGTGTTCCAATTTTCCTCTTCTCAGAAAATGTCCTACAAATCTCGCTTGTCTGCCTCTGGTCTTTGCTATAATTTGCCTTTTAACTCCAGCCTCTCTTAAGACTTCTTAGTTGGTTGTCTTAGCTGTCCATGGTACCTTCAACATCCTTCTTATAACCACATTTCCATGGCCTCCATTTCTCGCTGTACTCTCTTATTCATAGACCATGTTTCACACCCATAAGACAAAATTGGCTCGATGTAACATTTAAGTACTCGGAATCTTGTTCCCATTGACATGGTTCTGTTGCACAAGATGTTTCTTATTTTCTGGAATGCTGACCTGGCTTGAGCACGCCTGCTTTTGATTTCGTTGTGACATTTCCCATCAGTTGTTATAATTGTTCCTAAGTACTTTAATCTATCAACTTGTTTCAGTTCTGTGCCACGAAATATTTTCCTTTTTTGCTACATTTTGGTGGTATTCTTTTCTTTGAGATAACCATCACTTCAGTCTTCTTTTTTTACTCAGGCTGAGATCTTTACTTTTACTTTCACGAACCACGACGTCCAGAAGAGCTACTGAAAGCGAAATGTTACAAAAAATGGCTTATTTGATGAACGTGAAATAAGGACAAATTAGCATGATAAACTTCGAGTTAGCAAGGTGTTCCTCTCTGAATGACAAAAAAAAACCGAAAGTAAACAAACATGTGAATAAAAGCCATGTTTCACCGATAACAAGTGATTCAAGACGTATTTTTAGACCTTTTAATATAACTATTAAACTTGTGCATGCCTGGCATACAAAAAATAAACTAACATATAATGAAACCTTCCTGCACACGGTTGTAAGAAAAACTCTCAAAATTCTTTCAGCTTTTCTTCTCTTACCAGTAACAATGTGAAAAATGACTGAAAGTTTTCATGACGGCCATTTCTATATTAAAAAAAAGTCAGTCTATCAACACTGCTCTGTACGTATACGTGAACAATGTGAAGGCAGGATCCAACGCCCACAAGTTTTCTACCTTGTTTTTTCTGTGTAATTTTTTTATATGAACCTTGATGTTTCCTTGCCTTCTTACTCATTCATATTTTCTCATTGTCTTTTTCTGCATAGAATGATACCAGTTTACTTTCTAAACCAGCGGTTCCTAGCGGAATCTTCCCATGGAGATAGAGGACAAACACTCAAAGTCCTTTTCTTGCTTTCAAATGTGAAACATTTAACAACCATCGTAGAAGCGATTGTTCGGAATAAAAAAAAAAGGAAGCATGATTTCTCTCATCATGTTTAGTCTGGTTGATTGCCATGCATATCTTATTCTTTTCGTTTCTCAGAACAAGCAATTTTGAAAATTCGCTAAGTTTTTGCTGCAGTTTTTAGCGTAGTTTAGCTTTTACTCAGTAAATGTTACCCACATTTTCTGAAAAAAAAATTTCTTTGTATTTGAACCACATAGCTACCATACAGGTATGACATCTTTCCTAAGTACAGTGGGGGGGGGGGGGGTGTCTGTGGCCCGAATTTTGAAACAGCAGAGGGGTCCGTGGATTTTTGTTATTTGGGAACCACTGTTATAAAATAAACTTCTTTTAACAGTTTCAGTCACATGTTGGGTTAAAATATCCGTTGTGTCTCGTGTTATATATTGGGTTAAAATATTTGTTGTTTCCTTCTGTTATATGTTGGCTTAAAACATCCGTTGTTTCTCATGTTACATGTTGGGTTAAAATATTTGTCGTTCCTTCTGTTACGTGTTGGGTTAAAATGTTTGCTGTTTTTCCTGTTACATGTTGGGTTAAAATATTTTGCTGTTTTTTTCCTGTTACATGTTGGGTTAAAATATTTTGCTGTTTTTTCCTGTTACATGTTGGGTTAAAATATTTTGCTGCTTCTCCTGTTACATGTTGGGTTAAAATATTTGTTGTTTCTCCTGTTGCATCATCAAAACTCTTATCAGTCGCTCTTTGGCATAAAAACTCATATTTCAACTAAAACAGTTTCACGTCTTATCTGTTTGAAGCACCTTGCAGATATAGCTACACAACTGGCCTATTTGTCTTGTCTTGTCGTACATCTCCCTGCTACTGCGAGCTGGTATTCTTTGCGGCCGATGCTGTGAAGGTGTTGAGAGGCAGCTTCGTGTTGGCCTTGATAGCAGGTTGTGGCAGTTATTTTTTTCAGTCCAGTAGTGGAGCTAAAAAGCAGGGGGTGTGCAATACTTCTTTAACAGACTCCACCACCATGGGGACCATGGCGACACTTTCCTCGTTAGCCAAGCTATGCCTGTTGCTAGGGGTACCAACGGAGAGGTGGAACAGGGTCTTGATCAGCTAAGCTTCTCTAGCTCTGGCACCAGCACGTCAGCTGTGGGTTGCTGGTTGCCAAAATGAACTTAGTCTTCGCTCCTCCATCCCCTTTTCCCGTGATATATTTCCATCATTTTGTTCTTTTTCAGCTGCGAAAGTGGCGGTCAATCACATTATTATCACTGAATCACGTGTTTTTTTTTTTTTGGTTCTGAAACTGGATTACTTTGGATCACAAAAGTTGTGAAACAAGTTTTTGAGTGATGGTCACGTGATCTGAAGCTTTAATGGGTTACGACTGTTTGAAGAGAAAACGTGGCTTTCTTAACAGCACGAGCCAGGTCATCAGACTTTGGTGGTTCGGTTTTGGGGAAAAAAAAACGCATTCAGAGTCCTACTTAAATTACTTAAAGTGATCAACCGTCCCGTGTTATACGGGACTATCCTGTATTTTAAGGATTTGTCCCAGGGAGTCGCATTACTTAGGCTGGGGCGCCTAAATGTCCCTTATTTTTGAAACATGTGTTCCCCATTTTGTCCCGTATTCTTATCTTTGATTCCATGATGTTAGGAAATTATCTTGATGAAAATGTTTCTATTTTGAAGAAGGATCACTATGTAGAGACGTATAACATGTGGGCCTGACTACAAAGGTAAATTATACGGGACAAGATAAAAAAAAATTATCAAGACTAGATTTATTTTTAAAAAAAACTAACTACAAACGTTACCCGTTTGTAATTTGTCTCCGAAATAGTCCCATTCCCGAGCAACGCACTTAGTCCAGGCTTGTTTCCCTGCTCAAAGCATCCTTTGAAGTCATCTTCTGATATGGAGAACAGGTGCCTTGTCGTATTCTGCTGTATCTCCTCGACATCCTGAAATCTTTTCTTCCCTTCAAGTTTTTTTTTCCTATTTTTTTTTTAGGAGGGGGATGGGAGGGACTATCAAAACATCACGGGGAGCGATGTCAGGGGAAATGTCATGGCCGCTGGACCTACAGAAAGAAACTGCTGCCTGACGCCTGGGTAGGCGCGTTGCCATGGTAACGCTGGCAAATCATCACTCTCATACAATGTCGGCCCTTTTGTGACGAATTGTGTCCGTTCAAACGCTTCAAAACTTCGTAGCAGTATTCCCAGCTGATTGAATAACCTGATCGGGGCGTATTCCTGATGTACAATTCCACTGTAATCGACACAAAAAAAAAACAGCAATCAGCATTGTCTTGAAATTGCTGCGGCTCTGTCGTGCTTTTCTTTTTGGGAGAGGGGGGGGGGGAAGGTCTGGGATACAACAGGGTCTTCTATTGCGAATATTGGGTTTTTTCGCTTCGGATTCACACCCATAAACCCAAGATTCATCACCGGTTCTGATTGTTTTATATTTTTACACAATCTGATGCAAAATCGTCAATCCAGTTGTTTTTTTTTCCGACATGACAGTAGCGATGAATAGATTCACATACGTAAAGAAGACAAGCAGCACTGTAAACAAAGCAGACAAGCAGGAGAGACGTGACTTTCGCCACATGCGCAGTATGTGTCAAGGCCGCCCTATGCCGCGCTGATTCTGGTTGTGTCATTCGGCTCCAGAAGTATGCCCTCGTTTCGGATACTTTTTTTGATTGCGACTCGTAAACCTACTGGTTAAAATTCTGGATTGGAATTGAAAATTTAACTTTAACTCCCGTCACCTGCATTCCCTTCCCCCACACCCTTCTTTCTCTCTGCCCCCCCCCCCCCCAAACTTGATTGAGTGTTGTGTATTTAAACTTAAGAAAAGACGATAAGATTCAATTACCTGCTCTAGCCCACTCACATGCACCCAATACTCTCCTGCAGCTCATTCTTCTGACGTTTTTGTCTGTTCCTGCTGCACTCCACTAAACTACGTCACCACTTTTAAAAAAAGGACATTTACCTTATTCTTCCTGAATACGGTGCAGGCACAAACAATGCCCCGCCTAATGGCGTTGGCGATCATGCTTTCCCACGATTCCCTGCTCCCAGTGCTGAGTGTAAGTTATGCTGTCCTCCTCTGTCCGTGCCATCTTGTAAAGTCTATCTATCTATCTATCTATCTATCTATCTATCTATCTATCTATCTATCTATCTATCTATCTATCTATCTATCTATCTATCTGTCTGTCTGTCTGTCTATCTATCTATCTATCTATCTATCTATCTATCTATCTATCTGTCTGTCTGTCTGTCTATCTATCTATCTATCTATCTATCTATCTATCTATCTATCTATCTATCTATCTATCTATCTATCTATCTATCTATCTATCTATCTATCTATCTATCTATCTATCTATCTATCTATCTGTCTGTCTATCTATCTATCTGTCTATTTATCTATCTATCTATCTATCTATCTATCTATCTATCTATCTATCTATATATCTATCTATCTATCTATCTGTCTGTCTATCTATCTATCTATCTATCTATCTATCTATCTATCTATCTATCTATCTATCTATCTATCTATCTATCTGCCTCGATTTCTTTTCCCCTCTATCTTTCCTGTTGTCACATAGTATTCCAGCTTAACTAGCCCCGTAGAACGTGTCTCATGAATTTGGATTGCCTTCTTCTGACTTTTGTTAGTGTTTGCCTACATCTCTCTAGCCTCTCAACCTCCTCATTTGATTTCTTTGCTTTCAGTGGTATTCTTAGCATTCTTTTAAGGAAACACATATCAGTGGTTTCCATATTTCGTTCTTCTTCATTATAAAACATATGAGCCGTCTTTACCAAATAAGGATATATGTTAGCCCTAACAAAGGGGGTGAAAGCCCTTGCCCATTGAGACATTCAGCGACCCATAGCTGGTATGCAAGCATCAGAGTTAACGAACCGTAGCTGACCAAGACCCTGTCCCACCTATCCGTGGTACCCCCAGTAACAGCCACAGCCCGGCTAACGGGGCAGGGATCGCCATAGTCCCCATGGTGGTGGAGTCTGCAAAAGAAGCATTGCACACCCTCTGCTTTTTAGCTGTACTCCGAGACTGAAAAAGTAGCCGCCATAACCAGCTACCACGCCGATACGATGCAGTGCCTCAACATCTCTACAGCATCGGCTGCAAAGAACAACAGCTCGCAGTTACAGGGAGTTCGTACAAGTACAAGAAGTCCTAACAAAATGCTACGTTTTGTCATTCATATAGTTCATAATAACCTTGTTATTCATATAGTTCATAATAACCTGTGTTACTCATATAGTTCATAATAACCTGTGTTATTCATATAGTTCATAATAACCTGTGTTATTCATATAGCTCATAATAACCTATGTTACTCATATAGTTCATAATAACCTTAGTTACTCATATAGTTCATAATAACCTGTGTTATTCATATAGTTCATAATAACCTGTGTTACTCATATAGTTCATAATAACATTTAAATAATGATGCAATGAAACGTTCACCATTTTGGAAGTTGCAAGGTTTTAGCATAAAATAAAACACACACACGCATGCACGCACGCACACACACCCACCCACACACATATATATTTGTTTACTATTTTAAAAGTTGTTTACGCAAAATTTTTAGTGTTCTAAAAATAGACTTAGATCACGTGATGAGATGCGCCGCGTAGTCTCTGGAAATGAATACTGGTCAGTGTAGGTTTGAGAAGAATCGTACGGTGGTGTATGTCTGTATGTTTATGTACCTACTTCCTTTTACTAATATTACTACTATTACTACTACTACTACTACCACCACCACCACCACCACCACTACTACTACTACTACTACTATTGTTACTACTACTACTACTACTACTACTGTTACTACTACTACTACTGTTACTACTACTACGACTACTACAACTACTAATGCTACTACTGTTACTACTACTACCACCACTACTACTAATACTACTACTACTACTACCACCACCACTACCACTAATACTACTACTACTAGTACTACCACTTCTACTACTACTACTACTATAACCAGTACTACTATTACTACTAACATTGCTGCTGCTGCTACTACTACTACTACCACCACTACTACTACCATTGCTGCTGCTATTATTGCTACTACTATTATTACTACTACCATTGTTGTTGCTGCTGCTACTACTACTACTATCACTACCACCACCACTACTACTACTACTGCCACCACTACTACCTCTACCATTGCTGCTGCTGTTACTGCTGCTACTACTACTACTACTACTACTACCCTACTACCATTGCTGCTGCTACTACTACTACTATCATTGCTCTGCTGTTACAACTACTGCTGCGACTACTACCATTGCTACTGCTGCTACTACTATTTTTACTAACACTAGTACTACTACTACTAGTATTGCTGCTACTATTACTACTACTGCTACTATTACTACTACTACTACTACTACTGCTACTATTACTAGTGCAAAGCTAATGCTAGAGCCATTAACTCTTCTACTATTGTTACTGTTACTACTACCACTACTACAACTACTACTACTACTACGACTACTACTATACTGTTACTACTACTATTATTATTATTACTACTAATATTCCATTACTACTACTACTATTACTACTACTATACTATTACTACTACTAGTACTGCTATTACTACTAAAGCGACTACTACTACTACTAAAGCGACTACTACTACTACTACGACGACTACTACTACTACTACTACTACTGTTGTTAATACCGCTAATACTGTTATTACTACTACTATTTCTATTATAACTATTATTATTAATATTTCTACTTCTACTACTACCACTAATAATAATAATAATAATAAAAATAATAAAACTACTACTACTACTAGTATAGCTGCCATCACGATCATTTAAAACATTAATTTCTCTCTATACTGCACAAAGATAACCTTCACATATAGTGAGAAAAACAGCCTACAAGAAAAAAGCAGCAAATATTCCTACATACACACACAATCGTGGAAGATGATTGAAAAAAAAACAAACATATCTCTAAATAATGTAACTAACAATACTGCACCCGTAACAAATTATACACTGAATAGCTAGCCACATTTACTGTAAAAAAGTAACTGTTAAATTTAATGTGAAACATCCCAAGTGTGTGACCTAAATATAAGCCCGGAGACTGCCATGTTTTCACTGGTTTGAGATAGCCAATGAGTTTGTTCTGATATCTTACATCCTTCCCGTGCCGTTAAACGTCACATAGGGCTCGCAAAGTAGTTCGCCAATTTCTCCTGTCTTCGGCGAGTCTTTCAACCTCATCAAGGGATTTTATGCCTGTTAATTTGGCCTCTCTTAACAATGTCCTCTTCAGAGTTTCAGTTATTCTGATATACTTTGTACTAAGATGTTAAAAAAAAACAGAAATTGAGAGAGAGAGAGAAGGTGTTAGGGAGAGAAAGAGGGATAAAGAGAAAGAGAGAGAAATAAAGAGAGACAGAGAAATAAAAAAAGAGAGATAAAAGAGACAGTGAAAGAAAGAGAGATAAGGGGAGAAAGAAAAGAGGAGTAGAGAGAAAGAGGGAGAAATAAAGAGAGACAGAGTAAGAAAAGCAGAGATAAAAGAGGCAGTGAAAGAAAGAAGAAAGAGAAAGGGGGGAGAAAGAGGAATAAAGAGACAGAGGGAGAAATAAAGAGAAACAGACAAAGAAGAAGAGAGATAAAAGACATAGTGAAAGAAAGAAGAAAGAGAAAGGGGGAGAAAGAGGGATAAAGAGAAAGAGAGAGAGAAATAAACAGAAATAAAGAAAAACGGAGACAAAAACACAGTGAAAGAAGGAGGGAGAGGGAGAAAAAAGGAGGGATAGAGAGAAAGAGAGAGAAATAAAAAGAGACAGAGAAAGAAAAACAGAGATAAAAGAGACAGTGAAAGAAAGAGGAGAGAGAGAGTGGGGGAGGAGAAACAGGGATAGAGAAAAAGAGAGAGAAATAAAGAGAGACAGAGAAAGAAAAACAGAGATAAAAGAGACATTGAAAGAAAGAGGAGAGAGAGGGGGGTTAGAGATGATAAAGAGGGATAGAGAAAAAGAGAGAAATAAAGAGAGACAGAGAAAGAATAAGAGAGATAAAAGAGACGGTGAAAGAAAGAGAGAGGGGGAGGGAGAAACGAGAAAGAGAGAGAAAGAAATAAACAGAAACAGAGCTAAAGAGAGACAAAGAGAGAGAGAGAGAAAATATAACAGAGAGAAAGGGATAACAGAGAGACGAAGAGAGAAATCGTTTACATTGTTAAACTGTGTCTTATAAATACTCTTGCTGAAGGAATATAAAACTAAAAAAAAAGCGCATGTAATAAACAGATCATGGGAGATAATTCAGAAGTAACATCTTTATGAGGACAAAATATTTCACATGAAAGAATTATGGCTGTGGAAATTATGAAGCAATCAGCAGTAAAAGTGTGGCATTAAAATACCTTCCTATTCACCACAAACCAAAGAAAAAAAACATAAGGATAAAGTTAAAACAATGTAGACTTATCAAAACAAAAGAAAATTTGCGGACATAAAGTGAAAATACATAACAGTGTGTCTGCATCTTTTTATTCGTTCAGATGTAAAACTGACAGCATGACCCTGTAGTTTGTTGAGCGGTTAGTTTCTCTTCTAAAACTTGATTCTTTATATAACACAAGGGCATGGAACAGATCAGGTACAATATGGATACTAACATAATATTCCTTATATGATACAAGGGCATGGAACAGATCAGATACATTACAGATCTTATCTTATATCCTTTCAGTGC